>ML208269.1:174612-315156 GCA_004369065.1 Pluteus cervinus
ACAAAGGCACGATGTTATGAGCGATGTGGCGTAAACTTTCCTTCGTATTCTGTGAGTTTACTTGCTGACCTCTCTCTTAGGTATGATAGCGGGCCAGAAATGTTACGGAATAAAGACGTTGGCGCTATATGGGGGCTATTGGAAGAAGGCCAGCAGTGCGTCTTACATTATGTGGCTAACTAGGTATCCATCCTCTTCGCAGTGTATCAATAGTCATGCAACATTTACCGTGGCTTGGAGAATTTTTCATGACCATCCCCATGTTCGCCAGCAAACTTCGTGAATTCAAGGATTATTGTGTTAAGCGGACTGAACGGCGATATTACAGCGGTTCACCGAATAAAGATCTGTTCTATTATCTGGTAAGTATGCACAAAATTATTGGTTTAAAACAATGATTTGCAGCTGAATTGTTTATCGTGCAGATGGACGAAGCTGGGCTGGAAGCAGAGAAACCTGCTTATGAGCAAGTCGTGAACGATTCAAACCTGGCTATCGTTGCGGGTTCCGATACTGTGGCCACTTCACTTCCGAATGTATTTTGGCTTCTTTTGCAGAACCCAAGTGCATATAATCGGATTCAAAAAGAAGTTGATCAATTAGGAGGCAAGATCTACGACGCTGTGGAACTGGCCAAGGCACCGTACTTGAATGCAGTAATGTAGGTGACTGTTCGGCCAGATGGGTTAGATATCTATTCACTAGGGCTTCGAATAGAAACGAAACACTCAGGCTCCATCCGCCTGTCATGAGTGGAAGTTCTCGTTCCCCTTGGGTCCGTAGTCAAGGACATCAGCTTGGGCAACAGTTCGTGGTCTCGCTAGGTGAAATAATTTTGGCTGATTGCGTTATAGCTATATTCCCGTTGGAACAACAACTTCCATACATTTTTACACGGTCCAGCGGGACTCGCGATACTTCTCGCCATCCCCAAACGACTTCATCCCTGAACGATGGCTGGCACGAGATGTACAGAAAGAGCTTGAACCCCAAGTGTTTTCAGATGAAGCACAAATTGTTCATGAGACGAGTGCTTTCCTTCCTTTCTCGAGCGGTCCTATGGACTGCATTGGCAAACGGTTTGCACTCCAAGAACTTCGTCTTGTCGTCGCGCGGCTCATCAGCGAGTTCGATATGGAGTTTGCTGAAGGATTTGACCCAAGGGTTTCTAAAGACCAGATGAAGGATTTTTTTATCACGTTGAGGGGAAGCTTACCCGTTGTTCTTCGGAAGCGGTTCTGAGTACAGCTTCGTACGTACTGTACGTCGTACAGAGCGTCAGTCCTATTAATAGTAGTAGTGACGAATACTGCGTCAGGAGATCCAGCCTCTGTACCTTGTCGAATCGTTCTTGACGAGTCCGAGATCAATATCGCATCGGTAGTGATACGAGATTGTTGAGGGCCTGTTCTCTTCCAACGAGCTTATTACCGAAACCCTTGGCCACTTGATCTTGATCACATTCACAAGGGAGAACATTCGAGTCTGTTGTTGAAGTTGAAGTGTCAATTACACATACCAGGGGCGTTTGATTCATACTGGTGGTTGTTTATAGAGTGAGATTCAATTCTGAGAATGCCGCACCTGGGCCCGGGACCTTGTGTCAATAATATCTGCCCACCACTGCCTTAACGCCTTTGAGAAGCACATCATGTTGCAGCCTGTGACGTCATTCGTCTCGAGATTTGCAGGAACGGTCGAAGTCCGTGCAGAGTGTTACGGCCGATGACGGGATAATCTACCCGGAAAATTCGATACTTATTGCAGCCGACATCATGTTCAGTAGGAAAGAAGCAAAAGTTGAAAGAAGTGTTCGCTTGAGTGTTCGCTAAAGACATGACGGCCAAATGACGGCAGGAGTAGGAGGTGCAAACATAGACAAATGCGGTGCCATTGACGAGTACGCTCAAACTGCCATTGGCCGGACTATCGGCCTCAGCTATCTCACCGCGTCCATATATGCGCGCCTCCTAACGTACAAGTACCCAAGATCAAGTTCTAGAGTCGAGCTTAATCTCGAACTCAATCAATTCGGAATCTACAATGGCATCGACAAACGCCGGCAACAGGCGACAAGAAGGCGCCCCAATCCCAATCCCTGGACAGCGGCAGGAGCAGGATTATTTTGCGGAACTGGGTGCGCAGTACATTGCTGTCTCGCCTGAGACCATGCAAGCCGGCGAGCATGCTCTTCGTCCACCCGTTCATCGTTGGTCAAACCGAAATGATGCGCCAAGCTCAAGCTCGGGTGACTCCACCCAAACGACGCGTCCATCTGTTGGGACAAGGAGCACTTCGTCTCCTATGTTGTTTCGTAGAAGGCAGCGAAGTACTTCGCGTGGTCCACGCCATGGTATCACCTCTGCAGTTTTGGGTACACCTCAGTCAGATAGCCCTTGGTCATTGTTCGAGCAAACAATGGAGAACGAAGGCCAGTTGGTCAGTCCCGTCTCAAGGCGCCCAAGTCGTACCCAATACCCTCCAATACCTCCCTCAATCGACACCTCATCGAGATCTTCGATTTCTTTTGAACAGGATTCAGTCTTGGACACACCCTCAGTCCAGAGCCCAACCGTAGAAGCAACCCATGTCCGGCAATCTTCCTGGGTTACTCAGTCTCAACACTCCCCGACCACCCCGCTGGGCCCACGACCATCTAATATGCGTGAGGACGACTACGATTCCGATTCGGACTTGGATTCGGATACCAATGACTCGGAAGACAGTGGACTTGCAACACCTACAGGCCCTCCAGCCCCAAAGTCTCGGCTTTCTATCCTCAAGGCGCGTTTAACGCCCGCTCCCCTTCCCGTCTTATGGCGCAATGTCCTCAAGTGCGCGGTAGCTTACTTCCTCGCGTCCCTCTTCACATTCTCCCCATACCTTTCTGGGTGGATGAGTGACCTTACCTCTTACGGCCTCAGAAATGCATCGGTATATGGGAGACGACCCACGCCGAGCGGTCATATGGTTGCCACCATGTAAGTATCTCTCTGGGGACGCTACGCACCTAATTTTATCCTGTAGCGCTGTATATTTCAATCCCGCTAAAACCACGGGTGCTATGCTTGACGCCGACCTGTTTTGTCTGTTTGGGCTCATGTATTCCGCATTCGTTTGTCTGTCTTCTATGGGTGTATTCTGGTTCCTGGAGATGCGCATTCCCCGTGACTTGGACTGGATTCTCGACCTTGGTGTCATCTTATGGCTTGGTGCTGGGATGAGTATTGTTGCTTGGCTGAAAGTGTGGATGGTAAGAGGCATGGGCGTTTGTGGGAATTTATATCTGACACAGACCATCTTTATAGGCAAATCCCTCGTTCAATACAGGTAATCGAGTCTCCTGTTCGACTTCCAACAGACTAATAATAGATATATATAACGTAGCATGCAGCATGATGGCCATTATTATCTTCGTCGTGTCCGTTCCTTCCTCCTTCTCCACGTTTACGCACTAAATTTCTTCCAGGATTGTCAAAGAAGGTGGCGTCGAGACATTGCTCCAAGTGAGCACTATCGTCGGCTTGGGAGCCGTCATTTCGAACTTGGTTTGCTTCATTCTTTGGCCTCAAAGCGCTACCGATGGTCTTCGTCGAAACATGGAAAATACTCTTGGAAGCTTCAACGTCTTGTTAGGCATGCTCGTTAACACCTTCTTGGGAGAGGGCGACTTTGGTGAACGTGGGCCCATACCTGAGGGTGCAGTTCCACGTAGCAAAAGCAGGAAGTTCAACTACGAGAAGATCAAGAAGGCCGTAGAGGGGCATCAAAGCAGTTTTACAAGCTTGAAGAAGAGTTTGGCCGAAGCAAAGTCAGAATGGGTTTTCCGGGCGACCGGTGAACGTGACTTGAGTCCCAATGGCTCCGAGCCCGTCGGCTCCATCCTGGGTTTCATTGGTAGTGGTGGGAGTCGGCAAGCCTACGAGGATGCTGTCGATTCTATGAATCGGCTTGCACAACATCTAAATGGGCTGCGAAGTTCGACTGGTTTGCAAAACGAATTAGCACGCGCTGGAGTGCTATCGCGCAAAAGAGGGAAACAAAAGAACACCCAAGTGGAGGTTGTTGAGGAAGATGATGAAGATACAGCTCTTCTCAAAGCAGCCGCGGCTATGTTCGGAGATTTTGTCGAAGAACTTGGACCCCCGTTAAAAGCACTTTCAGTAAGTCCCTATCACCTTGTGGCGGACTTGCTATTGAGCCCTTTTCTAGGGTGCATGTACGAACTCACTTACTCGACTGCGAGAAACTTTTATTCTCTCCGGAGAACCGACCTCAGGTTCATCCCCTTCAAAACGCACCAGAAGACACCGTACCATCCAGCCGCATGAGTTCTTCGAACTTGCTGAAGAAATCGAAAAGGCTCTTACCCGATTTGAAAGTACAAGTAACCATGCCGTGTTGAGGCTTTATCGACGCAGTGATGCAAATCACAGTCACATGAGCGCTAGTGTCAGTGGAAGTATACAAGGTTCAGAAGTAGGGCAAGACCAGTCTTATACGAGTCCTGAAAGCGAGTCAATTTTCCTCGTTTACTTGTGAGTCTCGTCTTGTGTGGTCTTGGTCTACTCTTGCTGATAACGGTGAAGCTTCATCTTTACCTTACAGGAATTTTCGAGAGAATTAGCATCGTTGGTTGATGCTATGGGGAGGGTATATGCGTATGAACAGCAACGCGTCAACTCTTTCGGCTGGTGGCGCCGTGCTTTACGATCTCTTCGGAGGCGTATCTTTAATGCGCTTACCACTTGCTGTGGCTTGAGGCGAAAAGACTCGGAGAACTATGAATACACGAAACGTGATAGACCCGGACTAAAGCGAAGTCTCTGTACGTGTTTGACCTTTCGAATTGGACCTCTAGTACTCAAGCAGTGCCATTCCAGCCACATATATCATGCCTCCTCATCGTCACACACCTCCCGCCTTCCCAAAGATAAGCCCTCATGCTCCCAACACAATACAAACACCACCTCGGTCAGATCTCAATTTTGTCGGTCGTTGGGGTCAACGACTTTGGGCATTAGGGAAGCGGTTGGGGGAGCGCGATATGAAGTATGCCCTCAAGGCGGGTATGGCAACTGCGTTGTTAGCAGCCCCAGCTTTTTTTGAACAGACTCGTGGCATTTTCGTTGACTTTTGGGGCGATTGGGCTTTAATTTCGGTATGCATCTATCGCGGTTTCTTGGACACTGATTTAATCTTGTTTAGTTCTTTGTTGTCATCTCTCCTACGATCGGCGCTGTAAGTTGGAAATCTTTTGGTTTGCCTGGTCGGTTTTGACTTTTGCATTGCTGTAGACGAACTACCTCGGGTTGCAGCGTATCTCTGGAACTGTGTACGTGTATGATGCGTCACTTGACATCCTTGACTGATGAATATATGCAGGGTTGGGGCAGCAGTTGCAGCGGGAGTATATTCCGTCTGCCCGGATGATCCCGTCGTCCTATCTCTCTTTGGGTTTTTCTTCTCCATACCATGCTTTTATGCAGCTGTTTCAAGGCCTCAGTACCTGTCTGCATCTCGTTTCGTCCTCTTGACTTATAATTTGACATGTCTTTATTGGTGTGGATTCTTCTTTCATTGTATGACTCATCACTGATCTCCTCGTAGTTACAACGCGCGAGACAGTGAAGTGCCCGTGTCCGTCGTTGACGTGGCCCTACATCGTGCTTTGGCTGTTACCATTGGTGTTGCCTGGGCTGCCATAGTCTCTCGTGTTTGGTGGCCTGCAGAGGCTCGAAGAGAGTTAGGACAGGCCCTTGGAGAATTTTGCCTGAATATTGGATGGCTCTACACGCGTTTAGTGGCTTCCAATTCGTTTGCTCCCGAACCGAGGGTCGAAGGGGATGATGTTACGTCCGGGGCCTCAACGCTCTCGAGACCTGCGCAAACGATGCTGAGCAATTCCATTCAAGAGTTCATGGCAATGTGCGTATTTTCTTCGCATTGACGGCATCCTTAAAATTGACCTCGGGCAATTGCAGGGAGTTACACTTGCAAATCAAGCTTATCGAACTCCAGGGCTTACTCGCGCAAGCTCAGCACGAACCACGTTTGAAGGGTCCATTCCCCGTGGCACTATACCGCAATATTCTGACGAGTTTGCAAACCATTCTGGACAAGCTGCATAGTATGCGGTGTGTCACGACTCGAGAGGAATGGTATACGGTATGTATCATCCTTTCCTGACAAATTTTGCGTATCTCAAGCGCCTTTTTTTGCCAGAGTGTCCGCCAAGACTTTATCGTTCCTGTTAACAAGGAGCGACGCGAAATGGTTGGGAATATCATTCTGAGCTTTTCACTGTTGGCTTCGGCGTTTTTGCTTAAGGCTCCGTTGCCACCATACCTCCCTCCTGCAGAAAAAGCACGGGAACGATTGGTACGATCTTGCTTTTTATGAGTTAGATGCTGGTATTCATTGCCTTTGACTTCACCCTAGGTTAATGCCATTCGTCGGCTCGATGTTGTACGGAGCCGTGAAGTCCGAGGGTCCCGACAACTACTCTTCTTCGCGTACGCCTTGACGATGAAAGGTGTGACGGTGGAATTGGAGAACCTTGGTCGTACTTTGCAAGACGCATTTGGTGTTATTGGTCAAACGCCTCGACAGTTTGATGCTTTATTCCTGAATGAGGCCGGATCACGACATTATGATAACCTATGATGATAGGAGGATTGGGGGGTGGGATGGTACTTTTCTGGGTTTTGGTTCTTCACGATCTCGTTTTTAAAGCAACGCGCTAATGCATGATTTGGGCTAGATTATTGTACAACTCGAGTGTACCTTGTGTTTGGTGTTTCTTTCCAATGCTTTCGTTGAACGGATGTTGGTTTCTCCACCGCAAGCTGAATCTCACTTACACGGCCAATTCTCGACCGTGTTAATTCAACCTCCGTTCCTTTTCCCTTTCTTCCAAACTAACTCCATTTTAGCCATGTACCTCCCGACTGACTTTGGAATAGGTTACCACTAATCCCAGGAGACTCGATCTCGCCTCCCCGATCGATCGTGTTGGCCTTTTGCGTCACCACGTCACCGATCGATGACGAAGACAGGTATCTTGCGGTGCCACCCGGGTTACACTCGCCTTACCACAACTTTCAATGTCGCAAAAAGACGAAACCATTCCAACCACGCAACGCGCTTGGGTCATCGAGAAACTGGGTATTCCTCGCCAAGCTCTTCGCTTACACGAGAATCGCCCTGTCCCAAAACTCGAAACGGGACAGGCGTTAGTGAAGATTCAAGCTGCGGCACTGAATCCACTGTAAGTCCTGCTGGCGATTCCTTGCGTTTATGATGCTAACGTACGCGATTAGTGGATGGAAATCAATGGGCGTGCTACCTCAGTTGGCGCGTGCCAAGCTTAGCGTTCCCGAATACGACTTTGCTGGTGTTGTCGTCGACCACGGCGATACAACCTTTAAGCGAGGCGACCTCGTCTTCGGCAGCCTCGACCCCTTTTTTGCATTGAATTCTGGAGAAGGAACGTTGGCTGAGTATGTTCGGGTTCCCTCCTCTGCTTTAGCCCTTCGCCCTGCGGGTAAGCACCCTGTGGATGTGGCAGGCATTCCGCTAGCAGGGCAAACCGCCTTGCAGGCATTGTCCACGTTTACTAGGTTTGAGGCGAATCAATGCATTTTAATCAACGGCGGGAGTACTGCCGTTGGGATGTATGCGATCCAAATCGCGAAGGCAAAAGGTGCGAAGGTCGTGGTGACTTGCTCGCCGAGACACAATTCGTTGATGAAGGATTTGGGTGCGGACGAGGTGCGTAGTCATGGTTTCCTATGATCAAGTTTGAGACCTAGCTGCTATCCTTAGACGATTGATTACACCGCTGCGCCGTTGCATGAGATCTTGACTCGCTCCCCTCCAGACCCACAGTTCAATATCATTTTGGACGCGGTTGGTCTCTTGGACCCGTCGCTGTATACACATAGCCCTGCCTACTTGGCACCTGGAGGCGTTTTCGTAACTACTGGCCCCCAACCCAAGTCGTTCTCTGCGAATCAACTCTGGCTTGCCTTCAAAACAGCTGTTGCCGTCGCTCGTCCTGCCTGGCTTGGTGGTGTGCCGCGAGGTTATAAGTTTATAGTCATGCAAACCAACCAGAGAGATCTCGATGAACTTCGTGAGCTTTGTGAAGCAGGTTCGTCGCTTGCCATCGCGTGGATTTTTCTTGCTGACTCCTACACAGGGAAACTCAGATCTGTTGTCGACTCTGTCACCGAATTTGACAATGTGCTAGAGGCCTATGACAGGTCTATGTCCGGACATGCACAAGGGAAGGTCGTTGTCAAGATAGCCGACTAACCTGTCCCTCCTGTTACCTCGAATCATCCATAGAATCTTGTAGATCTGAAATTCGAAAATATCGACACTTGACCCGATGATAGGGTCTGGATTCTCTGTCGATGCAAACGAATTCCGGTATAGATAAATCTTCGTTCCCTGATTGACTTGATCTGTAAAAAAAACCTCATGTGGCGCTCCACACACTGGGAGGGATTCGAACCCTCGCCTCTTATGGCAGAAAGGGACCCAAGTCCCTCGCTAGGAAGTAAGTGTGATTCCACTTCACCACCAGTGTCTAACTAGAAATTCAGATGTTACTTTGACAGAATTGACACTTGCCATCGTGTCAACCAGCTTCAAGTCTTCAACAGGTTGAATAACAATGATCAGGTGTGAGTGAGCTTTTAAACCCCAATCTGCTGTAACAAAAGAACCATGCTAAATATATCGGCATCACTCGCTGGGAGGGATTCGGAGCCTTGGTCCCTTCGTAGGAAGCAATCCCCCCAGGCCTGGGCTGGGATGCATCGTAAATCCTGCTGTAGGCCTTCGCATGCTCTCATCATACGATTATTCTGCCTGAACAGACCGTCACGTACAGTATTTGCCAAGGATTTTTCAGGACTTCTCCACCTCGGGAGCAATGGCAACCTGTTCTCTGACTTGTCATTATTATCACTTTATGAAGGCTTACACATTGGACGTAAGACTGCCCTGCATGAGATTGCGTTACGCTCGGCGAAAAGAGATTCCGAGAGTCGGTTGTTCGTTGTCAGATCCCCAAATATAGTGTCCCAAGTGAAGGCCTTGGGTTCACAAGTTATTGTTCACCACGAAAGTTCGCATTGGATTGGTACTTGGAATAGCTTGGTGAAGGGCACTAATGTTGTGGGTTACACGATGACGGAATCCATTGGTCGAATATCAGAAAGATCTCTTCGAAATTACAGTATTCCTCGTGTTTCTCAAGACCAGGCGTCGACTCGGATGGTTTAGAAGCATTCTGGGGCTAGAATGTTAGCTCTGGAAGAACAGCGGTCCTGCGATGGCAACAGATAATCCGAGTTATAGAATGATCGATGCTTCGAGCTGGATATTTTTGGGTGCTCTCCGAAAGCACCGATCGATTTTACGAACGTACGTCGGAGGGCAATCTCGCCGGTTACCATAAAAGGTAGCCGCCCTGAGCAGAGTGGAACGTGGGTGTTTTGGCAGCTCTGTGTCCCAGCGTCTGTTTTGGTTCCGTTTGAGCCTCAACGTCGCTCATCCGCCTTCGCCATCTCTCGAGTAAGCCTAATAGGTCTCGAGGAAACCATTCATCCAGCTCATTTCTCAATCACAGGCAAACTAGGATGCCATGCAGCCGTATTGCCAAATCCTGTCAAGTTGACAGTGTGAATGGACCACATGAACCAAGTCGTGCCTTCTGGGCCTTGTTTCCATGAATCTGCATCTTATCAGCAGACCTGATCGCATATTCTGCCATAAGGGTTCCTTGCGGATTGGGAACACAAAGAAGTTGCAATTCCCGCATTCCTCTTGGTAGGGACATATTCTGGTATAATCAACAGGTTCTGATTGGGTCGCATTGTAGGAAATACACCTGTCCGTCAATCATTCTTTCCGATACGGAACGGAAGTATTCGATCTTTCAGGTGGTGAGATTGGTGCCTTACCTTGGAATGTAGGCGCAGTGAGGAGACTGTCACTGTCGGAATTATCCATCTTGCGTGGCTACAATGAGTATGGGTATATCTCTGATAACAAGGCACGGATATTCTTATTGAATGCGCGGATCCATTTTCAGGTCGATCTCTATCTAGAGCAGGGTCTCCTTGGGCTGCATAAAACCCGGAAACAAGAGCTAGAGACAATACGAAGCTATGTCTCCTACCATGGCCCAATCATTCGAAATCTTCCCTCCTCTTGGTGTCGGTCGTCTGGGTAATTCGACCAACCCCGATTATCAGAAGGGCTGGTACTATGCACCTGAAGTCCCAGGTCGTTTTGAGCGTCCTGAAGGTGGCTTCAAGGACGAAGATGGCGGTGTCAAGAGACAAGTAAGCTCTTCGCTCTCATTGTTGAATCAGTGCTCAAGCTTCTGACAGGCTGTTCGCTTTCGTGTCTATGCCCTAGACGCAAAAGGCACTGCTCTCGAAGAAGCTAATCATGCCAATGGATACGAAGTCAGATGGCGCTTTGAGCTCGCGAACAAGAAGGCATCGTCTTACAAGTTCATGAGTTGGTTAAACTTATCCGTCTTCTGAACATTCCTGACATATCTGCGTAGAGCGAACACAGCCTGGTGCTTTTCAGCCTGGCTTCGCCCAACTCAGAAATCCGAGCGTCCAAGGAGATGTAACCGTGTCTTTGTCACTCCACCGCAAAATTTCTAACATCACTTATAGCTTAAACCTGAGGAGCGAAATCTGCTGATCATCAATACTGGCACCCACACCATTGCAGGGGTCAACGAGAAAACCGTCGAGCTCTCAGGGAAATATACGGGATCTGGCAAAGAACCGATTAGCGTTTACCTTGGTGAAGCGAGGACAGATGAAGAAGGTCGATTGGTTCTGTTTGGTGGTCGCGGAGAGTCGAAATACGCTCCCGATCCCGAGAGCCAATGGCCGCCCCTTTATACAGAATTTGACAACGACGACTGGGTCGATGATAGTTCAGACGGCTGGGTGGATGCACAGGTTCGGAAGAATGGTGGACCGTAAGTACTTCGCAACAGCGCAGATCTGCCCCTCACATAATATTTTCCTGTGTAGCTGGCTTCCCGTGGCGAACAGAGCACGTTTCATTGCAGGTCCCCCTGATTTCACCCCTGGTATTATCTCCCCGACCACGTTATACGACGTTGTTGAAGAGATGTATGAACAACCAAAGCGTAAGAAGGAAAGCTATAACGTTGGTCGCGTCGTGTACTACGAACACATCTGGCCATTGCTCCAGCGCCCCTCCATCCTTGCATGGACAAACGTTGTTATTAACGGGGGTCATGGTCCGTCTCCTTTTCACTCTAAAAGTATGTGCGTTCACGATGTACTCAGGTCCGGGAGCAAATGGCAACTTCTTCTCTCCGCTGTGGCAATCGATCCTCTCCGATCCCTCTGAGGAAAAGAAGCCCCTTCGGCTCGGTGTACTAGGAAGAATGCGTCTACCTGAGACCATTGACAACAAATACGAGGTTGCCCGACAAGGACAGGCTTACACCTATTTCATGCCGTGGCTTTCTGGGGATGATGGTAAGTCTCTACTAATGCATCGAGTGATGTGAAACTTACATTTTCTTCCGAAAGACGACGTAACTCCTGGAAACGTCGACAGCTTCTCGGCTATAACAGAATTGCAGTACGACCGATTGAAGAAATGGGCCGAAGGTGATTTCCAAGTCGGAAAACCTCCAAAGACTCCTCCCAAGAGCATCAGCTCGCTCGATATAAAAGACCAGCCAGCAGCTTTGGCCAAAGCGACATTAGAGCACGCAATCGGCTCGCCACTGTACCCCGGTATCGAAACCTCCTGGAACCTGGTGTTAGATAACGCATACGACCTCACGAGGCCATTTTCTCGCTTCTCTCTCAATGAAAAGCTACCCTCTGGCGATCTGACCAGATGGCTCGCGCTGCCTTGGCAAAGTAAGTTTTTAAAAAAGCTCTTGCGTCAGTTCCCTGGCTCATGGTGGACCCTTAGGTGATTTCTACCGCTGCGAGACACATTGGTATGTCAAACGTCAACACTAAGTCTAGAGTATCACTGAGCATATTCAATAGGTGGCCCTCTTCGCGCCCTGATTCGGTGGTTACTGAGAACCAGTGGGATACCGCCAAGGCCGGGAACCCAGGTGCAAGCCGCGATGAGCTCGCTGCCGCCCTTAGCAAGCGAGCGGCATGGGTTCGAGGCCTTCGCCAGAATTACGCTGGTACGACAACTCTTTCTCTTCCCAATGACACGACGACTAAAATGATTTTAGATACCTACCCGGACCAACCCTACTTTGCGAACATAGATCTCGTTCGGAATTGGACGAAGCTCGGCTTTATAACTCAAGAGCCTTTTGACGGGTATATCGATCATCAAAAGCAACCTATATTTGTGGAAAGAGAAAGAGAGAGGATCTCCACTGAACAGCCGCTGCTTAAAAAAGCTCCAATCAAGCACGGAGACTTGATCAACTTCCCTCACCGTGATGCGAAGGAAAATCTCCCCGCTATTCATACGATCGAGAGTCTTCGCGAGCATCTTCAAACTGCGATGCTTGTCGAATTACAGACCATTCCGGTTTACTTATATGCGATGTATAGCGTCAAGACACCAGATGAGTTTGTTAAGGATCCGCAGTATTATGATCCCCTTGCTGGTGCTGTCCGAGGTGATTGTCTTCGATCTTAGGGTGCCTACTTTTTACTGACACGAATCCGATAGGTGTTGTCGCAGAGGAGATGCTCCATCTCAGCTTAGTCGGAAATCTATTACTTGCAGTTGGCGGAAAGCCCGAGCTGTACAAGTCCGGATATGTTCCCAAGTACCCAAGCCCCATGCTTGGTCGTGTTCCCAAGCTTGAATTGAGTTTGAGAAAACTTGATACTATCGCCCTCACGATGTTTACGATGGTATGCTATTTGGTGTGCCTCTTACTCCAGGACACTTACAACTCGTTTTTAGATCGAAGAGCCACAAACGGTTAATGCTCTGCCCGAGGCTAAGCAATACCAGACCCTTGGCCAGTTTTACGCGGCAATCAGAGAAGGTTAGTCGACAATGACCACAAAGCCTTCAGCTCGAACTCTGACACACCCTCTAGGTCTGGCGTACCTGAATAAGACGCAACCCGACGACCTTTGGAAGCCAGAGAGTGCACCTTATCAATTCTCTCCTGGTATGGGCTACCAAGCCCGTGTTCCCGACGCCGGAGGATCCGTCGTCATCACGAACCTCGCCACGGCTGAGGAGGCCATCCAGATTATCGTCGACCAGGGTGAAGGTGCTGGTTCTGGCGACGACTTCGACGATCCTGCCAAGCTTGAGAAGTCTCACTATGCCGTTTTCCGCGATTTGTTGAACGACACCCACATGCGTCCGGATAATAGGTTGTACAACGTCGTCGAAAATCCCAAGCGCGAGACATACAAGGACCCTAACCTCCAACGAGTAAGTTGATGTCGATTCTCGACGGATATAATATATCTGACATTTTTGGAATAGGTCGCCACCATCTGTGATGCGGTTTACAGTTTCCTTCTCGCCACTATTGAGAAATTGTGGCACGTTCCAAAGGACGACGAGCGCCATAGGCTTGTCATTGGGAACATGTACGGTCTCATGATGGGTGTCATCGCACCTCTTGCGCAGTTCCTGGTCACCCAACCCATTGCGCCTGGCTCTGACATCCGAGCTGGAGTGACGTTCGGTTTCTATGCCTTCAATGGTAATGGATCGTACTTAGAACAAACTTTGGCGACAGTCAGGGCTGCTATCAAAGGGTACCTCGATAGCGATCGTAAGGAGACAGAAGACGACCTGCCTATACATGATTATGGCTTCCAGGTCGAAGCATTGCTTAAGATCCAGAAGGCGCTTTACAAGTTGGTGGACTTGGAGACATACAAGCCTCTTGTACCTGCTTAACTCGTTGGCATATATCACGTAGGAATGTAACAGTTTCATATATACTCTAGCCATGTAAGTTACCTTGTATTTTTTGTGTTGTGGTAGAAATTATCCAAGTGTGTGATTTGTGACTTGCGCTTGTCGTGGGTGGAATTGATCTTCTCCAATCTCCACAACCCCCGGATGCGGCACCCTGATCTCTGGCTATGCTGCACCATTCCGTGCGTCAAAGAAAAGTATATAAAGAGCTGCTCTTTGGATGAAATGGCTTCATTTTCTCCCCCCCCCGAACTACCATGTCTGGGCCAGCAGAAACCATGTATGACGGTAAGGACACACCAGCTTTCAAAAATCACTCTTCCGACCTACGCTGATTTCACGCAAAGTCATTATAGTTGGTGGAGGGCCAGCAGGTTGCGCTGTTGCTCTAGGATTAGAACGAGCCAATCCATCCGCATCGTTCCTTCTTATCGACGATACTGATCCAAAGACGTTCAAGGTAAGCCCATCACACCGCCCGTCTTTCTGCATTACCCATGATACGAACAGATCGGTGAATCTCTACCACCAGAAGCCCAGCGTATCCTACGATACCTCTCTCCCAACTCCATCTTCCCCAAATTAGGTGAAGATACACGAAATGGGGTACACATCTCATGCACGGGGAATGCTTCCGTATGGGAATCAGGTGAACTGACAGAAACGTTTGCGATGATGAACCCATTTGGGATGGGGTGGCATCTTGATAGAGTGCATTTTGAAGAAACTTTGAGAGGCGCTGTTGAGGATGTCAGTTTGAAGGTCCAACCAATGACGACGGAGGAGGGAAAGGGCAAGAAGAGCGGGAGTGGTTTCGTGAAAGCGAGGTTTGTGGGTGTTGAAAAGTTGGAGAAAGGCGGGAAAGAGAGCTGGTGCGTTCAGGTCGAGGAACTGGAGATGAAGACAGTCAAGCAGTACCACTCCAAGTGGCTGATCGACGCCACGGGGAGGAAGGCATCTGTTGCACACAAAGTACGAACCCCATTCCCGATTCTATCGCCCCTCAGACTGACACTATGCAACAGCTGGGTGCCAAAATCACCAAGAACGACAACCTCCTAGCATTCTACGCCGTCTTCAGTTCTCCACTCCCCGACAAGGATAGAGACAGACGGACCCTCCTTGAAGCATCACCAACCGGGTGGTGGTATACCTCCCAACTCGGAAACAACCTCCGCGTTGTCGTCTATCATACAGATGACGACGATCCCACGGCAAAGCAAGCTCGAAAACGAGAAGGTTTCTTGGATTTGATGCAAGATCAGACGGAATATGTGAGTAAGATCATTGAAGGGATGGATTATCGGATACTTTCGGGGACCGGAGGTGGGGGAGGGTATCCCAAGGTGACTGCTGCTTGTAGTTCCATTCTGGAACCATCAGGCGAGGAGGCTGAAAATGGGGATGGGTGTAGTTGGTTTGCTGTTGGGGATGCAGCCATTGCCTTTGACCCGCTCTCATCTCAAGGCATGATCACTGCACTTCAAATAGGATGCTCTGTGGGGACCATCATCGCTAAAAAGCTAAGAGACGAGGCGGAGGGTAAAGGTGGTGCGAAGTCCATGGAACAAGATGAAGACTATATCCCAGGCTTGTATCGAAAAGTGAAGGACGATTACGATAAGAAGAAACTGTATTTCTATTCTCAATGTAGGTTCGATACGGAGTTTTGGGCAAGAAGGCGTAGAGTTTAAGGGTCTGGGTATCATGATTTATGTATTAGTGTATGTTAACGAATAGCAATAGTTCAAGGTTTACTGACTGCTAGATACCCATAATTACTGCAGTTCACCACTGGCCACTGCACCTATTGCGTATGTCCGATCTTTGAAGGCCATACTGGTGATCGAAGGGCAATGTACCCTTGCCTCTTCTACCAATTTCTCGATCTTTTCCTCTGTCCAAACCAGAGCGAACATCTTTTCCCATTCCGAGATATAATTATCCTTGAGCGTTATACAACGTAGAGTCTTCCACCATCCAAAGAAGTTGCATATCACGTCTGGTGTGTTGTCTCGGAAAGCGGGTACCCTAATCACCAAGTGCGTAATGTGATCGCACATGGTCGGACCCAAGGCCGTACGGTATGTCGGGCTTGAATATTTCCTGACGTCTTCTTGGAATTCGTCGCGGGTGTATACGTTTGAACCTAAATCGAGAGTGATTTGGATACCTGGTCCGAGGTCCTTGGGTTGCTCCGAGTTAGGTTGTAGAGGATGAGATGGAGGTGACGTAGGCGAAGGGGACACGAGTTTGGAAAGGGTAGGAAGTAGGTCCCCTAATGGTCTTCCAAAACTGAAGCTACCCCGGGGAACGACCTTCAAGGAAGTAAGTGTCGGTCTGGGTGTAGCCGCACACAGAAGGGTAATCCAATCGGGATTTGCAGAAAGCGATACAAGCTTTGGGAGTATCGGCTTACCCTCTTCTATGAGAGGAGGATATTGATCGACCCGACTCATGGGTAAGATGATTGTAAGATGAGTCACGGCCTGGAGATTCGTTAGAAAGTCGATGAAAGATCCGATGGGTAGTTTGGAACAATCTATGACGGAGAGTTCGATGAGTTTGGATTTGAGAGGCACGATTAACCATTGGAATGCCATTTCCCAAAGGTCGGGTGAGAGACCGATTATGGAGAGGGTGAGGGAGGTGAGTGCTGGGGTTTGGAGGACTGAGTGAGTCCAGTAGGAGCATGGAGGGTATATAGCCATAGGGCAGGATATCATCAAGTGTTGGAGTTGTGAAGTTTTCCGAGCTGGTCCAGAAAGGGGAATGAAGCCCACGTAATGATCATTTGGAAAAGGTTGATAAGGAGAGAGTGCAGGATGACGGCCATTATCAGGCCCCGGTCGGGGGAGAAGGATGCGCTTCACGGCGTGAAGGACGCGCGATACCCCACTTTTGGGATATGCGAGGGGCGGCTCCGGAAACAGAGAGCAATGGTCTATGTGAAAGGTTTTGCAACCTTTCTGCAGACAAACATTGAAGAGTCCAGTGATGACTTGCTTCCTTTGTAAAGCCAAATTGCCTGTAATTATCCAGGTTTCGTACGTGTCCCAGGAATTAAACCGGAGTGTGACTTTCCCAACACGGTCGAGCCTTCGAATCGTCCATAAAAGCTTCCAGTAATGTCTAATCCTTACCTCGGCGGAGCGAGGTGTGCCGTAGTCATTGAAGACGCAGGTAAATTCTTCAATTGACTTCAGGTCAAAAGCGATAGCTAGTCCGGCTAACGCGTCGTTTTTCCAGTAAACGATATCCTGGTTCTGTTGGCCGGCTTTCTTATAAGACCTATATTCGAAATTTGTTGAAGCATCGGAGATGCCATGACGGGAAAAGAAGAAAGGGATGCAGAGGGAGTTGAACTGACGTGAAGTCTTTGCTAATGCAAGGAGGCAGTTAACGGACAATGTCGAGAATATTTCAAGCAGAAGCTCGACGGGGAGGTTAATGGGATCTGGCATGAGGGTAAGTTGATACCCTCGGTAAACACAGGTATTACAGCCTTTGTCGCCAGGGTCGGACAAATCGGGGGCTGAAGGCCTCCGATACTAACAAGCGCAAAGGCCTCATGCGGGTCTTCCGCCGGGTGGCACCCAAGGCCCGACCTCCTCGAAGAAGTATTCATGTATTTCGCAATATTATCGTCCGCCAGAACTTCGACAAGCTAAACTCTTCTCAGACAGTAAAATTTGTCCTCAAGCACTGCAATCCGAACAGGAGGCATGCAACCTCCATCCAAGTTCTCTCGATAACTTGAAGCTTTCGTTACGAAGGGACCAAAAATAAAAGTGCTCGCAGAGCGGGGACCTGTTGAGTCCAATCTCGACTTCAAGGAAGCCGCGCGGCGACAATGGTCAACCCCCACCGCCTTACCTGTCAACTGCGAGTTCCAATGCCCTATAATCGAGCGACGGTAGCCGAATGGTATAGAAAAGCGTGGTAGCCGTCGCTCACCCGGGGGGTTCCAACGGCTCGCGCGTTCGAACCCCCCTTCAGGTGAGTGTTTCTTTTTCTTTTCGACGTGAGGTGGCGAGGCTGACTGGGATGGGTGTGTTGGTGAGCAGGTCAGCCATAGAAGGTCCGCCACCCGATATTCTGATGAGAGACGATTTGGCACCTCGTGAATAATTCCCGCTAAGAGCGGAGGAGGGTAGACATCCCTTCACCTGCGTGCATTAAATCTCGGGAGTAACTTGAAGACAACATGATAATCTCACAGGTTCTTGTTCTGTTTCTGACAAACTAATATTCGCAACAATCGTGACCCGGATCTGGTGTGTACCGAACTTGCGGATGCCTGCGTTCCAGTGAAATCATATGAGCGAGTATACGAGAATGAATTTGCAGGAAAAGGCTCAAATATAAGGAGGGAGTACTTACAGGTCATATTCCTTCAATCGACAGGTTTTGTACTTACATTCCTTCGCGCCACGAGAACAGGACGAGATGATTGGGCAGCCCCACTGGGGAAACGTGAACAGGTCACCCCTCTGGACCCCTTGACAAGCTATCAGTGGCATCTTTCCCCGCCACGATACTGAAACCAGTTTCGGAAAACGAGGCTACCTAGGCTGGCAGACTCGTACCAGGCGCTGAAGCCCTGAGGTCGAGATCAGATCAGCACTGGACGCTCGGAGGTAGTCATGACTGTCGGGAAAGTGCAACACTAGCTAGAAGCTAGAGGTGACTTGTTGATCGCAGAGGGCTTTCACAATGCCCTGCAACAGAACTTTGGGTGGGATGAGCGGGTGGAGCCAAGAATTCTGAAAGGTTGGATGGCTCACAACTTGGTAACAAAAATCCGATAATGTGCCGGGAGATATCCATCGGGGATAACCACCGCCCATGACACAACTTGAATGGGATGTACCTCTATGACAGTAACCAGGTCGAGCATCTGTCAACAATGGAGACCCGATGATGGGTTCCGCCAGGTCCAGGCCCGCTTTCTAGCAAAAAAATCGCCGCCCATATAGACGATGGTGAATTTCAAATGACGATGGGAGCAGAAGGACGGTACTCGTCAGGTTCGAATAAATGGAAACGACAACTTGGTCAAGTGCGATGATAAGGCACTTCGCGTCAGCCCGAGCCGCGCATGGTCATCCGATTCACGAAAAAATCATCAAACGCCCATCCATTCCGTGGTCATTTTGGGATAACAATGGGGAGAATTCATGATCAGCACTGGGAAATCTTTCCAAAGATCAATGAATGCAGGTGCTTTGAGCCGAGTCACGGTGACCCACGCCATCGCGTCTGTAATTAGTCGCACGTGGCAAGTTTGAAGCACCTTCCTGTTTGGGAGACTATCATAAGCCGACACTCCTCCGCCTCAACAGCCTTGAACCACAAAACCACGGCTTTTCACAACCAGTGTCAGTGTTGACCCCCTTCAGCACACCGGTGAGCCCCATTATAACACACGGAATACTCAATTTCTTACCTTGGACGTGTTAAAGTTCGTTGGGCACGTTTTACTCAATCAGCTTTGCGGTCCAAGCGACAAAGTTTTTGCGGCCTTTTAAAAGCCTGAACTCTTCGAAGATTCGGCATTCACTTTCTCTGACCAGAATCACCAACTCTTTCGACCTTACTTCCATCGTGTGTTTTGCTCTGTGTCATGGAGAACGACGAGGATGTTCAAACCCAAGCGACTCAACAACAGACGCAATCCACGCAGCATGCATCACAGCCCAACGGCGCTGTCGACGCGCACCTTTTTGGTTACTTGCAGCCATGCAGCGCGACGAGCAAGTTGCTGAGGATAGATTTCTGGAAAATGAACCCCAAATACAAGGTCGGACGGAACACCGAACAGAACAATGTCGTATTCCCCGGGTTCAAAGTTAGTGAGTACACGCTCCCTGACGCGTCTCATTCGCGATTTGTGGCAGAATAAGCTAATGTTGTATTTTCCAAGGCAATCTACATTGCGAAGTTATGTGGGATGGACGCGACACCGATTCATCAGTTACCGTAAAAGATCTGTCCAGCAACGGCACTTTCGTACGTTCATTGACAAGCGCCCACGATAAACGCCTTGATTCACGCGTCGTTCCTAGATCAATGGTACGAAGATTGGCAAGGGTCTAACAGGGATCCTGCGTCATGGCAATGAAATTGCTTTTGGTACATCCACACCACAACCTCAAAACGACGGTCTGGAGGACTATCGTACGTGCAAACTTCCTCGTATTGCGTAGCTTCTCACTCTTTTGGGCAGGGTTCATATTTCGGAATACTGTCGCTGGGCCACCGACAGTAGGCATCCACGCCTTTTATGATATCCACTCGGAGCTGGGTAAAGGATCTTTTGCGACAGTCGTGCGGGCGGTTTGCCGTGCTACTGGCGAGTGGTTTGCGGTGAAAATCATCCATGGGCAACGCAACAACAATCGAGAGGCGACGGACCAGTCGGCGAGGAGGGCAGCATTCGCCCGAGAAATCGCCATTATGGAGAAACTTAAGCACCCTAATATTTGCGGGTTGAAGGAAGTGTTTGCGGATGCCGAACCCAGAGGCGATATATGTCAGTTCTGTTTTTGCTTTTTATACCCCTATCCTGACCGCGATACTAGGCCTCGTTTTGGAACTCGTAGAGGGCGGGGACTTGTTGGACTACATTCTGAATAGAGATGGCCTCAGTAAGTGCGGCGAGACTTGACCCGAACGCGAATTTAACCTCTCCCCCAGCTGAACAACAAACCAAGCATATAACACGCCAGATGTGTAGTGCTTTAGCTGTAAGCCAATTACCCGCTGATTTCGTTCGCCAAGCCTCATATTTCATAGTACATACACTCTAAGGGTGTGACACATCGCGACCTGAAACCTGAGGTTTGACTTCCTTTTACCCAATCGTCCTATGTCGCTAACTCTGCTCGACAGAACGTCCTCCTAACAAGAGACGATCCTCCCGTCGTGAAGGTCGCCGACTTTGGTTTGGCTAAGGTTGTGGATAGTTTGACAATGTTGAGGGTGAGTTGAATCGTCAGACGCCCTGATACCTTGCGCCTAACTCGTCGTGATCATTAGACGATGTGCGGTACTCCAAGTTACCTTGCCCCTGAAGTCGTCAGGCAGCAAAATTCCGAGGGCTACGATAACCTCGTCGATAGTTGGAGCGTTGGTGTTATCGTCTTCTCGATGTAGGTGTAGACCTGTGCTTCATGTGACTACCGTTGACTGTCCTTAGGCTTACAAACTCGAGTCCATTCCTTGAAGACGAAAACCAACGGGACATCCGCCGCCGCATCTCAGAGCGCTGCATCGACTGGTCAACTCTGCATCGATTCAACGTCACATCGGAAGGTTTGTCTTTCCCGCTGTGTTCTATTTCAGCTGTCGCTAAAACTACCTTTAGCTCAGGATTTCATTGGTCGGCTCTTGGAAGAGGAACCAACAAAGCGCATGACACTCACCCAAGCATGCAGTCACCCATGGCTTCTATCGTCAGACTCCCAGCTTCCGCCTGCAGGTCCAGCACCTCCCGCACCACAACAAGCACAGCCCATAGATTTCAATGCTCCTAACCAGTATATCTACACCATGGCAAATCCAGCCATACCCGAGTCTAACTCGAGCTTTCTGGACATGAAGCCTTTAAAAATCTCCAGTTCGTCGCTCGACAACATTTTGGACTCACATCCTTATAACGCAGCAGGCGTCATAAATGGTGTCCAGCGTGAGGTTTCACGTACACCTTTGGTCCGACGGAGTCACGTCTTACAAGCTGCAGCAAATGGGGGAGCTGGAATTCCCGAACCATCATGGGATATGATTGCTCATGCGGAAGCTCAAGATAAACTTGAAACGTCTTTGGATGCTCCTCTTGAGCCGCCTACCTCCTCCCCCGAAGTTCCAGCTGCACCTAAAGGGCAAAAGCGTGTTCATTCTGAACTGACACCCCTTTCGGAGGATATGGACAGCGATCGGGAGATGGCTGATGCTGATGCTGTATCAGGCAACCGTAGGGTGTCAAGGAAGAAAGGAAAGAGTTCAGACGAGGATTCAGAGGAACCTTCGGAGGCAGCGGAGACGAGGAGGAGCACTCGAAGTAAAGCCGCGCCATCGCCAGCGATCAAGAGAACTGCGAACAAGGATGAGGCGGTACCAACGACTCGTCGATCAGCACGTCAACCGCAAAAGCAAGCTCGTCGATCTTAGATGAACGGTTGCCCTCCGCAACTTCATTCATCTAGTAAACCTCCTGCTTCTCGTTTCCTCTTCATTTCTTTTTTTCTGTTCTCTTCTCGCAGCAGTCTATTCTATTCTTGGAATCTCTCGTCCTATGCATTGTTTTCCTCGTGATCTGACTCGTAAAGTTGTATTACCGATCTTACCGCGTTCCGGCCCCTCCCTGCACCTACGTCGAACACCATCTCTCCCGCATGTTATAAACCCGCCTCTTATCTTACTCGCCATTAGCTTACACTACAAAATCTCTTCGCATTTATAACGAATGGTATCTCCTCAGTAGTAGTCCAGATGCTTCACTTCCTTGTTTCCCACATCAGCCGCTGTCTTTTGCTTTCCAGTCCGATTTATTTAGACAGCTATCACCAATACACCGAAAATCTGGCACCGATATGGCATAAACTAAACACCCAGAAAATCACCTCCATTCCCCGGTCCCGTCGATACAATCACATTATTTACCGGACAGGATTGAGCTAGACCACCAGCCCAACGACAGCTGTATTCGTGTCAAATGGAAGCAAGACGAACTGCAGGTTCAACGACTACGCCGCGACCGCGTTGTAGGATCCCTTGATCCAGCGCATATGGGTTGGATCGACGTATTGAATTGTACGGTGTCTAAATAATTGACGACCAATGGATTCGGCCCTTGGTTGAGCTGTACAATACCGCGAACCGCGCTCATTCCTGGAACGGAACCAAAACGGAAGCAAATCAAATTTGTTACCCGTTGGTTCGTTCAGGACCCAGCGTTTAGGAGGCATACGGCTAGCCCGATCTTGACCTTTAATGGAACGCGTAAGCAGGACCAATACCAAGGTGCTGTTGATGAGGGTCGACTCGGAAAGCAGCTCAAGGCAACAACTCTCTTCCCAAAATCCAACCAGTTGAACCACGGTTGAGGGCAAGAGTGTTAACAATATGACCTGAATGGGGCTATCTAGGATGATGGTAGTGATATTATATTGGAATGAGGTCATCGTGCGTAAACCCAATAGGAGTATCCGGTTATGACAGGAGTGCGTCATAGCAGTGCCAATTTATCAGAGTCCAGGCGAATTTGCCAGACGAGGAAGAGAGAAGACTCACCCTATCATAGTTGAACAAACGGGTATGCTGCCCTACTCTGGAACGGATCCTACGCTGCAATGTGTGTGATGGCAGCGATGGGAGGGTAGATAAGCCCATTTCGTTTCGAACGATCATGGGTTCCAGTGAGTAGAGTAGCCATGGACATGGATCGTCGTGTCGCAGTGCAGACACTGGAGAACTCGGGTCTTTCGGTACAAACGCCTTCCAGTTCACAAAGGCAATTCGAAGGTCGATGCTGGTTGGATACATCGCGTGACTGGACCAATAGGGAGTCCTTCGAAATTCTAATTGTTTCCCTGGCCTAGCATCGTACGAGGAGCCAAGGGATAGACTTCTAAACGGGGGGTCAGGAGACCAATTGATATGCATCTCCGAGTCGGGATTAGATGTGGGTTATGGGCATTCGACCGGACCAAAGAACGTCTTTTTATTATAACTGAGTCGTTTCGAACATTCCACCTGGAGACTACTCACCCAGAAGACGATTGAAGTGGAATAACTGGAATGAGAACAATCGATATTCCAACAAGAATTGTGGAAGATCGTCTCGATTCGGGCATTGGTGCACACCCTGTCAAAAAATAAGGTTTCAAACAAGGGCAGCACGGCCAACCACAAGAACATGAGACTAAAAGGAAGCATAAGAAAGCAGGTATTCCTGAAAATTCTGTCGAAATTGAGACATGATGTGCATGATAATCCATCCATCAATTGTCATGTGTTCAAATGCTCGAGGGATACTCATCTTGGTGATGGATTCGTCGCTTCCGAAGTGTACGAAAGGATCGTCAATGGGCAGCACGGACGGCCTGACGAATGGGGTCGTTGAGTTCGCGATTATTGGCTAGACTGGGCCAAGGTACCTCATTACGGTATAGTACGAAACCCATTGTCAATGACCAACCTAGATGGCCTGGTCAGAAAACTTTAGCGGTACGAAGAGAGGACATGGGGTGGCGATAACCTGATTGGCAGACCTGAACGCGCCAGATGGCATGGCAGATCTCGGAAGCTGTTTTGTCGACCTGCGAAAGGTTTGGCTTTCGATGATAAAAATCCCCAGGTTACCCATGCGATGGGAAAAATCCACAAGACGCATGTCGATTCCGCGACTCCCAGTTGGACGAAGGGAAGTGATTTTCGTACCGAATGTTCCGGGTAAATGCACTTTTATCCTGGAAACGTGATGGACTCGGGCCCAAGTATTCCGATTCGGAAGGGGAAAAAGTTCAATGGCGTTTCACGTTCTGAGGTTTTCAGTTTTGAAGGACGGCTAGGGGGTGCTAAACCTGATATGCACAGCACCGTCTGCGCGTTATGAAATGAGGCACGAGACAAAAAGCGATACCAGGATGATACTAGGACGCCTCGAAGAGGCAAAAATCCAGACACAACAACCGCGTGGGTGATGCGGCGGCGCGGCTAGACTTAGCCTAAGTCCCCAATCAAATCCTGGGGAGTTTGACTACTCAAACAACCGAGCAAATAACCTTGATTTGTAGTATTGGACTCCGCGCGGGTTGATCGTGGACGAGGGGTGTCCAATTGGAAAGCCCACGATATGGAAGGACTTCGGGTGATTTACGATGATCAAACAGGAGATATTGAAAATGAGGTCTTCGAATGGCACCAGGGACCAAGCCTCAGTGCCTTGTCCTTACGTCCAGGACCTTGCACGTTCTCATGGCGTTCAGTTTCGAGCCCGAGTTGACGCTCTGATAAATGGGCTGTCGAGTCCATAGATTGTACGATGTCATCGATTATTGATGGGGAAAGAACCTATGGCGTCATCATTGCAATCAGAAGTAAAGTCAATGGTTGAGAAAGAAATGATGCAAAGTTCAAGGGTTTTGGGAGGAACTTGGGAGAAATGGCGGCGGAAGTTGTGCTGGGCTTGCATCATCGCAGACACACTTTCCCAGAGTTGATGAAAGTGATGCATGTTTGATGATGGCGTCGACCTAAACCTTAAAACCCTTGAGGGGTCGAAGGACCGTGAAATCCCTAGGCCTGAGGACTTTTCACAGCGCTGGCTTGTGGTGGAGAGATACGAGGAGTAGCAAGATCGTGGTTGGAGTCAACGTGCAACGTTTGATAACGAACTTCCAGACACCACTGACTTCTAAGAGTAATAATTGTGTTCTTATTGATCAATTACTAGTTCTACTCCATCACAGGGCATGTAAAGACCGTTAACGTAGACTAATCGAATGAAATCGTAATGACGTGCGAAGCTGATACCAAAAAAACTGATCCTAACCAAGATAGCTAAAAAGTGGAGGTGAAGACTGCGTGCTAATAATGAATATGACGTGAGTATGAAATTCCAGAGTAAGAAAGCAAGGAGGCAAGCATGGTGCCCAAAAACCGAGGCACAACGACATTCGAGATCCATTATCCCAAAAATATGCGCCCAAAAAAGCAAAAACGAAAGCAAGACCACATGACGATTAGCGACATTGATAGCAGATCATGACTTTGAAGACTTGACGGTGACTTTGGGCCCGCTCGAGTTGACGTTGGCCTTTTTCTTGCGCATACCCCGTCGACTCTCAGAAGGGTATTCACACTTCAGGGAGCGCCTTTGACATTGACTATTGGGGAAAACACCAGGTCAGCATTCGGAATACGTCAATGAGCAAAGATATGAATAAGGGAAATTCCCGATATGGTTATAAATGGAAAACAATGTATAGATTTCCGCCCCACAGTTGCATATAGCATTTTTAAAAATGCCGCGAGGCGGTCGGAAGAGAAATCGCGAGGTGCGACGTGGGTGGGTGGATGGGTGAGTGGAAGAACAAATGGGGAAGGGGCGATAGGGCGGAAAACAAGAAGAACGAATTTAGAGTAGATTGATTTGACGACTTACTTGCACGTCTTATCTTTGCTCCCCGGGATTGGAGGTCCGCACGCAATTTTGCGTCCTCGGCAGAATAGACATGCGAGGGGTGGTTTCTTCTCTTGTGCGCGTCTCGTTGGCGAGTCTGGGCTCAACTGTAGGGAAGGCGACGAAGAGCGGTTTCGATGCATCGTCCAGGTCGATGAGCGACCGAGTTGCTTCGGGGTAGTGCATCGATGATGGTTATGCGGAGGCGGCGAGACAAGGCGGGCACTGCTGTGGCGTCGCTCATGGCGATGGACACCGCTATGACGTTGCAAAGGAGACTTGCTGGTGGAGGGAACGGGCTCGAGCGAGCCCTCCAACGTGTAACTGGGTGCTGGCGCCAGCTGTCGATGTTGCGATGCGGCTGGCAAGATGGACCAGTCATCCTCCGCCTTGGGGGACTCATACGTATGTTGTTCCTCAAGGAAATGGCGATCGGAGGTGGTTGCGAAAGGGAGGTCCTGAGGTGGGGAGGCGGCTTGGAGTGAGGATGGGGAATCGGCCTCCTCAGGCGAAGCTGGATCTGGAAGGTGGGTAGTATAGTTCTCCTTTGACACGAGGGAGTGAGTCTCCTGATGTGGAGTAGGATGTTGTTCTATCGCAGCTTCGATGGATGAGGAAGAGAAGGAGTTGTAGGGAGAACTCGCATCCTATAGCCCATTAGCTTCGAATACGCAATGAATTGGTCAGTACTTACACCATACTGCTGGTCATATGCCTCGGGTTTGACATCGACGGGGCTTTGAACGGGGTTTCCCCAAGTCTGGTAGGGGTCGGTCGCAGACATCTCGGTGTCCTGTGTGGCGTTGGTCACTGAACCGTGTGGTACGAAATTGAAATTATAATTGTAATGTAGCGAAGAGAAAGGCACTGTGACGGGGGCAGGCGGTTCGTTCGGGTAGGAAGAAACGACGGGCGAGGGCGTAGGTTCAGTTGCATCCATCGAGGTCGACGGAAGCTCAGGTGGGGCGAAGTGGAACCCGACACCATCCCAGATCTCGTTAAACTGATATTGCGCCAACATCCACTGATTTGCGGCTGGTCGCGCCTCGGGAAATACGGAATAGAATCGTTCGTCCTGTTCACGAAGAGATTTCTGGAACTGGCTGAGGGGAACCGAATTGGCAGGCTCGTCGTGGTGCTATAGGACTATGAACAAGGCTGAGCAGATCGGACGTGAGTTTAGGCGCACCATTTCATGGTCGTGACTTTGAGGATACGAGGACGACGTCGACGCCGCGCCCTGGGCGCCTGAGACCCACATAGAGGGGTCGGCATCAAAACATGGAGAGGATGTGTCACCAGGCGCCAAGGGTGGGTAGCCTGTGAATGATGAGCTCGCGGAGTAGGCCATGGCGAAGGGAGGGAGCAGGAGAGACGGCGAGAGAGGTTTTCAGCCGGGGATTATGGACTAAGGTTTTGCTGTCGCTTGGTTTCAACTTATATTAGAAGTCCGGGGAGCAGGCAGGCGAAAGTGTTGTTCGCATGCAGAGGGATGCTAACCTTGACGGGAAATTCGGCGTGCTTGTCACACAGGGCGACCCTGGTGACCCAAACGTGGACCTACAGAAAAAGATCTCGAATCTGGTGCTCCTGGAACCCTTGGATTTGGTATGGTTCGATTGATCATCTAATCGAAATCAATGAAACACCAAATCTGTCACACACCACATTCATTTGGCACACCCTGTTGTGCTTTTCAAGCTTCAAGCTCAAGGTTGCGTGATCATGAATTTTTTTTGACATGGTTTCTTCGTGTCATTTCCCTCAGTCAGCACTGCGTGTCGGCGTACGCGCAGTCATTGCAGTACCCTTCTTTTTCTGGTGCACAACCTGGAGTTATGTTCCTGAATCGAAAAGTACAGGGTTACTCACGTCCTGCCGGATTCTGTATTGAGTAACGGGCTCGTGTGAGTCTTGGCACGGTAGTTTACCCTTCAGCCGGATGCTTTTCTGTAATTCAACAACAAGCGTAAATATGCCGGGAAGCATGTCGTGGAGACCATTACCGCGCAGGAGTCGGGGTATCGTACACCTGTGCATCATACCCCCGCAAGAAGGAGCAGCATATCTCGAATAGCCACACCCATGTGGGCTCCACCCTTCTGGTAGCCTATAGGCTGGAAGCCCCAAATCTTCGCAATAAAAGTTAAGAATGTACCTCAGGATTGACCCCGAATATACCTTCCCTAATGGACATAATGGTTAGATAGAGGCTACTTAACATTTACCCAGGGAAGATCTCTACGAGTAACGTAGTCACGTCGTAATCGATCTTGTAACGCTCACCTAACCTTGCTTTAAGCTTTTCCTCTTGTGTGAATCACGACTTTATTATCGGTTTGCACACTTTTGCAGACAAGAGCACATCCATGGCGCAGTTGTTGTGCTGTGTCTGGTATTTTTCCTTGTTCCTTGGTACCCGCCTTATTGGCTTATCAGTGAATTTGGTTCAACAAGGCACACTTGCCGTCCCATTTTGCTTTTAAAGTTATAGCTTCTGTAGATTGCGTCTAAATGATTCCGACCCGTTTTGTATTCCGCGGGGTTCGCCCACCAGGGCACACGTAAAAGAGTTCCGACAATGTGGTCTTTCGGCCCGGAAATTGAACCAGCAGCCCGAAGAAACAATATATTCGATAAAAATGCTGACCGTCACACACGACTTTCGACTTTTGGGAACGCCACAGGCTCGTCTGTCTTGGCTGCCTCACCATAAGTGAGTACCCCAACATACGGCATCACATTATACTTCAAAGAGTAGGAAGAGGGAGGCACGTTTCTAGAAAGTGATCCTCGTTAGTAACCCCAGATGAGACACGAAGTAGATAGGGACCGGTTGAACAGAAGAAGGAACGTCGCATGGAAAATGAGAGCACAAACGGGGACGAGAGAAAAAAATGAGGGCACAAAGAACTCACTTGAAGGTGGTAGAGATGTCGTGGAAGTTGTATTTGTTCTTGCCCACAACGTTTATAATAGCGTCTTCTTTTCTGCGAATAATGCGGTCCCAGATGACCACTTCATTTTTGACCTTGAGAAAAGGTGAGCTCAAAAGTACCGCATAGTACCGCAGAGAATCGAGGCCGCGGGAAGAAAATCCGGCGGTATACCCGAAACGAAATAGGTGATGGTGACCTTGATCAACCATATCACGTTCGAGCATATTCGCCAAGGAAGACCAACAAGGCAGGAAATATTCGTGATAGAACAGGTTCAGGACTTACCCCTTGGGCATTGGCGTATTCAGCCTCCAGGTACAAGAAAAGTTGCTTCGTGTTCCAGTTGAAAAGTGGGGTGAGATCTTGAGCAGAGTTAGCGCCAAAGTTAAGGTCCAGAGATCAACCACACAGACCGGCAGTAACATTAAAGTTCACGAACGCGAGCTCCTGCTTTCTATGCGGATACCGCTGCGCTTTGACGTTGTACCTGAAGAGCATCGAACGAATATGCAATTGGGCAGACACGAGTTGGTATCAGAGTAAGCAGGAACGGCTGTTGCAAGAATGTAACTCACACCTTCACCGATGCGATGTTCAGTGCTCCTTTAGGGTCCGCAGAGAAGACGAACGACGACAGAGCAATGGCGGCAAGAAGTGCCATCATACACGACGAGAGGAATGCCGATGCATTGTTGATTCTGGCCCAGACGCTATGCATTCAGAGCTTTTGGCAGTGTGCACTTCGTAGTAATGTTGTCCTTGGGGAAAAGGAGGCTCAAATACGTCCAGAGCACGTCGAGTTGAGAAGCTTGAAACGCGAGCTCGCTGTCGGACACGACAACGCCACGACACGCGATGGTCGTGTTTGGATATCAGCCGAAAAAGGCAGGTAAGCTCCACGGCAACTCTAACATTCCATGAGAGTGGACTCGTCCACAGCCGTGCTGTACTGTGTACATCATCTACATCGACAGTCTTGGGTAAGTAACCGAAGACATACGTCAGGCTATTCAGCGCGCTCATCAGCTACGTCTCCAGTTAGAAATAGAACACCAGTCACAGGAACTAGACGTCAACAGAAGCTAGCCACCAAATATCCGGTTGGTGCGACGTGGATATTTTCTGGTCACTGTGGAATCCTGAGGCTATTGATAATCAAAGCTTCCTGCTCATCTGGAGACATTTCTGTCGACAAAGACTCCCACAGGCTCGTAAGATCCTGTGCACGAGTGTCTGCAACTAACCTTGATGGTCGACTCCTCTAAATCCACCGCAATAAGTCCCTCCTCGGAATTTGCCCTGTTATTTGAACTATTCCTCCACACCACCAACAGGCAGTTGATTTCTCCGGTGTAAGTCGTCTTATGACCGAGAATATCCTCCCATGCTCGATGTAGCACCGATACTGGCCCACCCGAGGTATCCTAGTGCCGAGTCGTCGGATTTTAGCTACTCAATCGTCTTGGCTTCGAGCAGGAACCCTCGGGTGTTTTCCAGTTTAAACTTAGAGTACGAACCTTCCCGAAAGAATATTCGCTGACTTTGAAACCCACACCTTCTGATCCAAGGATAATCACGAGTTTGGAAGGACAGCTTGATGAGAAACGAGAGCATGTTCGACAGGTCAAGTCGGCAAGAGCCAGTTTTTCCACGTACGTGGTGGAAGAGCAACCAGAATCTGTCGAGGCATGAAAACAACCTTTTCTCAACAAGCGAGTCCTGAAGATTTACGACATACACGAATTGATACCACCAATAGCGAGTTCCGAGGCCCAACCTTGATATTCTGTCATGGGACGCCCAATCGCGTCCTGTTTCCTTGATATTTTTTTCTCACTGACCTTTCAGAATACTCCTTCGGTCGTCAAGGTCGCCTGGCGATCCGATGCTTGCAGCGCCCCCAGGCTTTCGTTCCTGTCCAATGCCCAGCTCGGACCCTCCCTTGTCGTAAGTCAGACAGACCCAATTCGAGTTGGTCGATATAGAGTGCTATCACTGATCCCGAAGTCAATTGCAAGAACGATCCCATTGGGGGTGGGAGGTTGTATTGCCGGCAATTCCAGGAGTAATTGCAAGCTAATGCTCGGCCTCCGGTTCTCGCCAACGAGCATCTTACGCCATTTAAATGTCGTGGACTCCAGTCCGAGAGGGTGGCGCCATTCGAAAAACACGGAGAGCATCATTCTCACAATGTCGTGAGGTCGGACGACGGCTAAGGCCTTCTTCCGGGTGGTGCTGGGGGGTCTCGGAGAACTTGTCCTCGTCTGGCACGTCTGCTGGCTTTCAGTTGACAGAACATCCTTGCATTTTACGGAATCCGACCGAGCAACACTCAACTAGCCAACCAAATGACGGTGCCGATAACGAAGAGACTAAATGGGAGTATCGTTACGGTCTCGCACGGTGGATGGGATCATCGCAAAGCTGGGCATCGAGGAGGTTAGGATTGAATTGAAGGCTTGCCTGTTCTCCGCAGGGAGACAGTTAAGGTGATCCTGGATAACGTTGACTTGTCGAGAATCAATTGAAACATCGGTCCATCCTCCGAAGTGTCCTGAGCCTCGGAGGCTATTTTGCGCTAGCAACGCGCGAACGAGGCTACCTCCTATCTTCAAGGCTGATTGTTCATCAGCCCGATAAAGGGATAGGTTATTTTCGTGAACGGAAGACCGGGCTGCGCATTTGGTCCTCTGTGTGAGTGTCAGGTCAACCCAATGTTATCAGGTTATGATGACTCACATTAGAAAATAGCCTCAATGTCGAGGAGACCCCAGACTTCCTCAGAGACCTTTTACCCCAATTCGAAGCAGGATGGAGAGTAAATTAAGATCAAGATACACGACGCACTTTATTTTTGAGAGCCCTCCAGGATCTCTTTGCCGGCGGCAGAGTTCCCGCAAGGCGATCCTTTTGGGAGTTCCCATCCTATGTCACACACAACTGAGATTTCAAATACAGTGCGCATACCACGATATCGGCCTTTTCCGGGCGAATGGGTGGAAATAACAGCTGGTGTTCTCGTCGGAATGATAGTTCTCATTCTTGATGGTATTGACGTGACCTACCGGTGCCGATCTGGGTTTGAATACTGTTGTTGAGAGCCAACAGCGTAATGAGCGTACTGAGGGAGGTAATATTATCCTTTTACATCCTGGCGAAGATGAGGGCGCGTTGGCGGTCCACACGCATCATAGGTACCTTTTCGTACACGAATTGAACGAAATGGGGCAATCAGGGATGACGTTGCTGTAAGATGTTTATGAGAGGTCTTCAAAGTTGGTGATTGGGCAGCCAAAGATAGCGTTGCGTTACAATGATGTTTTGCAGAATGGATGTCAAAGAGGACAGCGCATGAGCCCAAGTCGTGCTCGTTATTAACTGGAATTTAGGAAATGGATTAACCGTTCATCCATATTCATAACAACAATGAAGCGAGCTGGGTGAATAAAAAAAGTAACAATGAACAGCATTTTCGGGATACGTACACAATCGAGATAGTTGTCAAGGGATAAGTGTGGGCGTCAGGCATTCCCCGGGCACATTGGTCAAATAACGAGAGCCGCAGGTGTAGAGTAAGTGAGTCTCTTGGACACCTTACTCTTCACGGTGACATGAATGAACACACAATTCAACGGAGGCTACCTGGTGTGGATCAGAAAGATCGTGTTTCGGCTGTGTACCACACGTTACACAAAGTTCATGTTGAGACTGCAGGCACATGCTGTTCGATAAGGTCATACTAGCGGGGTGTCGTAAAATGAATCATGAAAAAATTGAACTGCCCAGCGTCGAAGGGTATGTCACACACGCGAAAAAATAAAGGCAGGAACACAGATGGAGAGGCCTGCTTGATCAAGGTGTTAATTTCCACTGAAGGACAAAAAAGGAGCCCACATTCCCGACGTACTAGGTCGAGTACGGCTAGATCGCCACTTTACTACCACGATTGACGACTCACTGATACGGAACGACTGGAGTGTGGTCTTAACAAATCGGGAATACCTATCAGGCCAAGCACCGCACAACTGGCGCTTGGTGGGCTGCAAAAACGCCCCAAGTATCCGCTTACCTGTCAAGAATCCAAGAGGAAGGTTTAGTTCGGGTCTTCAAGCTAGATCGAACGACCATTGTTCAATATGGCTGAAGTTTTTGGCAGTTGTCAACCCACACAAAAGCCTTGTTCATGAGTCATCTCTGAACGTGGAATCACGGCTGGAAGGTGTAAAACTCACCGAGACCGCTCGTCGAATGGTCCAGCCTGGAGTGGAGTAACGGATTCTACGCAATAAGCAGCGATATGACCGATATATTGAGCGCATACAACGCGGAGTCAGCGAGGTCAGCAGACGGTTTTGCAAATCGGGGTGCTTTGGTGAGCTGTGCGGCCTTGCTGCCCAACATCATCCACGAGGATAAGCTGTTTTCCAGCTTTGCGCTAGTACAGGGACATAATAGAATTCCGTGGTCGTAGAAGGACGACTGATGGTTGAATGCAAAAACGTCCAGGTTACTTGCCGTATCAGGGAGGCAAACTGAATAGGATGGGTCGTCGTTAGCTCGAGTCCAAGTTGACAAGCTAAATATCACTTGTCATTGAGTGCGACCAAGGTTTGGCTTACGGTGGTTAGCTTATCGAGGAGTTAGAGCGTGTCCTCCACGCTGATCAACGTGAACTGCGCCAAAGCTATCTGCGAATTTGGTTTCAATTGGCATGGGCTGGATGGTGAGAGGTGCGGTGAACATACTTGGAAAGTGACAGGCCTAGGGACGCCTGTAGTCATCCTCGAATATGGAGTCGAGGTCTTTCCTGAAGGGAAACCTGGATACAATCTTTGCTGTGCAACATAATCGCGCAGGTGGTGGCGAAATTGAGATTCTGTGATGCGAAATTCGCGCAATAACACGAGCACAGGCGGCCGTCCTCCCGAAGCGCTTCGATTTTCGCAACTCCCATGATCAGTAATCAATGTCTCCTCTAACGTTACCGAGTCGGTCACTGTACGAACCAGCGAGCACGGGCAGCAGCCCACCTCAAGAGGAGGAGGACATGGCAGTGGCACTTTTTGGGTTGAGTTTCGTGCGCACGTGGTTTTTTGCCGCCCCTTGGCTGGCAGGCGCTGCCTCTTCCGCTCGGGACTTGAGTATCGCTCGAGCGCTCTGCTCTTGACTTTCTACCACCACCTGCGAGTGCAACAGGAAGAAGGCTCATACGTCGCAAGATGTCGAACCCAGAAACTCCTTTTCTTCATCGCCTGATTCGAGGCACGGCAGGGATGGCAGCGGCATCGTTTTTCACCGAAATACGCGTTATTGGAGGAGAGAATGTCCCAAAGGATGGGCCTATCATTGTGTAAGTAGTCTAAACTTAGTGAATCTCTGGTGAAAAACGAAACGCGCCTTTGCGAGTAATAACACATTTTTGACAACAGGACAGCAACGCACCATAATATGATGCTTGACCCCGTAATTTTGTGTTCGTGCATTCAATTGCTTTCGCTGGCTGCGTTTCGAGCTAATTATTGGTTTAGCTGTCGGTTTTCCTCATCGACGGATGCTCAATTATTGGAGCAAAGGTCGGGCGTGTGCCATCAGTCATTGCTCCCGGCTAATTATCCTATAGCAACTTTATTTGCAAACCCCATCGCGAGATACATTTTGTTGTCTTCAGGCAACATTCCAGTCGACAGGAAGTCGAAGGATAGACAAGTACTCTTCAAAGGAACATTCGAGGCGTTGGCGAAAGGCCATGCTGTGGCTCTTTTCCCTGAAGGAACGAGCTACACTGAGCCCCACATCATGCAGGTCAAGGATGGCGCAGCGTGGTCTGCCTTGGAATATACCAAGTGGTTGAAGGAAAACCCTGACAAGGCACCTGACAGAGACGTCACTATCGTTCCAGCGGCTATTGTCTATACTAACAAGTCCAAGTACCGAAGCGGAGTGAGTCCTCTTTCTCCTATACTGGACATGTCTAAGATAGCATTGAATAGGTCATCATGGAGTGAGTTGGGATTTGAAGGGGTTCGATCATCGCTCATCATGCGCTAGGTTCGGTCAACCCATCACTTTGGAGGCATATAAGGAACAATTTTTCTCCGATGTGGAAGGAGCTCCTCGTGCTGCTGTAAAGCGCCTTACCGCAGAAATTGAGAGGGAACTTTTTGAAGCTACAATAAATGCTCCTGACTGGTATGCCGATGCGTTTTCGTACCCTCACTGCTGCTAGATATGTCCTTTTAGGGAAACTCTTTATTCTGCCCGCATGGCTCGGGACCTTCTTTGGGAGAAGGATAAATCCATCAACCTTGATGAATTTGTCACCATCAGTCAAACGTACATTTCTTGTTTTCTTCAAGGCTATGACCACTTCTCACTTACACTTGGCAGGCTGGTCGACCTCTTTGCGACACCGGATGCCACTGACAACATCACAGCGGTCAAGCGCAAATTGCTCTCCTATTATTCTCTCTTACAAACCACCCACCTCACCAATTCAGTCCTATCTTCATTGCCGCTCCCTCGTGACCTGGATCCCAATACTCCTGCTACTCTCCCCAGTCGACTCTTCACTTTATTGCTTTTGATCCGTGATTCCATCTCTGCTCTCAGCCGTCTTCCCTTTTTCCTCTTTCCTCTGGTCGTTCATCTGCCTATGTACGTCATGGGACGCCTCGGTGCCAAACTTGCTCAAGATGAAGAAGAAACGCAAGCCCAAAACAAGGTCGCCTTCGGTCTAATTTCCCTGGCTACGACCTATACTGCTTCATTTTTCTTCCTCTGGGCACTCTTCAAGTATACTCCTACCGGCGCGATGTTGGCTGCTATAACCATTTACTTGTTCGCAAATTATCACAACAAAACCATTGATGGTATGTTTTGGAAATCCCGTATTTCACTTAATATTCACCACTGGCACTTTGTTACGCAGCCAACTATGAAAGGTGGGGTCCTAATTCATCCAGCGTAGCTCTTAGTCTAATTCCCGTTTAATAGAGCGAAGCAATTCATCGCGGCCTGGCGTCTCCTCGTTGGTGTTTGGGTCCCCAAGCGATGGGACCTTTCAATGACCGCTTTATCGGACTACTTAACCCCCCAGGCACCACCCGAGAATCCATGGATCGATAGATCCAAACCAATTCGAAAGCCTGTGGGCGTGAACAACACTCATACATCCACAACGACTACACCTTCCAGTTCAGCGGAGGTAGTTTCTCCACCAAGTGGTCAACCGACTTCCACATCAGGACAAAAACGCCGAAGACGTCGTCCCCCCACACGCCGCCTCATGCGTCACGTTCTTCGGGCTCGTGTCGAAGCTATCAAAGCGCTTACAGGGTTCTTTAACGAACTAGAGCGAACAGGTGGACTTGGGCCGAAGAAAGTATGCGCTAGCTCTCACCTTGCAAGGCGTTATGGTGATTTTGCAACCGTTCCCGGTGAAGACGGTGAACCTCTCATTACCGGTCGACGTGATGCTAGGGAGGTTATTGAATTCTTACGAAAGCGTGGTGCGAAGATACCTACTACTGGAAGCGGAGAGAGGGAATGGGCTGTTTTGAGTAGTGATGGTGAAGGTGAATCGGGAACGCCCGCAGATGAGCAGGATGAACCACGTTGGGTGGTCTCATGAATGTACGCCGGGGAGATCTTTAGTCATCTCATTTTAAACGGCTTCTATCCTCTTCTCGTATAAGTTACCTCTCACATTCTGCGACGCGTAGTATGTTTCACCTCCTAATCTACGCATTCTGATTTTACCCAGATTTATACGCGATTGTCATTCGGACTCCTGATTTCGGATGCAGAAAAATCACTTATGCATCCGAAGATGATCTAAGGAATCACTCATGGTACTGTAAACGTACATTGAAGGTACACGTGAGGACAAGTTGGTGGTGTTATATGAACTACTTTGAGTATAGACGACCTTGCTGATGCAGCGTGGCCGAGACCGAGGGTATCGATTGAAACCGGTGCAACATATCCATAAATTAGACGCATAATAAAGGATTTAATGCCATAACTGTGCAAGGGTTGTGTCAATTCACAGTGACACGAGAGCCATACAATTTCAGAACTCACGCTGGCCAAAGTAAGATAGATGTGCTAGGTTGATGCCAGTGGACGCTGAAAGTTCGGGGTAGCATCTCAGATCGTGGATAAGATCGTGAAAGACTCACGAATCGAATCACTGCATTTAGGGTCCTCTGGTCCACTGCATTTCTTAGTGTTGTCAGCACAAGCTGAGGTTGGTATCAGCACATAAGAGCTTCGAGAATAGACCTTGAAGAGAGAAGATACCTGGTTCCTGGAAGTTCCAGTATTCCGTCCCACTGCATTCAATAGCATAAAATTAGCACAGAGAAGACCAGGAAAACATGGAATCCACGCACAAGTGCTTGTAGCCTAGTGCCTGGAACAGGATGGTCGGGACTCCGTCTACAGGGCGGAACAGAACTTAAAAAACATAGTGAAGGACGAAGACCATGAAAAATCACCAAATGTGTGAACAGCTGCGCAACAAGGAAAATCAGGAAACGAAATCTGGACCAATGGAGATGTCACCTACCTCGGAAGATATTATTCACCCCGATCCGTTGTTCAACAAGAGCCGCAAATGCCGCATTTCCCGTTCTCGGTTGACCTGCGGCAAAAACGGGATCAGACCTCGACCACCCTTGTGAAGGGTGCAAAAGTGCGAGGGGTGAATTCACCAAAAGTATATAGTTTGATAGGAACAGTTGGATGTGCTGCTTGAAGGGAGATTGCCCCGATGGCTGCAAGGGCACCTCCAAGTGAATGACCTTAATCGTCGCAGCACTATTAACATGTCACTCATGTGCACAGCGATCAGTAGCGTACCAGTGACAACTAGCTTATACTTGGGGTGACGGGCGGTTTGATTCTGAACGACAGCCAATACGTCGCGTGCAACCAGATTGTATGCGTTCAAAAACCCTATGTGAACAGACGCGTCACCAACGTTGGCGACACCGGGTGTGTTCAATGTCGTCCGAATAATCTGAATATCTAGTCCAGTAAGTTCGCTACATCCTAATTGAAGGGTCGATTCGTACCAGTGAGGGCATCCACAGGGCTCAACGAGCCTCGGAAAGATACCACGATCTCTTCACGATCGTCATCTCGTGCAATAAACCCTTCTGTTCCAAGAGTGGAGAACTATAGAGGTGATTGAGGTAACCATAGGCTCATGAGTAAAGGGAAATAACCGTACCTGATCGACAAGGGTATTCCCAAGTGGACGTAGGCAAAGCAACTGGTAAGCGGCCGAAGAGTATTGAGTATAGCGAACAAGGTCATCATAGACGGAATCCGAGATTCCTGCTTGTCGAGCATCCAGTAACGGAGATGCGACCGCCCAGCTTGCGAGAGCGAGAACAGTACACACAACACGATTAAGCATGTTCTGAGGACTACGGCGCACAAGAGAAGGAAAAGTGGAACGGTCCACGGGGGGGAGACTCTCCCCCAAACCGAGCAATAGAATCGGGACTTTATGCGCTTCCCAAGGCCCACTATTTTCTCGGAGGGGAAACCTGTCAACGGCCATTAGATGGATGCACGCGTCGCACTTGGTCGTGTCCTAGGAAGATGAGCAGACGTATCCACAGGCGATCACCCATGCCGGACCTTTGAAGGAATTCGCCTACCCCGCATGTAGTGCTACCAGTACCTGCAATGAATTGGAGAGCAAGTCTGACTTATTGATTCACCCCCCAAGAGCTCCTAACGGGAAAATCGACTGCTAGAATCGTTCATTACTACGGATGGGCTGAGAATTATCGCTGAATTGTCGCTCTAGTTGGTTCGTTTTGATTGATACGGGGTCCGGGTACCCGCAAGGAAGACTTGTTGGCGGGCCGAAGATAGTTTTGTCGTTCTTTAGACTTTGAAAGACGATGCAAGAACGCTTCGGATGACACTGTAGTCAGCGTAGCGAACATGTGATGACGCGAATAGAAATGGGAGCATATGGGCGTTTAGTCACAAGACGCCTAGGTGACTTGCCAAGTCGTCAAAACGCATCATCGCGTGATGCGCGTTTAACGCAATAGTGAAGAAGGACTATTTCTTCATAGCGGCATGTAAATTTCCGTGTTAGAGTACGTCAGATATTGAAGTTCATGTAAAGTCAAATGTGCGAGCCAAAAGAGAACATACCTTCCCTAGATTCAAACCACAAGTCCACAGTCATGCCCTTGGAAACAGTCACCATTAACGAATGATGAGGCTGAAACCTGTTGGGATGCTAGTCTTGAGTCACCCACCGATCTTTGCGCGTTTCTCGATTCAGGTGATCCTATGATGTGGGATAAGGAAGTGGCGAATCCATGGGAGTTATCCGGAACGTCATTGAATTCGTTACGGCCAGATACACACGAGAAATAAGATATCACCATGAAGGTGAAACAAGCCACCGGGTAAAAGGAGGCTGACTGGTAGTACAAGATATGCATAACTTAGAGGCATAATGTAGGATCTAAGGATATAACTGAGCAAAAGTTTTGTCAGTGTGTAAGGACAAAAGAGCGATCCGATGTCTAAACTCACGTTGGCCAAAGTAGGATAGGTGGGCTAAGTTAATGCCAGTGGAAGCTGAAATTTGGTGAAGGGATCAGATAAATATAACTCTAGGGTCAGGGTTTCGAAGGGCTCACGAATCGAATCACTACATGTTGGATCTTCTTCACCACTGCACTTCTTAGTATCCGTGGGGGAAGCTGGATAACAATATTAACACAGGGCACTTCGCCTGATAAGAATAGATGAAATACCTGGGTCTTGGTAATTCCAATACTCTGTCGCACTAGACGAGACGGAAATTCAGAACGGTGGAAATGGGGAAACGAGGAATCTACACACAAGTGTTGGTAGCCTATTATCTCAGGTAAGATAGTTGGGACACCATCTAGTAAAGGGGGTTTAAACGTTAGGAGGCAGGGCCGGGAAAAACAGCGAGAAGGGATCACCGTATGTGTGAACAGCTGCGCAACAAGTAAAATTAGGACACCAAATCTGAACGTGGGGGGTAGCCTCTTACCCCGGAAAATATTGTTCACCCCGACCCGCTGTTCAATAAGAGTCGCAAATGCAGCATCTCCTGTCCTCGGTTGACCTACGGTGGCACTTGCAATAAGACCCCCTGCGACTACTTTGTGAACGAAGAGGAGGATGAATTCACCAAAGGTATACAACTCCAGAGGAACGGTTGGATGTGCTGCTTGAATGGATAGCGCCCCGATTGCTGCAAGGGCACCACCAAGTGAATGTCCTAGATTACCACAGTATTAGTTATCATACCATTCAGATTGATGATAATCCGTAGCGTACCAGTGACCACCAGCTTATAACTGGGGTTATGCTTGATTTGATTCTGAACGACATCCAACACTTCATCTGCGACAAGGTTGTATGCGTTCAAGAATCCTGTGTGGACATATGCGTCATTAGTGTTAGTGACACCGGGCGTGTCCAACGGTTTCAGAACGATCTCGATATCTAGTCGAAGTTGAATTACAGTAGTTCTGACTCGTTTAATGCCAAGGTGAAGGGTTAATTCGTACCAGTAAGGGCATCGACGGGGCTCAGCGAGCCTTTGAAGGCCACTACTATCTCTTCACGATCATCATCTCGCGCGATAATCCCTTGGGTTCCACCCGTACTGATCTGTACATAGGGATAGAATGAGTGACTGTATGCTGTCAATAAAAAGGGACTTGCCTGGTCAATAAGCGTATTCCCAAGAGGATATGGGCAAAGCAACTGGTAAGCCGCCGAAGAGTACTGAGTATATCGAACGAGGTCGTTATAAACGGATTGCGAGATTCCTGTCTGTCCCGTTTCCAGTAAAGGAGACGCGACCGCCCAGCTTGCAAGAGCAAAAACAGCACAAGCGGCACGATTGAGCATGTTCTGGGAACCAGTGCAGAGGAGGGGAAGGCAGAACTGCTTGCAGGAAGGCCCACTCTTCAATCAAGCGATAGCTCGATATTTTATGCGCCTTCAGGACCACTATCCGCCCGTAGGGAAGCCTATCATCGGTCATTAGAGATGCACGCGGTGCACTTGGTCGTGTCCCAGAAAATAAATGCAGATATATCAATAGGCTGATCCCCCATGGGGGAGCGTTCTAATTATAAGGGATTGGCTTCCCCAGAATCTAGCCATGTTGGTTCCTGTAATAGAACGAAGAACAAGAGTAAGTTTGAATAGCCATTTGCCCCATATGTAGTTCCTGGAAAGGTGTAGATTCAAATGGTTCTGGGATAGCTGGCATCATGCCGCGGGTTGAGAATAGTCGCTCGATTGTCGCTGCAATCGGTTCGTTTGGATTGATCTGGGCTCCCGACCACCCGCAAGGAAGGTTTGTTTGCCATCCGAGATAAAGTTGTGGTCCTCTAGACTTTGAAAAGGGATGTCAGAACGATTCGGGTGACGTTGTCGCAAGAGTAAGTGAACATGTGGCGGTGCGTATAGAGACGGGAGCATATGGGCGTCCAGTCACAGGATACGACCTAGGAGTTCAACAACTCGCCAAGTCGTCAAATCGCGCAATGTGCGTCTAATGAAATGGCGGAAAAGACCTTCCATTTCCGTATAACCGCATGGAAGTTACCCCGCGCGCAGAGTACCGCCCCTGGAGCGAAGTCGTAAAGCCTATCTGCAGCTGTCAGCCTACAAAGATATATAGGACCTGAGGCCTCAATCTCATCCCGTCTTAGCACATGGCTGTTGCACGATAACGTGAAGAGAGGAACCTGGAAGTAGATATTAACAAGGGCCACCTGGATTTCGAGTCATACATCGGGTTTTGCGCTTCTCTCCGGGACAAAGCCGCTGACATATGCCTGTGGGTTGCATCACGTCCACTTCTCCGAAGTCAGCTGTGAAGTGGCGATTTGATGGAAACTATCACATACTTCATTCGAAACATTACAACCAGATACATATATGAGCAATAAAATGTCGCCACAGAATTAAAAATCTTACGAGAGTGGAAAACCCGAGGAAACCCATCAAATAAAGCGGAGATCGTATCCTTGAACTGTCATGATCAAGCCATTGAGACCCAGAGAGGGGCTGGTCCAACAGAGATAGTCGTAAGATTTGGGTTGGATTTACGCAAGGTCTCCTTCAGCCTACTCAATGCGTCACTACTAATCCCCGCCTGGAGTTGCAAACGCGTCACATTGGGGAAGAGGGTCATCCATTCGTGGAAACGAGGAGAGTTGACGTCAAAGCTACCGTATGACGACGACAGAACAAGGGCCGTGACGAGGTCGAAGCAGGATAACGACCCGCATGAACGTGGATGTGAAGCGGGACTGAGGCCGAGAAAAACGCTCTTGGCTAGGGTGTCCTCTTGCAGCGATTTGAAGAACCCAGAAATGCGCCTCGAAAGGCCCGACTTTGAGGAAGATGAACCACTGCTAGGTATATAGGTAGGGGGTGGCTCGGACATGTGGAACAGCCCGACCAACCCAACAACACTGCATTGGTTTGCAACAGCGTTTAAAAGTGGGGAAAGGTGAATGGAAGAATCGCAATCTAGTTCGGGGAAGTATCTGGTGCGAGGGTGAATCCACACCTCCTTGAGCGCAGGAAGTCGATTATCTTTTGTCAAGAAAAACGCTAGGTAATCCGACGGGACTTCCACGTATTCAAGATTAGGGAACTTGGGTGGATTCGATGGTACGTCTGTCGCCAGAGGGCTTACATAGTGGACACTCGCATCGAGCGACAGACGGCGCAAAAATGGGAGGGAGGAAAGGAGATAAAGAAGGGCCGGGACAGGGATGATCGTCGTTCGATGGATAACGAGTGATTCGAGGCATTTATGTCGAGAAAGACATGACACAAGGATGGGGATTATTGGGAGCCACTTTTCATACGGACGCAAAATGTCCACAATCTCTAACGTAGTTAGATTGCTCGCATGCTTCACCAGCGCAAAAACCCATTCAGAACATGGCGGTACCAAGAAAAAGTTGGACGCGATGCGTAGGGTTTTGAGGTTGGAACAATTTTGCTGAGCAGCCCGGGAAAACTTGGGAAGTTTGCCAGTGAAGTCGGGGTGACGCAGCCAAGACCAGTGACGGCCTTTGAGCGTCGTTGCGATCTTCTTGTTGTTCAATAGCCTAGATGAGGGTCCATCGGCTTCAACCCAATCCACCGCAGCAACCGTATCTATGCTATTCCGGACGTAAAAGGCCAAGTCGAAGATCGACCCCCGACGGACGGTCAGCTCCGAGCAACCCCTCTCAATGAAGGCGTTAAAGAGTGCTTCGAACGCATGAATCCAGCGTCTCAGGTCTTTGATATCTCCCGATGCGATATTCCAGTCTTCTTTTTGGCTGAAAACGATTTCAACCGATCCCAATGAAGACAGTCGAGAGATGAAGGGCGTAAGTCGGTGAAAATGCGTGATGACATGGTCGCTCTTCCCTGGGAGATGACACGAAAAGCGCTTGACAGAGGGTATATGCGCCCGGGCAGCGAGGAGGACACTGAGGATGTCGAAGTGATTGACCACCTCGAAGGATGGAAGGTTAATCTCGAGCGTGTCCGATGCAGTCTCGAGACCAAATAATGGGAGAAAACTGGGCATTATTAGCCTGTTGAGATGCTGGCATGTCTGTGCAAGGTTGAGAACAGAAAAATGGTCTGGGGTTAGAGAACCAGTAATCTCGAGGATGAGTTCGGTGGGGATGTGTCGAAGTGGGCTGTTGTCCATCTCCGAAAATGTTTGGCTAGTCTTCAGCGCTGCCCACAACGTTCGAGCTGCGTAGAGTCGAGCGTAGCAGTAGCAAGAAGGATTCTTGAGGAGGTTGGGAACGTTGATTGCATGGCAAATTACCTCGCTTGAGCGTCAGGGCCCAACGCTGGGGATCAGGAACACATCACAAAAGCTGCGGACAAATATCCACCAAGTCCGGATAAGAAAAAGGAAGCTGCGATCATAAAATTCTGGCACATATGCACGGTTGGGGTTGCGAATATACGAGCGGAAAGGGGATGCTACAGCGAATGAGGATACCCTCCCAGTACGGTAGAAAAATACATAGAGCTTTAATCCCATCCTCCACCAGTGTTGGTATCTGCAGCCCATCCTCCTCCTGCAGCACCACCGGTGTCTGCAGACCAGTCGGTTGGTCCTCCAGGGGCAGGCTCCGCAGACCAATCGAGAGTGCCTTGGAACAACATGAGTGTACGATCGTTTCATAAAGGACCGATACATACTATCCTGGGCAACCAGACTGGGGTTAATACCACCAGCTTGGGGAGCACTCGATACATCCCACTCGGTGATGGGCTGGGTCTCGACTTCAACACCCTGTTGTGAGGCCAACTTGGCATTAAGCTCCTCCTGTTGCTGCTTCTCGACCTCTTCAGGATCCCTGTAGAAGAACATGTCGACCATAACGTTCCAGCCATCGGGAGTCCTTGGGATGGTTCCGCGGAGCCTCAAAACTTCACGAGCCAACATCCACCAAATCAAACCAATTCCGTGTCTTGTCTTGTTGTTTGTTGGGATGGCGACATCGACGAATTTCAGAGGAGCATCAGTGTCACAGAGAGCGATCACTGGGATGTTGACATATGAGGCCTCCCGAATGGCTTGGTGGTCAACTCGGGGGTCGGTGACGATGATAAGGCGGGGCTCCTTGAATGACCGGGTGATGTAATTAGTGAATGAACCGGGTGTGAAACGGCCAGCGATAGCTTGAGCGCCAGTGTTGGCAGCGAATTTGAGGACGGCACGGTGTCCGTAAGGTCGGGCAGAGATGACACAAACGTCGTTGGGGTTTTCTACAGCAGCGATGACACGAGCGGCGAGTACGAGCTTCTCCCATGTCTTCCCAATGTTAATGATGTGGATTCCTGAACGCAGTTCATCATGCTGAATACGGTCGATGTGGCTCTATGCGTACCATCAGCCCTTCGCTTCCAGACGTATGGCTCCATCTGCTTGTCGCAGTTTTTTGTGCCAATATGACACTGAGCAGAGAGGAGGAGTTGGATATCATCCTCGGTCGCGCTCAAGACGGACGGTAGTTTTGAGGTCATGGTAGAACCTAGAGATATGACAATGGATCAACATCCAAACCTCAGTCGACCCATCCACCCATGAAACGTTCGCATTGCGGTCGTTGTGGTGCCTGGCAGTATACATGAACAAAAATGAACATACCCTGGAGTTTTTGGAGGGCCTGAGGACGGCGGGAACGACGGATGGGCGGGTTCGAGGATTTGTCGATAGCGATGTCGCCTGAGGACAAGGTTTGCCGTGCCGGTCAGTATGTTCCCACGCTCTTCAAGGCTCGTTACTTTCACCAATTCTTGGACAAGGCTGAACCAATAAATGAATTTTCTAGATACAAGGCAACCATAAATAAATATACAAGGTATATGTCCCTACGTGTAGGGGAAAAGGCCAATAATACAGGATCCAGTCTATCAAGGTCTTTCGTAAGGTCATCTTATGTTGGTCATGCTTCACGGTGGTGGCGTTCGTGATCAGGGATTACAGTCGTGAGTTGGATAGACGATCCTGGACCAGGATCTGGCAATTGTTGCATATTCAAAATAATGCGGCAACCCTATCTTCAAGTTAATGGACGAACTTCCAAACTAGGTGATAAACTAACCGATGAAGCAACGATGGAAAGAAACCACGAATATCCGATAGGGGCGTACGAAGTACCACACATGGTGGCTACCGTTGTGAATATTAGCACGACTATGCAAGGAGGTATGTTAGTCAAATGGCAGACTCGGTCGAAGGCCTCACGTACGAAATAGGATTAGAAATATTGCGCTGCCATCTCGAAGCATTAGGGTAACAATAGGCACTTTCCCCCATCCATCACGCACAGCGAGTTTATATCCGATCACTGTTAGTATCAAGATTGCTATTTGCGTCACGCAAGCGGCTATCCTGTGGCGAACTTAGACTGTCGTCTTCCAATATTCGGATCGAGCTCACCCATAGTAAATGAAGGAGTATGGTGTTGTAGTGAGGACGTTGAACTCTTTGAACTGTCCATCAGGTAGGTTCCGTACCACTCCAACAACCATAGCAATGGCTTCCGCAATAAGCATGAGGCAAAACAAGGCTCCTATCCACCGATTTTTCCCGTAGAGCGCATAAACTAGACACCTACGTGAATCAATACTCACCAGGAAATATGACAGAGCTTACCCCGAACCATGAGAACCACCTCTACTGCAGTCATCAGGAGATTCCCTACAAAGATTTCGGAGATAAACCACCGCTTTAGAGGATCCGTATCCAAGTAGACGCCCGAAACTATTACACCCTCGATACACCTATTCGTACTGACACAAGGAATGAGATGGCTTTCAGATGCATAAAAGGGTTGCAAACTCACACCTGGGCGGCAACAGCAAAGTACCGGGTGAAGAAGAATTGCCATTTCATCCAAGAGTTGCGAGGTTTCCTGACAACATTTCAGGTACATAAATGAAGTGTAAGGGAAAAGAAGGTGCTTACGACCATATGTACTCCACTTCCTGATCGAGTGTTATCAAAACGTCCCATAGTAGGAACGACACTGACGCTACTGTAGTCGGGCGTCAAAAAGCTGGCATGTGAGCACGAAATCCGGAAGCTTCTTACTTTTTCCATCTGTGATCTCGCGGACGACGCGATACATTGCGACTCTGTTGGAGTCTTATGAGTCTTTGAATGAGGGCCGAGCCCAAGCCTCGTCCTTGCGGTGACTTGGCCAGAATAGAGGGGTACGATGGGGTGCAAAGACGTAGGGAAATCATCGTCAGTCATATGAGGTGGGGACCACCGCATGAGAATTCTATTTTCGGGAAATAGACTGCAACCGATCTTTTTTACGGCCATTCTCGTCGGAACCGTGGTGCTTGTGAGTGTGAAGATCTTAGCATCCAAGAGGACGACACGCTTGACGACCCAACATGCCCCTGAATTGCCATTCAACCTGGACCGCTTGATGTTAGCCTATGCTGTAAGAAGGCGCAGAAACGGACCTGGCGGAGAAAAACCAAGAAGTCACGATACTGTGCAGGTGCTCACGAGCTCTGAACGTGGGTAACGAAAGCCTGTGTGAGGATTGACGGTGGGTACCTATGAGAAAATATGTCAAGAACCAACCAGACTCACTTTAAAATTCTCTTTTTTTCAGGCGGAATTCAGTGCGCCGCAACAAAAGTTACAAAACGTGGGGTCGCGTCCCCAAGGTTTCGGGGCCTTCCTACGAGCCATCGGAGGTGGAGGAAACCTCTTGAATGGTTGATGCGAAGTATGGTCACGTCAGAGTCCGGCAACTCAAGGACTGCAATAATTTTAAGTCGTTATGACGTATTCGTGTCGGCAGCACGCTAACTTAGCATAAAAACTTTACCTTCAATTCAGATTGTCACATATGCCCGCTTGGCGCTCAACGCCTCTGGGCCGTACTTCCACCTTTGCCTCGACAAGGCTAGCGAGTGGCTTTCGATTTGTACGCACGTTCACGTTGACTGCGGGGTCAAAGCGGATCGTCGAATGTCAACGACGTCAGGACCTAGAGCCACTGATCAGATCAGATAGAGACCTTTCCCAATTTGGATGCATTCTACCGAGATAAAACCTCGCGATTTGCTCCGCACATCGCTCATCGCAAACCATGTCGCTCTCCAACAAGCTCGCTATCACTGACGTCGACCTCAAGGACAAGCGTGTCCTAGTCCGCGTTGATTTCAACGTCCCTCTCCAAGGGTCTACAATCACCAACCCAGCGGTAGGTTCACCGATCGCACTTGTCGTGCACTGGTGCTTATGTCGTCATTAAGCGTATCGTCGCTGCATTGCCCACCATCAAGTATGCACTCGACCAAGGTACTTGATTATGAATCTAACACGAAGTATCTATCTCAACCTCTTCTTCTAGGAGCGAAGACCGTTATCTTAATGTCGCACCTTGGCCGACCAGACGGAAAGGTCATCGACAAGTACTCCTTGCGTCCAGTCGCAGCCGAATTGGAAACCCTGCTTGGCAAGCCCGTCACATTCTTGACCGACTGCGTCGGTCCCGATGTCGAGTCCGCTGTGGCCAGTGCCACCCATGGGTCCGTCATCCTGCTCGAGAACCTTCGCTTCCACATCGAAGAGGAAGGATCTGTCAAGAATAAGGACGGGACAAAGACCAAGGCCGATCCGGAGAAGGTCAAGGAGTTCAGACAGGGATTGACACGCCTCGGAGATGTCTATGTCAATGATGCCTTCGGAACCGCTCACCGTGCCCATTCGAGTATGGTCGGCGTGGAACTCCCCCAGCGCGCTTCTGGCTTCCTGGTCAAGAAGGAGTTGGAATACTTCGCTAAGGCATTGGAACACCCTGAGCGACCTTTCCTCGCTATCCTCGGTGGTGCCAAGATTTCTGATAAGATACAACTGATCGAGAACATGCTCGACAAGGTGTGTAAGATGTATGCATACTCAGGCCACTTTCTGATGCGAAAAGATTAGGTGAACTCCCTTATCATCGCGGGTGGCATGGCTTTCACTTTCAAAAAAACTCTCGATAACGTATCGGTACGTCACGTATTCCTTACATAGACAATTTGACCAAATCGAAAATAGATTGGTTCCTCCCTTTTCGATGCACCAGGGTCAGAGAAGGTTGCAGCGTTGATCGAAAAGGCGAAGAAGAACAACGTCGAGATTGTGTTCCCAGTTGACTACGTCACAGCTGACAAGTTCGACAAGGATGCTCAAGTGTGTTCGTTCTACCCGTCGGCCTCTCGCCACTCACGTATCACCACAGGTTGGGTCTGCAGATGATACGACCGGAATTCCGGATGGCTGGTTGGGTCTAGATGTTGGTCCCAAGAGTCGCGAGGCCTTCCGCAAGACGGTCTTGGAGGCTCGTACAATTCTCTGGAATGGGTAAGCGCAACCCACCTCGCTAAGCGCCTGGTTTTAATAATCTGGGTGTAGTCCTCCTGGCGTCTTCGAGTTCCCCAAGTTCGCTCAAGGGTCCACTGATTTACTCGAAGCTACGATTGAAGCAGCAAAGAACGGCGCCACTGTCATTGTTGGTGGTGGTGATACGGCAACACTTGCCGCTCAACAGCAAGCTGAGGACAAGCTCAGTCACGTCAGCACTGGTGGTGGTGCTAGTCTCGAGCTCCTGGAAGGAAAGGTAAGATCTTCGATTTGTGTTCTTGTTTATCCGGAAAGCTGACTATCCCCAAAGACGCTACCCGGAGTTGCGGCGCTCAGCGAGAAGTGACAGACAAGCCAGCTGTAATTATTGCTTAAAATTGTATTGGAACTGCCTGTATGACAATATTAGAACTTGGTCGTTTGTTATCAATAGAAGTAATTCCCTGTACAAGTTGCTGAAACATTGGCGCTAATGATGTATAGCCTCATCGTGGCAACCGTGTGTCTGAATATATGTTTTCTCCGTATGGATCTATTTTTGACTCAAAACCACCAATATCACGGTCGTTATTGGTATTCGGGCGCGCACGATCTACGTGTAGGTCTACTACTACTCCTTCCCGACCCACGTCGCCATCGCCATTCCCACCAATACAGTATCATCGAACACAGTTACATAGGCATCCGGCCCAATGACAAAGCTCTTCTCCAAATTAAACGACTCCCATGTTATTTTCATATCCTCTTTGTTTTTACGAGTCCAATGGTTCTTGCCCCACGTTTCGTTTTGTTTCGGGTAGATGGAAAACGTGCGGTCTGTTCCTCCAGTGTTATTGGTTACGGTGACTTTGATCGTCACAGAACTTTGGTTCGATACCCAGACCATGATATAGGTTGTCTGAATTACAGTATCGCGTTGAGCAACGGATGCTGTGATCGTGGTGGGTTGGATGACTTACATTGATCAAAATAGAGCTTAAGGTTGATTCGACGCGTAAACTCGCAGTATGAAGCACGAGTATTAGCACTAGTTGTATGGTGAGTGTTGGAAATGAAGTCGCACGTAAGCAGTAGGCAAACCTCGATATCGATGGATCCAACTGGCAAGATGGGAGACGAGAGTTGGAGAAAGGGTTCAGAGGAGAAGCCTTTAATACTCATGGAGAGCCCGAGGTCATCGGGACCGATAAGTCCTTCACATCGAGTTCGTGGTCAGCAGGGGGTCACGCATGCAAGGGCGCATGTGTTTTGGCAGGATGAATGCATAATCTTGTACAGGTGGAGTAGTACTCGGGGTAGTGTAGGTTCAGACTTTCCCACCCTCTTAGGGGTGCTTGCTCCTGCTTGGAAAGAGCGACTCTGACAAGCAGCGACAAACAAACGCGGAATTTTGCCCGGCGCTAACAAAGCCGCTTTGTGGTGGCGTGCCCACAAGTGACATCCCCTAAATCTCGAGCAACTGTCCAGTTGCCACCTTTTTGTTTCTTCCCCTCGTAATGGATGATACCAGTGTTCCAGGTCGTTCGGTCGATATCGAACTTGGTGGTCAGGAGGTCATTGCAATTGATCTCGACAACCTCGACCCAAACCCAGAAGACGTTCTTGACCTTTTGAAGGAGGGCAGGTGTAAAGTTTGGGTATGGACGAAGCTCGCAGGCGAGTACTGGAGGAGAGGGTATTTGGACGCAGCAGAGAAGATTGCATTTGCAGCCATCGAATGTAAGTCAATTGGTCCGGTCTGTGGTTCGTGTTCTGACTCCATGGATGATAGCTTTTACGGTTAACGGTTCTCCTGGTGTTCTGTCTCCGATATACTCGTTACTGGCGAATATCCAGTTCACTCACGCGCGTACGGCGCCAAAACTCGTCTGGCCAGATGCTCGTACGTGCATTGTGTGCATTGTGAAGTTCTGGGTGTTTACGCTATGGTTTAGGCGCGGACAAGTTGGCAAATACTAAAACCAAAGGGGAATATTATACTAGTGCAGCTCAGCATATCAACACTGGCGATCGTACAGCTGCCGACGCTTCCGAGACTGTTGGCACTACGGTTGCATTTTTGACGCGTGGTATGTTGCACCGTTGACGCTCGTGTCGGTGATTCATTCTTCGTAGGTATATACCAACTTTCGATGCGTTCGTGGGATGACGCTCGCCGGTCTTTCCAAGGTGTTCTGGACCAAAAACCTACGAATATTGCAGCTCTTCTTGGCAAGGTGAGTACTAGTCGATCGGAATGACAGTGTCATGAAATGTGGGTTAGGCTAGAGCCGCATACGGGGATAAGAACTACCGTGATGCACTCAAGATCTACCAAGAAGTCCTCCGCTACAGTCCGAATTGTCTCCCCGATCCTCGAGTTGGCATAGGATTGTGTCTATGGTCTATGGATCAGAAGGAAAAAGCCAAGGCCGCTTGGGAACGGAGTTTGGAGGTGGTAAGTGTAGACTTCTCGAGTCATGGATACCCACCCATCGTTCGTAGAACCCCTCGGAATGGCCAGCGAGGTTGTTGCTCGGGATTGAGGCGATTAATGCAAGCAAAAACGATGACCTGACTGAAGAGGAACGGTATTCCCAACGGAAGCGAGGGACGGAAATGGTTGGCGAGGCATTTAAGGCTAATAAGCACAGTGCCGCTGCCGCCAATGTACTATCAGACTTATTCTTGCAAAGGCAGGAATATTCAAAAGTAAGCTCCTCTGAAGTTCCATGGCATCAGCTGATCATATCCTTCCTTGCAGTCAATGAAGCTCGCAGAACGAACGATTCAATTTGCTGACACCGTTTCCTTACTGATAGAGGGTTTTATTCGCGCTGGTCGTGTCTCCCATGCTGAAGGATCGGTCTCCAGGGCATTTCGATGCTATCGCTCTGCCATGGATCCGACACCGACATCATCATCAACAAATCCGATAAAATCTGTCGTCGCGGCTGTTGGCTTGGCACAGACGCAAATGAAGAACGGTGAGGTCGTCTCACAATGTCAGATAACTGCGATGAATCTGACATACCTAAACAGACGAAATACCTGCGGCGTTACACACTCTCGATACTCTCCTCCAACCTCCAAACCCTCATCGCACGCTCGAAGCCACACTCCTGCTCGCGTCTTTGAGAGCAACACCTCGTCAAGGACTTCCTTCCTCCGAATTTGCCCGTGAAAAAACAAAGGCGAAGGAGTCATACGACCGCATCTCCAAACTGATAGAGCAAGACGACTCTCGACCAGGACAAATCCAGGTTCCTGATAGAATATCCAAGGATATGCAAACCTACGCCGAGATTGCCCGTCTATGGCAGGGCGAAAACAACGACAAGGTTATTAAAGCTCTCAAAGAGGCTTTGCGGATATGTGATCCAAATAATTCGAACTATCCACGGATACTGAACAACTTGGGCGCCTTGCATCAGATGGAAGGAAACTTTACTGAAGCCCAGACTTACTATCAGTCTGCCTTGACCAGTGCCACCAGTCACGAAGCGGGTACCCCATCTATATCCATCTCGATCTGCTATAACCTTGCCCGAGTCTACGAGGACCAAGGCCAGGAGAGTAATGCCCGGGATGCATATACTCTCCTTCTGTCGAAACATCCCGAATACGTTGACGGTACGTTTCCTCGATAACTATTAAACGTTTGGTTGCTGACCATCCGATAGCTAAAATTCGACTGGCACATCTGGCTTTCGCTGCGCATCAGACCTCTGAAGCGAGCGACCTCCTCAAACAATGCCTTGCTTCGCAACCCAGCAATCTCAATCTCCGAGCTTACCTTATCCATTTCTTATTCTCTTCCAACCAGGCGAAGCAAATAAAGGAAGTGGTCTACACCTCCCTCAAGGATTACGACCGACACGATGTCTATTCCCTTTGCGCATCTGGATGGTTCTGGTACTACACTGCTCGTGAGAGCAAAGAGCAACACTCTGAAGAACGGAAAAAGAACTTCCTTCGTTCAGCAGAATATTACGAGAAGGCGTTGCAGTTAGATCCTAACTGTGCTTTTGCTGCTCAGGGCCTTGCCATCATGATTGCGGAGGATGCTCTTGGGACATTGTGGGGTGCTCTTGGACCACCTACGCCAGATGATGTGCTGAGACGGGATAAGTCCTCAAGAGAGGCGCTGGATATATTTGCGAAGGTTCGGGAGTCGATAAGTGATGGTAGCGTTTATGTCAATATGGGACATTGTTACTATGCGCGAGACGAGTATGACCGTGCTATCGAATGCGTAGGTGTTGCTTTTCTCTTTGTTGATTCCCTAATAATTTTGTTGGGTAGTACGAAACGGCTTCAACGCGGTTTTATGACAAGCGGAATGTCTCGGTCTTGATGTACCTGTGTCGGTCTTGGTATGCGAAAGCCATCAAAGACCAGTCATATCCCTCCATGAACACGGCGCTGCAATATGTCCGAGAGGTATGCTTCGTCCTTCGAGTAATGTGCAGGATTTGATGATACCATATCCTTAGGCACAAACTCTTCATCCGTCCGATAAAGCTACTACGTACAACATTGCTATGATTCAACAAAAGTCCGCGGAAATGCTCTTCGCGATGAAACCTGCCAATCGAACACTGAAGGACTTGCAGCAAGTTATCGAAAACGCCAACGATGCCCAACGGCACGTACCCCTTACTTTCGCAGCATATATTGGAACTGACCTCGTTGACCCTCAGGTTGTTTGGACAGCTTGCTGCTGATACTTCGGATCATCTACCATACCCACCAGACCTCGCTGACCAACGCAGGAGATATGGTGAAGGTATGCTACGGAAGGCTGAGGATCATCTATCAGCACAACGGCAGCATGAGGATGAGGTCCATGCGAAACTGGATGCTGCCAGACGCAAACGACAAGAGGAGAAGGAGAGAATAGAAGAGCTGGAGGTACGTGTCCTACTACTCAACTTGCTTTTTTGCGTCTGATCCTTGTCACTATCAGCGTCGACGTCTAGAGGAGTTGCGACTTGAAGAAGAGAAATTAGCTGAAGAGCGCCGGATGGCCATGGAGCAGACGAGGGAGTGGACGAGGGACATGAAAATGGAGAGTGATGAGGAGAAAGAGAAGAAACCGAAGAAGAGTAGGAAGCCGAGGAGTGAACCTGCTAGTGGCGATGAAGGCGAGCCAAAGAAGAGGAGACGAAAGATAAAACGTCAGGAAGAGGGTTCGCCTATGTTTAGCGAAGAGGACGGGGATGAGAAACCAGTGAAAAAGGTTTGTGGGATCTTAGAGTTCTGTGATTGTTTTACTAAGTGGGATTGCTTGATACAGCGAGTGTCTAAGAAGCGCGTTGTTCGTGATGACGATGAAGAGGAGGTTACTGGACCTCGAAAACGACAGATGTACGTCTCTCCATTGAATTAAATTGCATATAACCTGACCGACTCTACTTTTTTTCTACAGTAAGAGCAAAGCAATGCTGTCGGATACGGATGATGAAGATATGGCATAGAGTCCTCTTGGGATTGTAATTCTTTTTTGTGTGTTGCTATCGATTCGCGATCTTACTGTTTCATGTATACTTCGGTGCGCAATAATTGGGGCTAATCGGCATGTTTTTATGGATGCTTAGTGGGGATGGGGTGCGGGCTTACCTGCTACAATATTTTTTGTTAGGTTCTACTCCTTGTGCTGGGTGCTGGGTGCACACCGGTTCGCTGCATTGGCTGGTCCCTCGGAGTGTGGTTTCCCTTCTTTCAACAAAGGTATGAATGCTTGCTTCGGAGCCACGTTAGTTGTGGGTCCTTGTGGTTCTATGCTAGAGCGGGGTTTGTGGGTCCTCTTGGTCTGCTGATTTGATCGTCAGAAGGCACCTTGGGTCCCAGGAAGAAACTCGCTGTGGTCATTAGAGGCAGAGATACCGAACCTCGTTCTGGGAGACCCCGTGCTCGAAGAAACGCCTTGAACTGAGCAGTCATCTCAGCCTGGCCCGTTCCTTTTCTTCTCGACGGGCTTTTCTCGAGGATTTGTTCGGTGGCATGGCTTATAATGTGGGATAGGAGGAGGAGAGTTGGTTTGAAGAAATTTTACTTGCATTCGATCTTATATATTCTTAATCATGGTAAATCGGTGTAAATCGAGAAAAATCAAGGAAATTGATGAAATGGACCAAAAATCCCAAAAATCGATGGAAATCAACCATATTCGACTAAGAGCTACCTAGTACCTCAGCTAAGTTGACCTCTTTAAGTGTCGAATAAAGGCTCACTTCAAACTATTTGTCCAGGTTCATTCGCAGTTTGAAGCCACAAACAAACAGGGTTGTTTGAAATGTTGACTTGCGACTCGACACATCCCGATACCACGAACTTCTAGACTTATGCTGAATGGCACAATGGGTACTGATAACCCAGGGAGATCTTATTAGGCTGTTCAAACTCGAGCACCTTCACATCTGCCAAGCTGGCGCCACGATACTACCGCTAGCCTCCAGGTCGGGCCAGCACAATTGCTGAAAACAAAAACTACAAAGTGCCGGTGAGTCGCCTGTCCTGAGCTCCACAATATTCCGCTCTCGATCTGGGATGCGATCCTGTTCTGCTGTTCCATTTCGCCTTCTCTCAACCCTCTTCCAGTCGGTTCCGTTCTCAGGTCCTGTCTCCGCTGGGCTAGCATGCGAAACTTTTTTCTTCGATTGGCCATTGGCAGCACGCCCGGTTCTTTTGCCCACTTGGGGTCGGATATTCTGCGATTTCATTCTATGTCGTTGTCGACTTGACGAGGAATGCAAGACATGGTACGAATAGCCCGGATTCGATAACCTCTCCCTCCCAAAGGGCTCAATTCCTTGACACAGAAACGGTGGGCTCTGGTCAGTCGTCGCTTAAAACCCCCGATTGCCCAATAAGTAGGTTTGTCATTCGTCTGGGAAATGGTGACGGAACTGAATATTTTGGGAACTTCCTATGGAGATTTGAGCTCTAATCGGATGCGGAGATGATTATCTTATCGTCGAACAAGACCAGGCAGAATTTCGTCGAAGCGGTAGCTTTCTGGAAGGCACGGACGATCCTCTCGTAAAGATATAATTCTCTTTCACATCGGGCCTGATATCTTTCAGGCATGAGCGCATGATTAACGCCGTTTTTGAATTAGGTTGTTCCCAACAATACCCGCTTGGACGATCACAGTTGCACGATGGGCCGCTCGTGATACCAGACGTTCTCGCTACGTCCAAGTACAGTCACGGCGTCTATCCGCGATTCCGCATATACCCTGTTTCCTATGTGCATGTGCCCGTCGAAGCCATTCTAGGACTGACCATTGTCATGGCCGTCCTGTCGATCTCCGCCTGTTTATATTCGCTTTTAAGGTCAGTAACTTTGGCACTAATACCCCTCAGGTACTCACATTTGACGGCATTTACGTCAAAGTCTGTTGGAAAACGAAAGGGTCACACATTGTCGAGGTTTCTAGCTGATTAGGTGCGTATTATTCAAGGTAGCGAATAACCAACGATTGACCGACGGCATCTGCTTCACTTCAGCACCACTTCGAAAATTGGATCTAGGCCAGTGCCGCTGTCGACTTGAGGGGCGTCTAACACGTCAATGTTCGACATCGTATAATTTCGCTAAGGCATGGAGATTACGCATGGACGTACTTGACTATCCAAGCATTCAGGTCCGACGTGTCCGACGCCATGGCTCACGGGTTTGAACGCTATTTCATGGGTAACATCATCGCGGACTGGCCTAGTCCAGGGGAAGTATATTCCATTTGCGATGGGGTCGGAGTCCTCAAGGGCTATAGATCCGCGTCTTCTTACAGTACTCAGGCTGGCAGGCGACGACTGGTCGTGGAGGATTAGGGGCTGACGGGCATTCCTTTCTGGGTCGAGGATATGCGTAAACGCAAGGGTTGGATAGGTCGCTGGAGTCGACCTCACCCACCAGAATCCAACTCCACATCGCCTCTTGAGGGTAAGGATGGGGAATGGGAGTGGGTATCACGACCGTAGAGATGAGAACTCTCCTACCTTCCTATTCTTTCGGACCTCGATTGGAAGTGAATCGTGCGGGCTCCTATGCGAACTCCGTACAATAAGTACAGTCGGTTCAATGACGACTAGCAGACAATTATTACCTTCTCTCTCGGTTCCCTAACCATATCCCTTCGCCCAGGATCCCCATTCTACCATGGCCACTTTATTCAATATTCTGGAATGATTTTTTTTGGATGGCTACATCACCTTCGACGTGCTCTTTCCGGATCCGAGAAGATGCTGCCGGCTACTTTACTTTGTCCTTTATTATCATTCTTTTCTTGGGCTTTTGTACGCGTCATGCACTGCACTAGATCGTCCTCAATATACCCTGCAACCGGTGTTGCAGCGTGGCTCAATCTATCAATTCAACAACGAGGTCTACAGTCGCCCGGATTCGCCTACCGATGACATCAACATTGCTGAGCGCTGATAGGCGATTATCCAGTCGCGTGCATGGCGTACTCATACACCACCTCGGAAGATGACTTCCTCCTATACTTTGACGTCGACGTCCGCGCGCGATTCGGCGGTTCGGCGTAACTTCGTGGCTGTGAATGTTGACATCATCATCCATGAACAACACAACCCAAATTCGGAAATCAAACCATCAATGCAACATCCTTGGCACAGCCCCCTCAAAGGCACAAGGTCAGTTGATATTTGATTCACCCCAGAAATGCTTGCATTGTGATCAAAATGTATTGACCATCCCAACATTCATCTTCTTCAAACCAACATAGACAACATAGAATGCTAGGACCTTTGTATCCTGACATTTCTTGTTTCCTTGTTCGCGTTTAGATTAGACCAGTTTTGTTCGGCACGGTGAACGACCTCGGTCCTTAGCAGCTTCAATCCGTACAAATCACTTCAAAATGGAATCCTACATAGGATATATTCAAGGACCCCACGGACCGGTGAGCAGACAATCGAAGCTCGAGCGCTATGAGTTCGTATCTATGCCCCGCATCGGCCTCCATGGGACAGTTCGTCCGTTAATCCGAAAGGAAGACGGATGGGTAACCGAGAGGGAATCAAAACTCCAGGAGTAGCAACCGGGGAAATAGGGAGTAAACGGTAAAGCAAATTCATGCGAGATTGAATGGCAGTTAAGGTACAACTTAAACGGAACCACAACGCCAATAAATCATGATCAATTGCGTCATAGTCTGGTTGCCGATGGCGGTCATGGGCACTCGAATGACTCCCCTCTAAACGAGGTAAAAGCGTATACAATACAGCAATTGTACGCAAAAAGCAAGCTAATTTTTTAGCTACTTCATTAGAGGCAGCCCAGCACGATAAGAAATCACCACAATAAAGCACAGGACAAAGGGCAACTCATCTTTGGGTTGTGGCGGGGTTCAGCACAGTCTACTGGTAATTAAACCAACGGAGATGAAGTTCCGAGCGTCAGAGATGCCCGACCGCTAACGAGGACGTTGGGCGATTAGGTTCGACTGAGTCGGGTAAGTTCCATGATTTTTTCTCATCCTCGTCGTCTTATCCAGTAACTCTGGCCCAACGGCAAGGAGACTCGTGGCCAGCTATCAAACTGTAATCTGGCCGGTTCGCTATCTCGTTCAGTGTCGTCATCGTTCGTTTGCCGTCGTCTCTTTGTTCCCCTTTCGTCAGGCACTCCGTCGAAATACTCACTGAACCCCTGTTCAGGTTATGGCCAGCAGAGATCGTTGCGTTAGTCTTCACACCTTGGACTTTTTGGTGGAGGTCGTGGGTTTGCGAACATCCACGCACTCGATTTGTCTCAAACAACATTCCAATTCCAACCACTGGAATTCTGTCCGGTCCCTCGATCCCTGCTGGTTGCTCTCCGGAGATGTGGCCTCGAACATCTGACATGACAGGTTTACGGAAACTACATTCCTTTCTGCGAGCGGCACAACTTGGGTCAAGAGACGATACTCTGGTCATCCAGGTCCTCGCTACTGCACAATATTGTTCCTTACTTTCTCATGTGAACGCCGATGAACCCGTAAATTGGGCTCATTCCTCCAGAATCTCGCCATGGGACCAGTACTAGTCTGCCTGATGACTGGGCGTTAAGCTTGCGTTATCCCCCCAAATACGACGACAAATTTGGCAACCTTTAGGTGGTTCACTAGGACCTTCTATAACTGGGAAGTGGGTCCTGCGGATTCTTTCTGATACTAAACAAATTCTAACCGTGGAACCTCCCTGTGAATATTCCTTATTGTGTGGCGGCGCTCCATCCACCGCCGCAAGCACGGTGTTATCTGCTATCGTGCAACAGCCTACGACCTGTCTCAAGATAGTCAAACACCACTGGTCGAAAAGGAAGTAGGACAAGAGAATTCGCACCTCCCATCTTTGCAGAGAAGCTGGATGCGGGCAACACGCCTCGAGCGCATGCCGCCTGCTCTTCGCTGGTGTTGCGACAAAGAAGACTTCTGCCTCCTCTTCCGATTATCAACGTGAATCACACATTGACACCCATCATGATGGGTAAGAAAAGTCCCTTCAAAATGCGGTAGACGCATTGCAAAAAAGACGGGGCACAGCATTGTTCTCGGCCCATTGAGTTGGTAGCAGTAATGTGCGTGTAGTCGTTAAGCAGGACATACCCCCCATGACAGGCTGAACCCACACAACGTTTCTCCCTAGCAGCGCTGGACACCAATTCGGCCTGCGGATAGGCTTCATTTGTGTGGATATCCATTTTCGGCATGTTCCGATCGCGAGATCCTTTGAGGTTGCCCGATTTAGATGCTCCTTTGTTCTGTGTGAAGATTCGCGTTTGGAATTGACCGTCCGTTTCGAAGTTCGAGCTGATCCAAGCATCCTGGCTCACCCCTTGACCGAAGGTCCATATAAAAATGGACCTACATATTTTCCCGTCCATCATTGACGAACGCTCACGACCCCGCCGTACGCCCAGGTTTTCACCCTCCACTACCCGCTTCTCCCTCTCTTGCTCAACCGTATGGTCCAAACCCTGCGCAGATGACATCAGATCCATCACCACCACGAAGTGGTCGACCAAACCCCTGTCCACCTAGTCCGAGGTTAACACCGGCACAAGCAATTGCAGAAGCATGGAAAAGAGAGTCGCCAGAGAGCCAGGAACGGTGGAGGGGGGTGAATATAAACGTGAAGGTGCGGTACAATTCGCCAGCGCGGCGGAAAGATACACGGTCGAAGATGTAGATGGTGCGTGCCTGGTCTTGTTCTGGGGGGATGAGTGGCAGCTGAAATTTCTGGCACCTTGTCAGGCGACGCGTCCCATAGATCTATCAATCCACATCCATTACGTTGTCCCCCGCCGTGGTCGTGGATGACCACTCTGGCGGCGGGTGGCAAATCACTATCATTGCAACACAAACTGGCAGTCTTATTTATTAGTAACAGGCGACGGGTTATTTGTTGGCGAGACGCACACATTGTATTCTGGCATCTCTATGTATTCGACTTGTGTCATATTCATTGGGCAGCTTCGACGTTTGAGGGTTCTAGATCATCATTTCCACATCCTTCGTCTTCTTCGAAATCAAAATCACCCTCTTCCTCTTCCAACGCAGCTTCAGCTTCAGCCTGTGCTTGAGCCGCCGATGCTGCACTCGCAATTGCTTCTTCCAATAATTTTGTTTGCTCATCTGAAAGACCATATAAGGATAGTGACGGCAGTAGACTCGAGCCCGAACTCATGCTGGCGGGGACGACATTGTCGGAATTGATGGTAAAATTGGTGGGGTCTGATCCGAGAGAATTGTCGTTTGACAGCGGTAGAGCAGCAGCGGAAGAAGCCGGAACTGTTGGAGGCATATTGAGCATCTGAGCCCGAGCGATAACGCTGGCCAAAGTCGCTTGCCCGACAGAGGGGTCGAGAGGAGGTGGGCCAGGTTGACCTGTACCGAGTACGTGGCCAACATGTGCTTGCAACAGTCCGTGTAAACTGAGGATGGTTACTTGAATTGTATTGATAACAGAAGGCTGTAGTTCGCCTTCTTCGGGTGCTCCATCGTCTCCGAACCCGCGATGCGTCGAGTTTGCAAGGGCCGCATTGGCCTCGTTGACAGTGATGCCATTCCATAACTTTGCACGTCGCTCCTCTCGAACAGCCAAATCTTCTCTCTCTTCGTCGTCCAATTGAACTTCCACGACTTCTGCATCAGCACAAGTTTCATTCCGCAGACCACGAGCTTTGTTGCCATCCTTGTGCCGTTTGATGGCGTCTCGTCGAGAGAACACCTTTTGACAGCCTCCACACTTCCACGCTGTCTTATCATGCAGCTTGAGGTGTCGCTTCAAGTCATGATTTCGGGCGAATGAGGCAGGGCAAGAATGGCAGCGAAAGGGACGATGGGTAGCATGTACGCGCTGATGAGCACGTAGGTTGTACAAACGAGAAAATGTCTTCCGACAATTTGGCACCAAGCAAGGATAGACGGCTGTGCCAATATCTGGCCCTGGAGGAATAGGCCACGGTGCACTTCCAGGATTGACAAGAGGTTGTCCACTTTGGGGATCCGAGTTTTGTCCAATCTGTATGCCACTCAAAACCCCAATGACTTGGATTAAACCGCTGATTTCCTGAAGGGCGTTCATTTCAGGACCCCCACCTGCGGAAGACGTAACGGCAAAGAGGAAAACCTGGTGAAGCTGGAGCCGAATTGAAGTGACGAGAGTTGGGTCTAAGTTGCCAGTTGGAGCAGTTCCCAATGCCTGTGTAATGATATGCACCGCCTCGGTCAACTGCTGTTGCAACCCGGTCGCAGGAAGGTATGGTCTCTTGTATGCACGAGCGTCGTCGCCGCCATCAACACGTTTCCGTTTTCCAAGTTCAAGCTGGACAGAGGGTGCATGGGTGTTACGAAGAATGCCGAAAAGAGCCTCCGACCGGGCCAGTGAAACGAGAATTTGGCTTAGCGGTGTCGCACTCTGTTTCGTTATGGAACCAGAATTTACTGCGGCTCGCAAGAGGTTAAAAACATTGTCACCGTTCGCTTCTGGAACGACAGTTGACATGAGGGTGCTGCGAGCGAGTGCATCCTTCTCGAGACACGACAGAATAATGCGCATTGTCGCCAGTGCAGCGGCTTCCTTTGCAGAAAACGTGGCACCTGCTGTTCCGGATACATGGGGAATGGGTGCAGACGCACCCAAAGATGTTGTAGCAGACATTTGTGCGTCTAAAGAACCATTTGTCGCTGCGGATGCAGCCTCCCGTGCAGCATTGACTTTGCTGATGTCGGCCCAGAGTTCTGCCCCCAAACGTCGAGCCATCTCCTCGGCTTCAGCGGCGATGTCCTCATCCTCCTCATCGTCGTAGTTTTCATCGTCAACCCATTCCTCGTTTTCTGCGGGAGCTTCAGGCTGTATTCCAGGAGCAAAAGGCGTGGCTTCCGCCATGGCGAAAGGCAGGAGGCGCGTTTTGAGAACGGTTACATAAGCAGGAAATTTGGTTATCTTATCTTATCTACTGCTTGTACGAGTTTGGTAACAGATTTTCCAACCTCAGGCCAGCGCAAAAATGCCCGTTGACCAGCAAGTCCCGGGCGCCCCTTCTTTCTGTCCACCACCTTCCTGAACGGCCAGTATGTCGGCGAACAAAACTATCAAGGACCTCACCGCGGGGACTGTAGGCGGCATTGCCCAGGTGGGTCTCGTCGTGCTCAAAAATTTCGGCCGTTGACCTCCGGAGCAATGTAGGTGCTCGTTGGACAGCCGTTTGACATTGTCAAAGTTGTGGGTTATCAACTCATTCGGTTGAACAACTGGTTCCATTATTGACGATGGACGTCTTCTGTTACAAAGCGAATGCAAACGGCTCCGAAGGGCACCTACTCGGGCATGTTGCATTGTGCCGGAGGAATCCTCAAACATGAAGGGCCGTTAGCATTCTATAAGGTGCGTAGTTCTCTTCCTCGGATATTAACAAGGTCTCAAGCGACGATACAGGGAACATTAAGTCCGCTACTCGGCATTGGTTTGTGTGTTTCCATTCAATTCGGTGCACTCGAGTACACGAAGAGGTTCTTTGCGAGCCGCAACTTATTGGCCGGGATTGGAGGGGAGAATGGGATGACCCTCAGCGGAAATCAACTGTTTACAGCAGGTGTCATTGCTGGCCTTGCCAATGGTGTCGTTTCTGGGCCTGTGGAACACATCCGCATTCGTATGTGGCATGCCTCTGACCGTCCCTTTGCCCTCGCTCACCTATGGCCCCAGGGTTACAAACGCAGTCGAACACGAACCCGACTTACCGCGGGCCTCTTGATGCCGTGAAGAAGATATATTCGGCTCATGGCATTGCAGGAATCTACAAAGGCCAGGCCGTCACTCTGCTTCGTGAATCGACTGGATATGGAGTTTACTTCTTGACATACGAGAAGTTGGTTCAACGAGAAATGGCAGCAAAAGGCGTTCGGCGAGACCAAATCAGCCCTACAAACTCTGTTTTGTATGGTGCAGCTGCGGGGTACGCTGTAAGTGATATCACGAGTGCCTTCTTTTATCCTCACCTATAATTAACATCTCTTTCAGCTTTGGTTCGTGATATACCCGATTGACATGATCAAGTCCCGAATGCAAACGGATGGATTTACGGCGGCTACTGGCCGAAAATACTCATCGACGCTGGATTGCGTTCGAACTGTGTGGAGAACAGAAGGCCTTAATGCATTTACACGCGGCCTTACTCCCACATTAATACGGTTCGCATTTTTCTCAGCCTTCCTCGTGTTCTGGCTGATTGAAAATATCCTCTAGTTCCCCCTTTGCGAACGGTGCAACCTTCCTTGGATTCGAAATGGCTAGCCGCCTGCTTAATTCATGATCTGTTCATTCAAATCATTTCCTGCTGAGTTCGTGGTCTTCGACGTTCCCAGTAGTACCCTTACTACCCATACCTACCAGGGAGTTAGAGAGTTTGACACTACATCGTCTTTCAACATTTCAACTAGATATCAAATTGTATTTTACCACTTCAACAATAGAGAAGAAGTTAGTTCATTGACCGATCCAATCTTGAAAACACTGTAGTCTACCCTAGATATGCGCACCAGCTCGCTTGTCCTGCAGGGGGTCCTTGAACTCCGAGTCGTTCACTCCAAACCACCTTCCTCAGGCTGATACATATCCAATTGGAAATGTCAAGGCTTTTGATTTTTGTCCACACTGGCGCATTCAGACTAGAGAAATGGAACCCTTTGTCATTGAATTGTTATAGAATTATCCGATGTTTTGAGGCTATCCTCATCCTCATGTGATAATAGCTGCTGTGATATCGCGATTGTGGGGCGGAGCTGACCGGGGATTTGATAAAGCACCCTTTTATCCAGGACTTGAACTCGTCAAACTTGACAGGGGTACACTACAGTAAATGAATTGGACGACACACAACACACGAAGCTATTGGGACCCACAAGGACAAATACAGCTTTGTTTGTTCTCAGGCTAAACGAGGCAACTTGAAGACCGTTGAACTTTCTGCACCTCCGAATCCGCACCGCCCTGCTAGCTTTTCTCATCCAGTTCCAGGATCCCCTTCTAACCTTACCATCTTTACCTTGGTTAACTCTTCATTCGAAGCCTTCTGGAAAAAGCTGCCGTACGGCTGATCAATCGTACGCGAATGCAGTTCAAGTTGTTGCGGGCTCACCCAATGACTGTGGCGTCACTAGTCTCGAGGCGTCTTACGCTTGGTCGTCTCTCCATGTTTTCCTCGCACATATCTTCCATCAAGGTGAGTTCATAGCCCGTATATTCTACCACAGGTCATCGAATTATCATAAGAATATCTGCATCAATTGAAAGGCACAAGATGCAGCTTGTAGGCGTCCGAGTCTGTTCTTAGCTGATCAGTAAGTCGGCCACGGAATCGATGATCAGCCCTATCCGCAAGGCCTCATGCGTCGTGACGTTATAGGTTCCACTATCTAACGTGCCTACGTTATTCCGGACACGATGGCGGCCGTCAATCATCAATGGTCCTGTGAGATCGGCCAAAGGTCGACCTATTGCGACCAGCATCCAGCTCGAAATATCCTCGAGGTTCGATAGACCAGCCTAGACTTTGGATCACAAGGACTCGATGCCGAAGTCGCAAGGATGTATTTCTAGGGTTGACATCGAATTACCACATCGCGGAGTGTGCCTCGGGGAGATAGCAGAATGACAGCGATAATGCACTTCCTAGGCGCCTTACGATTGTTATAAAGATAGGTCCAACTCCCTCGGAGGAGGCTAACTTCCATCAAGCTACACATGATCCTTATCATTTTCCTCGCCACCTTACTTCTCGCATACCTGATAACTCTGTCGCGCCAGAAGAGGGGATTACCACCTGGTCCAAAGCCTTTCCCGCTGATCGGAAACGTCACCCAGCTCCCTACGGTGAGAAGTTGGTTTACCTATACGAATTGGACGAGGGTGTATAATAGTAAGTCACCTACTATCATTTGTACTTGCTAATTCACGATTTCACGATTAGGTCCTGTGATTTATGCCAATGCCCTTGGTCAAAGCCTCCTCATCGTTAACGGCTTGAAAGATGCCGAAGAGTTGCTTGAAAATCGTGCCCTCATCACGTCAGATCGGCCCGAAATCCCTCTTGTCCATATGTGAGTTCCCTCAACTGATTCGCCTCGGACAAAACTGCTGAATGCGGAACTTCCAGGATTGGATGGAGCAAGCAAACTTTCATCCTAGGTTATGGAGATACCTGGCGAAAACATAGGAGGATTCTTCATAAGAATATGCGACATGAAGTCGTCCCCCAATGCGACGCGCTCATGAGCGAGAAGGCGCTCCGGTTGCTACATAATTTGGCTCAGACCCCAGAAGGTTTCTTTCGCCATTGCAAAATGTAAGCAAGATTAAGCTGCCTCTTGTCCGTGAAGATAATTGAATGAATCCTTCTATCACTCAGATACGCGGTTAGCATTACCCTGGACCTACTTTATGGCTATGACATAGGTCCAAACGGAGACCCCTCATTTGATCTTGCAGAGCGCGTCCTTCATCGAACAAACAGAGCTCTGCAACCTGGTGTATTCGCCGTCAACTCCTTCCCAATGCTTAAACACCTCCCTAGATGGTTTCCTGGAGCCGGGTTTCACGATTTCGCAGACGAGGTCAAGGCAGCTCAAGCTGAGATGCGTGACAAGCCTTTTGACTTTGCGAAGACGAACTATATTAATGGTGTTGGGAGACCTTCATTCGTTGGTAAATGGTTACAGGAGGAAGGGACGACAGAGGAACAAGAGGATCTTTTGTCGAATTTGGCTCTTGGAATATATGGAGGTGGGTTGTCCTTCCCTCAGGCTGCATAAGTGATGACCTATTTGAACCTGGGTCCTCTTAGCTGCATTTGAAACGGTACGTACTCATCAAAATCCTAGAAGACGAGGCCTTATTTCTGTCGGATAGACAGCTGCGGCGTTGACCTCATTATTTCACGTCCTGGTTACCCACCCTGAAGTTCAGCTGAAGGCACAAAAAGAGATAAGCCGTGTCATCGGTGAAGATAGGCTCCCAACACTTCAAGACCGAGCTCATCTGCCATACTTGGAAGCCGTCTACCGCGAAATCCTTCGGTGGAGACCACCCCTGCCTCTTAACGTCCCACACAGGATAATGGGAGAAGATTCGTACAAGGGTTATCTCATCCCTTCCGGGACTGTCATTATTGCTAACATTTGGTAAAGTTCATTCAACCTTGCTTGCATATGCCAGCATTGTCGTACTTACCGTATAGTGGATCCTTTTCAGGGCAATGACGCACAATGAGAGCATATACCCAGAACCTGAGGTATTCCGCCCTGAAAGGTTCTTGAACCTTGACGGGTCTTTGAACGATGATAGTCGTGTGTTTGCTTATGGCTTTGGAAGACGGTGGGGTTTGTTCGTATGAAAGATAGAAGCACCTGAGTTGACATTACCTTCTAGGATTTGTCCCGGGAAACATCTCGCCTCTGCCTCGGTAAGTAACCCTCTTGCAACAAAGTTTAACCATCAAGTAACTTACCATTGCGAATTCTGGCATATGCACCACAGTTCTGGCTCGCAATGGCCCAGGTTCTAGCTTCGTTCCATGTTTCTCCTGCCAAAGATGCAAGTGGAAAAGAAATAGAGGTGACAAAAGACCATGAATATTCTGATGAACTGATCAGGTAGGTCCTCTAGCGAACATGGGAGATATCGTGAATCTAACCCATAACAACCTCAATAAGCGCACCTGTTGAATTCGAATGCTCTATCAAGCCAAGGCGAGCATTGGAAGAGGTACTAGGCGCAGAGTAGTGATAGTGTCGTTCAAATCATGTCAACCACAGTATGTACATGTAGTCAACAGAGCGAATGGAATAGTACCTGTACACATATAGAGCAGTGCGATAAATAGCTTGACGCTCATTTGCTTTCGCCGGGGGGAATGGGGCAGTTGGAAAATGGGTTTATGGGTATGTGTCGCAATGCCGCCATACACTTTGAGAGTTCGAGCCCCACTCCCGCCGGAGGATTTTTTACCTGTCCAGCTACTTGAGGCTGACGCTGAGGACGACCACTGGCAAGTTGATGGCTGGCGAACTTGCGAAAAATGGCATGACGTCATAGCGGTAAACTCGGCCAGGAATCCGAAGGCCTATTCTAATTTTTCGCCACAAACGTTAGGCACCGTGCTATAGCAGTGCGACCAGCTAAGCTACACACACCCGTACAAAATACCAAATAAATGTACATGCACATATATGCGTATAATCGTGGGCCGTTCCATCCAAGAAAAAGAGGAGCATCGAGCTCTAATGGCATGCTAGGCCAGTAACAAAAAAGCCACCTGCCAGAGTGAGAAAATTAAGTCGGCTACCGTAGAGGGTGTAGTGAGAATAGCCCCAGAAGAAGGGTAGTGATATGGTATATAGAGACCCCGTATATCGAGGTTATGGTTAATGAATGTGCTTGTGAGTGATGGGGATCTGATGATGAACCGAGGGGTTGGTTGGTTTTTGGGACTGCTACACTGAATATGGTCGAGTTTACTGTTTTGTGAGAGGTGAGCGGATGATCGCAGCGGGGTTAAGGGTGGGGGTGGGGAAGAAACGAAAGTGATGTCAGAACTTTTGTTATGAACATGAGAAGAAAGAAGACTTACGGATCGAACCAAGAAGATCACTTTTATAGTCACCGCCGGCTTCCCACATAGCGAACCCTTTTAATCCTTCGTTTTTGATGAAAGCGCCTTTAGCTGCGAATGATTGTGGGTTGTCGTATGTAACCATGACTTGGGACATTGGGTTGTATACGTAAGGCTGGAGGATGGTGTTAGGAAATGATATGAGGGGGAGGGAAAGGGAAAGGGACAGGAACGTACGGTTTGACTGCAATTGTCATAACGATAGATAATTCCTCCGCCAACGGAACCGTCTTGTTGTAAAAACCCTTCGTTGATCAAACCCCAATAGGTGTAAATCCCTCCTGGTCCTTGAGAAACACCACAAACGTCCACGCCACCTGTTCCATCCCAAGCGTCACCGACTTTCTCTTTGGATGGGTCGTATGATGGATATGCAGCGAGTACCGTTGGACTACTGGGTAAAGCATCCGTAGGTGTAACAGTCCAAGAATGACCGTAAGCCGGTACACCAAGTACAATTTGATTTGCAGGGAACCCAGATTTCGTCCACGCCGTTACAGCGGATGTTGCTGACCCATATTGAGCTGCAGAGGGTGCACAACTATCATCCAAAGGTGAACTAGGACCGGCACCAGTTGAAGGTTTCGATTTCATATCATAATTCATGATGGTGATGTAGTCTAGGACTTTGCTGAATTGGGAGACATCAGAAGAGGGCTGACCGGTGGTATCAGCGAATGGTGTGACGTATGTTGCGGCGGTTAGGATTAGTTTGGAACCAATGGGTGATGAGCGGAGTTCTTGGAGGAAGGAAAGGAAATTGGATGTGTCGTTTGGGTCGACCACGTTACAGCCGATTCCTTGGACACCAGGATATTCCCAGCTTTTTTTTTGGCAGTGTCAGGGATAAAACGAGTGAGGGAAGGGGGATAGAACGCACTCAAAGTCGATACCATCGAGCTGGTACTGTTGTACCACATTTGTAATGGCTTGAACAAATGTAGTCCGATTTGATGAAGTGGCGACGTGAGAGGAGAAATAACGAGAGCCGGTCCACCCGCCAATTGAAAGACTTGCTTTCACGCCCTGAGTATAGTTGGTTGCTATGAATTTTTCGAAGGCGTTGTTATGTGTTCAATTCGGCTTACATGGGAATGAGCAGCCGAAACGAATTGAGGAAGGATTTGTTGGTCTGATGTAGCGAGAGAGATTGCACTGTCGTCTGCAGTCGTTACGCTGGGATTGAGATGAACTACAAGAGGAAGAGAGAGAAAAGAGGGGGGCGTACGCAAAAGCATAAGTCATTTGAGTATACTTCGCCCAGTCGACTTGATCGAATGGAACAGATTGCTCATGCCAACCAGCATACCAAGCTGCAGAAACCATCCCACTAGGCAACTGTGACGCCTTTACATCCTGCGCCAACACTCCACCATCGAATAAATCGTTACCGACAAGGCCTAGAACTGCGAAGAAAGAGAGAGAAAGCCGTCGATTGTTGTAGTTTTTCCATAACTTGAAGACCATGATCGTCAACCCCACAAGTTGCGGGACAAAGTGGGGGGTTATATAAAAAGAATGAACGACGAGGTTAGGGTGTGCTGAGGAGTAGAAACTCCCTCGCCTGCGAACGGGGAGACCAAGAAAGGAATTAGTGTAACGGAAGGAGGTGGTTGAGCGTCAATGAACGAATGCAGCTTTACATCACCGGTTACCGTGGCGGTCACGGCTCCATTCAGTGGGTTACGTAGCTTCATGACAACACACCACACTCTGGAGTTCAACTTGCTGGCGGTCGGCGACGGTGTCGTTCGCCTGCCTGCTAATTCCTGGCGGAAGTTGTCGAAGGGAGTGCGGCAAGGGTTCAATCATGATGTATGATGCGTGTCGATACATCCCAGTCGAGGTGCTTGGCATCTTTGGCAGTTTTATGATAGGCCTTGCATCGATCCGAGTCATGGCAGTTCCCGCTTGACAAGGCGGCTACGTATGTTTCCCCATATTTCATCCTCTTGAATTCACTCGGTTTCAACTAGGGCGGATAGTTCGAATATCAGGTGGAATGTTGCAGCAGTGGAACTGTGTAGGAAGAATATTGTTCCTCAATTCGAATCCAAAATCTCAACAACACTACGTAAAGTTTAACAAACTACGAACGACGTCATCACCTCTGACCAACAGGCAAGGTCCCCCATAGATTACACGGTCTGCCAAACCATTTTTATTGATGTACTCAACCACAGACTCGTCCTCTGCGCCTGGTTGCAACCATAACGCAGGAATACCCACTTCTTTCGCCTGTTCTAGGATGCCCAAAGTGACCTTCGGAACAATGAGGCTTCGCCTGTCGCATATAGTTGTTGGACATACCTTTGGGGGTGTGATAATGCTAACGGAGGTTTCTCTTGGATGAGGTAGCTCTGCAATAGACTGCAGGGTCTTTAGACCTTCCAATTCTGGTTCTTTCTGTAAAGAGTTCAACCCTTCCTCTTCTCAGGTAGCCTTGAAGGTTCCCTTACAATGTGTATCGGTGTCACGTCAAAGCTTCGGACCTGATACCACTTCAAGATCTGACCCAAGTTATAAGTCGGATACGGTCCACGGGTGAAATCGAACACACCTTCGTCCCAAACTTGCTCTGATCCTTCGACGCACCCACAACAGCAAAATGTGGTGATTTGAGAAAGGTTTTCTGGATCGCGTTCACTGCTTCTGTGCTCATTATGATGTAGCAGTTGGTGGGTAAGATAAAGGTGCGTACTATTCATTTTGTGCCAGCACGTAGCTCCTTGTCGGTGACTAAGATTACGATTTTGGCATGCCCGACGATGGCGTCATGCGGGGATGGAGCGTAGAAATCAGAAATAGGGGCGTGGGAACTTGTTTCTCCGTTCCAACCTCGCCTGCTTTGCCAGGAACTAACTTGAACGATGCAAATTGGTTGAGTTCGTTCCGTTATCTGCCTATGAATTGATGAACTCGGAGTTCGATGTCAGCCAGGTGCGGGACGCCATTGCCCTTGGCTTCTAACACGGTGACAGGAGTTAGTTCAACTCTCTGATGTATGGGGTGGGTGCCGAACTCACCACCATCTGTCCGAAATCCTTCCTGCCCCGTTCAACTCAGCCTTATCGCGGATTTGGCGTCGCTCGGCGCCTGACGCCCTTTAATACTAACCTCAAGCTTAAAGTTATGGGATATCCGCGGATCCTTGCCTACCTACCCAAAAACTCAGACACCGCCTTGATAATTGGGTATCAAAAATACGAATAGCGTGGCACCTTATTCTCGTGTCTACGGTCCCGATTCTCCTTCCACGTTACTAATAAACCAGACCATCGTAAATACCAAGGAATCTTGGTAAGTCGGGGTTCTTTTTACCCGCCACTTTCTCACCAGAACCATCAAGGATATGTCTGTCGAACTGACAGCATGGGGCCACCTTGGGGCCGGGATGCGTAGATGTTCAGCCACTTGACAGGCTGACGAGAGTGCTGGGGAGCATATAAACCTAACTGATAGCCATTGCAATTGGCCTGGACATGATATCTCTCACCGTCCTCCTCGTTGGGTTTCTACTCGTGTATGCTATCTTGGTACGCCGTGAAAGGAAGAGCGCGCCAAAACATCCTGGACCCAGAGGCCTACCGTTCATTGGAAATGCCTTACAGCTCCCGAAATCGAAAGGTTGGTTGACATTCACGAAATGGACGAAGATATATAACAGTAAGGGACTTGTCATACAACCTCTGCAAGCTAGGATTGACGGTTATGTTATCAGGTCCTGTAATTTACGCGAATGCTCTCGGACAAGAGCTTCTCATTGTCAATTCCCGGAAAGACGCAGAAGAATTGCTTGATAATCGAGCTCCCATTTCCTCAGATAGACCTGCGGTGCCCCTTGTCCAGATGTAAGTATTCTTAAAACGCGCTACTATCTACTGCTGGTGTTCTGACACGACATTGCTGGTAGGATAGGATGGGATAATCAAACACCCATCATGCACTATGGGAATCTGTGGCGTCGGCACCGAAAGATGCTTCACCAAAGTTTGCGCAAGTCCGCTATAGAAGACTACGAATCGTTGTTCGCGGAAAAGTCGGTTCAGTTTATGCACAATCTAGCGCAAAACCCTGCCGAGTTTATGCGTCACTGTAAAGTGTAAGCGTTCAGTCCGAATTATCATACTTACCACAAGGAACTGATATTTTGACATTCAGTTATGGAGTTTCCATCATATTGGACCTCGTCTACGGCTACGACGTAGGACCAAACGGGAACGAATTCTTCTCAACATCCGAAGAAGTATTCGACCGAACAAACCGAGCCCTCTTACCAGGCCGATTCGCAGTAAACTCTTTCCCAGTTCTTCAATACCTTCCACGATGGTTTCCTGGAGCAGGCTTCCATGATTTCGCAACTGAGGTTAGAGAGGAAGCAAATGAGATGCGAGGCATGCCATTTAACTTTGCGAAAAAGAATTGGGTGAATGGAGTTGGGAAACCGAGTTTGGTTGGGACGTGGCTGAAGGATGGGGAAGGTGGGGAAGAGGAGGACACGATTGTTGGTGATATGGCTGTAGGGATTTTTGGCGGTACCGTCCATTCCTTTCTTTCTTTCTTTGGAATGTGGTTTTTGATTGATTGCGGATACAGCTGGATTCGAAACGGTCTGTATATGCTCCCCAACCCGGTCACGAATAACTGATATTTTGTACAGACAGCGACAGCTCTGATGTCTTTATTTCTCGCCCTCACTTTATATCCTGAAGTCCAACGGAAAGCTCAACAGGAAATCGTCAAAGTGATGGGCGAACATCGTCTCCCCTCTCTTAAAGATCGACCTCATCTACCATACTTGGAAGCTATCTACCGTGAAATTCTTCGATGGAGACCGCCACTACCACTTGATCTTCCTCATAAAATGAATGAACCTGATACTTATGAAGGGTATTTTATTCCTTCGGGGACGTTGATCCTTGCGAATATCTGGTGCGTTATAATGTTATTTGGCATGGTCTTGTCAATTGAAATGTGGGTGCTTGTTTGTTAGGGCGATGACCCGCGATGAGAGCGTCTATCCAGAGCCAGAAGAGTTTCGCCCTGAAAGGTTCTTGAACCCCGATGGGACTTTGAATGATTCGGATGACCGTGTACTTGCCTATGGGTTTGGGAGAAGGTAGGCTTTAGATTCCTTACAACTCTATTGTATCGATCTTGACAAAGGCGGTTCTGCTCGACAGGGTATGCCCTGGCAAGTACTTAGCCTCTGCATCGGTAAAATCGTTCCCCTCAAGTCCGATGAAGCTGATCGCTTTTATTTTTTAATCATCGTAGGTTTGGCTCGCGAGTACACGGATCATCTCATTTTTTGATATATCGAAAGCCAAGGATGCGATGGGGAATGAAATTGAGGTGACGGGAGAACATACTGACGATCTGATAAGGTGAGGTTTCATTCCGCTGAAGGTATAACACGGGTTTGCTGAACAGGTTGTCAGTCGTCCTGTAGATTTCCAATGCTCGATTAACTTGAGACGGGATCTAGAAGATTTGAACGAATAGACCTTTCTCGAAGTTTACATTGACTCAGATCTGGTTTACAGAAAGACACAGCAGGAGCGCACTTTATCGAAATTTCATTCATCCCCGTCATGAGGTTTGGACCAGCCAGCCAGCCACTAAAGTACACGGCTCAAAGCTATTCATTCCTTATCAAATCGGCCATTGGACGCGTCGAATCAGCTTCGTTGTTCCCCGCGTTCCTGGAGATACGCTTAGTTAGTAGTTGGGGGTTTGGACGATTTGAGTGAATAATGGTAGACTTTGCTCGAGGCTTGCAATGACTCAGACCTGATTTACAGCATGAAGCACATTTTGTCGAACTTTCATCCCCAAGTCATGACATTTGGACGAGACGATACTACCTCAGGTTACGGCATACTTGACTTGAAGTCGAGGCGATCACGACCAGCCAATTGCAAGTGGTGTTCTCATCCAAATTCTGACCTTTATCAACCACAAAGTACGTCAGATCGGTTCCGATCTGGGTGCACTTACAGTAAGATGGTTATTGTATGAATCGAACCGTATCCAAAACTCGGACTTGAAAGATATATTAATTATACAGAGTCAGGTGCAAAATTAGGATGCCCCGCATCTTCATCCAAGAGTCGCAATCACTACGATAGGTGCTATTACTGTACATATTCTTCTGGGCTCTCTGAAGTGAAACTGGAGTCAGGGTAAGTGAAGGAGGATGCCCAACAAATCAATGGTTGATACTAAGTGCTGGGCGCCCAGATAGTACCTCATCACTGCCACTTATGTCCCTCCGACTGTTCAACATTGCGAGAGTTGTGTTGGAATAAAGCTTTCCCAGGACTATGGAAAGTGGCAATGACGCGGACAGAAGGCTAGGCTGTCCCGTCAGGAACAAAATAACGTCCATGGTTGCGACTGAGGCTGGGATGTCCGTAGATGGTAGGTTACTCTGCGAGAAGGACAATCGTAGTCAGGTCGACATACCGGTGATAGTGCCCGTTTCGATAGTCATGCGAATGAGTTTGGAGATAAGAGTTCGGGTTTGACGAACTTTGGAACTACAGCGTGATAACTACAGTGGTTTGGTGGTTCAGTCTCGGTGTATCACGGGGTGAGACGGCTGAACGCACGTAATAGGTCATGAATGAAGCGATTAGGATGTCGCAGACAGCACTCCCAACGAGCCATATCTATAAGCGTCAATCTAGTCGTCTCATACTAATCCAAGATAGGCTTGCTATACTTACGCAGATGGGCAAATGTGATACATTACCTATTTCTGAGAAAGTCGCAGATCGGGCTATTATCCCAGTGTCGACGGCGGCAATGGCTTGGGTGAGAGCTACCTATACAGGGGATGAGACTAGGATTAGGAAGGTTGAGATAGGGCCTTACAACACATATGATACTTGGCATTATCCTGGACTCAGAGAGCACGAATATGCGATACGCAAAAAATATTTGGACAACGAAACTCGCTGAGCGACATGCCTAGTTATCATTTCTTGACAGTTCCCGTTGAGAAGTTCACTTACTTATACCATCAAGGACAACGATACCAAACCAACTTAGTTGAATAGAATTGACCGCTGAAGGATCTACCAAACCCTCCGTGAAGGCAATGAAGCAGTCGTGGAAGATCACGATTGTCTGCAGGGTTTCGAGGAGAAAAATTGCGGAGACGATATATTTGATGAATCGCTTGTCTTTCGGGAATGCTTGATAGTAGAAATCTAGGAAATAATAAATCCAAAGACAGGCGGTACACTGGGTTGAGACTCACAGACTTGCACTCCAAGCGATCCGTATAACATCAAATTGAGCATGTCTCCGATTAACTGACATTCAAATATTAGTCGTGCGTCTTGCCAGCAAGGTAGAGAGGATCGCACCCGAGGACCTGCACTAAGGGTGCACAACGTCAAACTGCATGATCATGAGGTGAGGAAGATGACGGTGCTCACACTGCTCTGAAATCAGGTTGAGTGTTGTCCATCCTAGTGGGGGTATTGGAATTGAGAATCTGTGACCTTGATACTCCGAGAATATATACCTTCCAGACGAAGCGGTGATACAGATAGAAACTGAGGCGTCCCCCGCCCACCAAAGCTATATAGGTGTCGTAGAGTTGCCCAAGTGGTACCACCCTTTCTGGTAGACTTGTATAGTTACATATGTTCATTTCTGGTCGAGACACATACCACAGCAAAACCGACTAGCGTGGGTAGTCTGAGGGTAGTCGAGAGCTTTCGGGGTTGTATTGTCCATGGTTTTAGTGGGCGCTGAGCGAGGTGTTGTCAACGAGACCTGCTGGGGGTACCAGCGGTTGGATCATGGATCTATTTCCAGCGCCTCCACATCTCCGCGGGCACGGTCGTATTCCCAATGCCATTGAATCTTTTTTTGCGAAGATTAAGTTCGTGTGTCAGATCTGTCCTAAACCCCTGGGTCTTTGGTCGGTCTTCACAATGTTTCCCGTGCTCTCCAACGAGGCAGTTTCGTTTTTTTTAAAACCCCACATCGCCACCGGCGAGCTTTCGCCCCTCGCATCGTCGTTGGATCCAGTCTCGAGGCGTTTGAGCGAGCGGTTGAGGTCGGACATCTGCGGTGTTATCAGTTGCGAATACCGAAATACAGGCAGGGGATGTGAGTACTACCTTTGTCAAATTGTCACTGACAACGCATTAATCACCGAGTGAGTTTCATCACCCAGATAGCTTGAACTTTCTCTGCTAATATAATCCCGTGCCCGTTTGTCGTAAGTTAGAGGTACTGACCCTGCCTATGATTTCTCGGTTTTCCCATTTACAACCACTAATTCATATCCTCCGAGATCACCCTACTGTAGTCGCGAAGGGTCGTGTAGATGGCGAGGAAAGCAGGGTGTTCCAGCCGTTTGAAAAACGATAAACGGTCGCAATTGCGCGCTCGTCAGTGGTGTTTATGTTTGAGATCAAACCTAGCTCGTTTTCATTATTCCTCGGCTGGCCATTGCATGGTCTTGTGATTCCGCGGACGGGGTAGCTAAAAGCGTACACCACATTCATGGTGGGCACATTGATGGAATGAGAAAAATGAGAAAAATTCAGCCAGTCATCATGATAGTCATTGAGCAAGAAACTTGTGCAATGATTGAAGCCAGAAAGATGGGTAGATGAGGGAAAATTCAGACCGGGCGTGATTATTCCGGAAGCCCTCTTATTTTGGTCTTGCATTCCTGATTTCGGTGGTTTTCGATAGCTTGAACACTAACGCCACTGGCGAGGGCGCAATTGCGAAGGTCTATCTTTTTGCAAAACGGAGGCTGTCAGATAGGTGGGTTGCGGCGATACCATAAGTGGAAGGAATAGCACCGTCGTAAGTTAGTTGCGCAATATAGCCGCATGTAGACGTCATAATAGAGCCTGGGGTGTGCTCAGAGGTTGATACGAGGGGACTACAGTGCAACAACGTCTCGCCGTGGAACAGCGCTCAGCACGCAGCTACGCACCATGGATCCGGATAGACCAGATAGCTTGCATAGCAATCATTATCTGTGCCTACAGTATGGCCGCATATATGCCAGCGTAGTCCATGGTTTCATGGTGCTCCATAGCCTTAAACAGGTGCAGCCGCTCTCAGATACCAATCGAAAGAGATAAGAAAACGTACGGGTTCAATATGTTGCTCATATCAACAGAATATCAAATTCCAACAATTCGGATCTGAACTTCTGGCGGAGAGTTATGGAGGCCTGTCTCTTTTTCGAGGGCTAGATGCTTTTTTACTGAACCTTCGATGATGTTATCGAAACCGACATTCACGCGGAGACTGCGGCGGAGTTCACTTCAAGTTGAAGCGCGAATTGAATGATGCTGGACGGCCCGCCCGGACCAACGCATCTGGAATCCAACCGGCGTTTACCGAAAAGCATGCCCTCTGCCAAAACACAACTCGTCCAGGCCGTCCTAACTTGGGACTACAACCTCATCTTCCCATGTCTCCTCGCAATCCGGCTGCTCATAACACTCACCGGTGTACAAAGTATACTGGAAAAAAACCATCAGCTCACGACTCCGTTAACGTCTTATGCTAATCGTATGTCATACCAGCTCATAGCATCTGGAAGCTGGAATGCTGACTATTCGCGTCGATGTCATCAGTGCAGGAAGGTATATACCTATTTAACCGTGGTATAAACCCATACGATGGAGGTTACTTTCGTCATGTACGTGGCTACGCGTTTTTGACGTTACTTGCCGCCCTAAAATTCTGTGTATATGTGCAGTCACCGCTCTTCCTCTCGTTATTCTCAACAATCCTACCAAACACAAAATCCACCGCATATATAATATGGACACTATGCGATGGTATAGCAGCATGGGCACTCGTCCAGATATGGAGAGCAAGACAGGGTATATCAACTAGTTCTCGAGACCTCTTGATCACAACCTCGTAAGTTCTTCCCGTTTATATGCACTTGCAAGCCATCTCATACGCGTCAAAAGATACCTGTTCAACCCGTACCTTGTCTTACCATCCCTTGCGCTCTCTACATCAACTTTTGAGAATACCTTCCTCCTGTTATGCATCATGTTCGCCAGTCAAGGCAAGGCCTCGTTTGCCTTGCTAACACTTGCACTCCTGGTTCATTTATCCCTCTCAACCGTTGTTCTCATCGTCCCCGTCATCCTTCTACTCCTTTCGACGCCCAAGTCCCAGCTCGCCTCTCCACACGCAAACCCGGTTGACTTCCGCAAAGGTCTACATCTCCTCGGAGAATATCTTGTATACTTCTTCATTCTGATATTTACTTCAACTCTCATTGCTGGAAACTGGAACTGGGTATCGCAAACATGGGGAACAACGTACGGTTACTTCTGCCTCCCTTCTTTATATTCAATGTTCTGACAATCCAGTTAGCCTTACACTCCCCGACCTGACACCTAACATTGGCCTATGGTGGTACTTTTTCACGGAAATGTTCGACCACTTCCGTCCGTTCTTCTTGATGGTCTTTTCGGTCCACTTGCTCATCTACATTGCACCAATCTGCATCAAGTTCCAGTACGTTCTTGCTGGATGTTGTCCCTACAATTCCTCACGGTCCCTCTCTAGATATGACCCACTCTTTGCCTTATTCGTACTCATTGGCATCACCAACATAAGCAAAGCATACCCAACACTCGCTGATCCTGGCGTGTTCCTCACTATGATATCCATCTTCCCCGAGCTCTACCCTTGTATGTTGTCACGTCTCTTGTACCGTCCATTCAGCTTCTCAAAGAGCTTTATTTGCAGACTTCCAACACCCGATAGTGACCACTCTACTTCATTTGCATGCATCACTACTCCTTCCTTTGTTCCATCAACTATGGCTAGTACAAGGTACAGGAAACGCCAATTTCTTTTATGCGTCTACTCTCGTGTTGGCATGCGCCAACGGTGCTGCGTTAAGAGACTGCATATGGGCTGGTTTGAGGATAGCCCTCGGACCTGAAAAAGAGGGCTACATCGTTGTGCAAGAGTAGTCACCATGTATGTTCATCTGGAAATAATCTTGGAGCGTTGGCCAATGCTCTTCACGCGTCGTGTGGACTTGGAGACGCCAAAAGTTCCTCGACAAGATCAGGATTAGTCGAAATACTTGCACTTTTAAGGTATTCATCGTTCCTACAAGCCGCAAATGCGCATATATCAGTGTATCACCCTCTAACGGTGAACAACGTACCAGAACTAGAAAGAGGTGGTATATAGATAAGTTCCACATCCAGCACGTCAAGGAATAGAACCTACTTTTGAATAATGTCGGGTACCTGAATCGCACCTACAAGAACGTGAGTGCAGCTGGCGGGAACGTGAAGAAAATACACACAAGATGGTGGCCACTCTCTGCCCTTCCTTCCATCCCATCTTTTTGACCAATTTGATGCAGGCAATCAGGTTGCAAGCACTACTCGATCCCAAGAAAAGTCCGTCATGTTTGACGAGGTATCGAGACATTGCGACAGCTTCTTCGTCCGTAATTCTAGTTATGATATGCGTTAGGTCCGCGGGGAAGGAGAGCCTGGGCTAAAGCATACCGGAAGGCCTCGCTGATGATTGGTAGCGCGAGCTCGACATTTTTAGTCAACCTATTAATTCCACTAAACGGATAACATTAATACTTTAGACCGTCGAGGACATCTTAGTACTCACATTCCTTCCACAACAGTATCAACTTGATGTCTCCGCTTCGTGCCCTCGCTTTCCTTCCTATCATACATGACTCCATGTTGAACCTAGATTGATAGCTCAGTTGGTCGCGACACAAGTACTCAGGGTGAACGTACTTTGTTGTACAAGCCACTTCCATCGGGATCGCAAAGTGCAACAATAACATCCTTCTGCATCGACTTCAAGTACTGACCAACACCAGCAATTGTCCCCCCAGTCCCTGATGAGGGAAATGGAGCGCACGAACAACGGGAAAATGAGGAAGAGTTACCTGCACCACTAACAAACGCATCCAGTCTTCCATTTGTCTGTCTCCATATCTCTGGCCCTGTCCCATGAAAGTGAGCATCAAAGTTGCTTCTATTCTGAACATATGCGGTCAACTTTGTTCAAGAAGCATAGGAAGGGACCAACTTCAAATTGATCTGCAAAGAACCCCCTTGGTTTACTCAAGTACTCTTCGAGTTCCTTGGAATCTGTAGTTCCTGCATCGGAAAGGGCTGTGGTGGTGACAACAACCGAGGATGAGAAGGATCTCAATGTATGTGGATGGGACGGGTGGGGAGCAGAGTCTGCTGGGAGTTCCGCATTTTCTTCACCGAACTTGAGTGCATAGTCTCTTGCAAGATTCTGAGAGAGAGTTATTATCCCTACCAAGCTCGTGGCCTCAGCCCTGGGTACTTACAACGTACTGGACAGACAATCAGTCCACCTCATGAATTGTACACTCACGAAGGACATACCTGCTTCTTATCAACTATGCTGGCTGGACGAACTCTCTCCACATGAGCTCCAAGGGCGTGCAGGGCTTGAACTTTCTCCGCTGCTACGTCATCGGGCATAATGATCGCTAAACGCGATTAGATATTCATACCACCCACACGGGATAGTGGACATACTAGTTTCATACCCTCTAGTAATCATGAGTGCTTCAGCATTGATGTAAGAGCGCATATACTCACTTTGCACGAGCGATAGTGGCAATAGAAATTCCTGTTGAGCCAACTGTGCCTTCGAAGATCCTGGACCCAGTGTTGGGACGAAGAAGGCGTTGGTGCTCGGCGTCTTCAATCACTAATTCCTGACTTCAGCCTTAGCTCAGACAGCCTAACAGAGTCCGTTACTTCGCAATGCGACACGGTCTTTGACACTTCCTCCTGGGTTAAGAAACTATAGTGTCTCAGCTGCACGATACTGTCAGGCGGTTGATACAACACATACCTCAGCTTTTCCTAAGATTTCCACCCCCAGCGCATCGCTCAAAGAGTTTATGCGTATCAAGGGGGTATTTCCTGCAGTGAAACGCGCATATAAGCACAGAACCGTGGTGATATGTTCCAAATCCACCCACCAATGAGCCCTGTTACACCCTTCAGGACCTCATCTACTCTTAGTTCAATGGGCCTTGGTTCAAATGTCGGTTTAACGCGCTTTTGCCGTTGCGTCCGATAATATGCCACGAGACTTTGGGAAGTAAGCGAAAGTGAGAAGCCAAGGAGGATTCCATAGAAGACGTGTCGAGCCGACCGTAGAGACAGCTGGCAGCGAATCCATGAGTGCAAGTGCTCAGACAACGCTGTCCACCACAACATGGTGAGGACTTGTGGGTGCCTGGTAGAATGACACAAGGCAAAATTGGGTGATTAATTGGCGGTCCGGCGATTCCCGCCCCGACAACTGTAAAGGGCCGGTCAGCACTCCATCACTGGCATGCTCCACAAACAAAACGAGGTCGCCTCGTCGAGCACCTCAGTTCAAACCTACACACATCGCCGCGACCTCCGACGAAAGTGCAACGAATCTAATCTTGCAAGGCTCTCTCCGCCTAGTTCGGGCCTCTGACCTCTAGAGAATTCCTGCGATCTCTATCTATAGCATCGCTTCGTCCGAATGCATTTTGAACGAGTGCCTCACTTGGTATATAGTCTCGCTTCCCAACGGTGAGCCTTAACCTGAACACCCTTGTTAGGATGGACGACGCCTTGCCTGACCTTAGAGATGTGTGAGCATTATATGCCTTCTCTCCTGGTTTCTTGCAATTGATATTGTGCATCCTTAGAGCGGGTCCCCATGTGCGACTTATTTTTCTCTCTTGAGACGAACCCCATCTAACGTTTCAATATCAGCTAATCGGATACTTACTCAACTCGATGTTGTACGGATCGCTTGGAGTGCAAGTATGTGAGCCCAATCGAACCACACCCCTAGTCTCCATCTACTTATGCACTCCCTTAGATTTCTACTACGAAGCATTCCCGAAGGACAAGCCCTTTATCAAATGCTTTGTCTACGGGATCTTCACGCTGGAAACCTTGCAAACTATCATGATTTTCCGGGACTGCTTTGTTATCTTCACGCAGGGTTTAGTGGATCCCTCAATGGCCAATTCCACCCAATTGGGTTGGTTCAATGTTACTATCCTTGATGGAATAAGTAAGTCAAGTTCTCAACAAGCACTTTCACAGATGAACCAGGATTATTTTCCAGCGGGTTGCATTGTCCAAATATTTTTTGCCTATCGGATATTCGTGCTCTCGAAATCCAAGATCGTGCCAAGTATCATCTGCACTGTAAGGCTACATCTCAACTTTCCAATCCTGATCTAATACGCTGTGTAGGTGGCAATGACCCAAGCCATTTCTTCCATTGCAGACGGGATAATTGCTCGATCCACATCTCTGACAGAAACAAGTAAAGTCTCATCTCTCCCGACCTTAGAAAGTTTATTTTGAAACAGTATGACAATCCTTGCAGATATGGCTTATTGGAAGCGCCGTTTGTGACATTTCAGTCGCCTCGTTCATGACATACTACGTGTGTTCAATCATCTCATACTAGGTTATGCCGATGCTGAACGTGAAACCGACACTAACCTTTTGCAGCTCTTACGATGTGATTCGAAAGTCCGGCAAACGCGAGCCCCTATCTCTAAACTTATCCGAATGACTATCGAAACAGGTTCCATCACCGGTATGTCATATCCATCGTCGTCCTTCCAGCAGGGTGACTAATACTCATATTACATCGACACTCCAGCCTCAGTTGCAGCAGTCGATGTCGTCATGTTCCTGATGGGCAAACTGAACTTCCTTTCCGGGTCCATAACACCATCTATCATCTTAGCAAAACTTTACTCAAACACAACTCTCGCGATCTTGAACAGCCGGCGGAACTTAAGTGGCGGTGATGAAGTATCGATTTCCGGGCAACCACTGTCGATGATTGCTTTTGAACAAACTCCTGACCACAATATTCTCAGTGTATCGAGTGCGAGTGAGGATTCGAGTAGTAGGGGAACAAAAACCTTCACGTAAGGATGTACTCGACCCAGGCCTGTTCTTCCTTTATGCGTAGATTTTCATGTAAGCACCCTCTGTCTTTATCGAAACCTTAATTAGCACTGAGAGCTGTGCTTCCAAGCGTAGACGTACCGCCCCTATGTTTCGCTAGTGCGGCAAATATCAGATCATATCTTAGCGCCAATATATTGTTTTCGAAAGTGGAGCCTGAGGTCTAAATTACTGTAAAGCATCTCAAGTCCTTGAAAATACACATGTCGCCATGACTCTCCCCCGGAAGCTCTGCCGCTGTGGTCGGGATCTCTGTGCGGCCAACCACAGCCCGGGTTTCACGCGATTGACACAGATTGGGAAGACAACAACAACGTTTATGACAGCAATATGATATAGAAACAGTAAATGAGCGAGTACAGGGAGAAAAGGTCCAGCCCTCAAGGACACCAATCTGCGGACCAGCCGCCCCCAATTTATGAACAGTCGTAAGATTCTTGGACAAGCACGAACAGAGCAAAACCATTGGTTGCATCAGATCAGTCCTTGTCCAACGATGCCTCACCCTCGGGCTCGAACGGGTTGCTGTTGCAAGTGCATGAGTGGACGGCTCGCTCAACACAAGCAGTGGCGTAGATCTGGAAGACTTGAGTCTATGAAAGCGAGAAGACAGGAATGGAGAACACACCCCGGACTCAAACGAAGACTGCGCATTGGAGGAACCATTGGTGGACCTGGAAGCACCTGGGGTTGATGACGCAATAGCTGATTCTAAGAGGGCATGAGCTTTGCATCCCTCAGTATGTCGGCAATCGTCGGCAGGGCGTGCTCGGTCCCAGGTGTTGACAACATTTTGCAGGACACTGACATTGTCGTCTTCCTTCTTCTTGGACGCTTTTGGGGGCTGTCCCCTTGGTGCGCCAGCAGCCTCAGGTTGAGTTCCTCCGAGCAGCTGTCGCGTCTTGGCCTTTGCAGAAGCGCGCTAGAACCGGCTTTATTATGTTGTGTTCAAGTTGGTTATAGCACACGATCACCCACCTGAACACGAAGAACAGTTTTTCGTGCCTTACGGGTGAACTCCCTCGTCTGAAGGCGAGTTGAAATCGAAAACCAGCTCGATTTCTCCATAGCGGCCTGTTCGAGCACTTCAGCCGAACTCAGGATTCTACGCAAGGTGAGAATTATGGACCTTCGGAGAAAGTTGTAGTTACTTACTCGTCTACTCGCTGACACAATGTCCGGATTTCATCTTCCTCCAGGTACTCACGGACTGCGATTACTTCGTTCAGGGCAGCCTGAGTGCGCGTCGTCCATTTCTCGAGCTTGTTATGCACGATCGAGTCACGGTAGCTTGTATACAAGGATGGGCAGCCGTCTGTAATGAGTCCAATCGCTACAGGTGTGAGGGCGTCCATTTGGAGAGGTGTTGGTGGTTGCAAGAAGGGTTTTGGAGTAGAAGTAGAAGAAAAGGGAGAATATGGAACGATACTTGTCCATCGCACATCGTTTTATACATGGGTGAGTTAGGGTCTTGACATATCTGCACACGTTTTGGGACCACACAATTTGGTAACGCTATTTTGAAGATGACGATCGGAAGACTAAATCGTGTTAACTTCATCGCACGCTCACTGTGAGAGGGGCGAGCAATATTCGATAACTTTACCGCATTGAGCGAAGGGGAGATTCAGACACAGAACAAGGCCGTTGCGACACCTTCTCGACATTGTGGGTCCAAGTTTACGAAAACCTCGTAATCGCTGTCAAATACAATAACCAGCACTTGTCGTTTTGATCATAACAAGCAACTTTCCACCTACACCTAAGATCATTGGCGATCAGTATTACCGGGGGCATTGGAATAAGGTTCAGTCACCTGAACGAGTTATAATTGTAAGTCTTGTCGTGAGGGTAATAGCTGGCGTTTTGAATATCATAACAGTACTACAATTTCCATGACATCGAGCAGGGTTTCGGAGGTTTACTGTGGCCATGAGATGATAGCCTTGCACCGAGCGAACAGCGCCGGTTGAGTCACATGCAATGTCATGCATCAATTGTGTGGCTTGAAAAGGAACAACAACTTACGGCATTTCTGCTGGACCCACAACGTGATGATGAAGAGCGAGCGTCTCCTTCACTTCACCATCCAGTCAAACGTCTTCCCATCCTCTCTTCTACATGGCTTCCACCCAGACGCACACAGGTGAAACCCAGGCCACGCCAGAGATTGCTCCAAAGCCCCAAAGTGCATTGGAACGGCTCAACGCTATTCTTCGACGAGGTGCAGCCCTCACAGTGCCCGAGTTTTTCTGGCGAGATCTCGTACCGTGGCTTGAGACCAAGGGTTACAAGCTGCGACCACGGTATCAAGCTGGCTGGGAGCCAGTCATCCCAATGTCACGGTTGGTCGCACCCTTACACGAAGACTACCTCCCGATGGCGGTGCGCACAGTTCTTCTCCCTTTTGTATTACGGAGTTTGACAGGCAATGCTCAGCGGGCCGCCATTGCTGACGCGATCCGGATAAAGGATGGCAAGCGGGTGTTGCTGAAGCGTGTGCGCAAGTCCGATTACCCTCATGAACTAGAGATTACGAGGTACTTCAACATGGAGACCCTGGCGAGCGACCCGCATAACCACTGCGTCCGACTCGAGGAAACTCTTGACGTGCCAGATGATTCTAATATCACAATTGCTGTCTTTCCGTTCTTGCAGCAACTTGTTGGGTTACGGTTTGATACTGTCGGCGAAATTATTGACTTCCTTCAACAAATATTCACGGTCAGTTACTTCATCTGCCCTGACGAACATTTGACGACGATGTATCCAGGGATTGCAATTTATGCACCAGCATCATGTTGCTCATAGGTGAGTTTCTTGTGGCCCATGTGTTGAGCTCACTGACCAAAACTGTGATATTCAGAGACATTAATGCAGACAACATTATGATGGACGGTGACGAGATGTTCCCCAAAGGGTGGAACCATAACTTTCCCGAACTCACGCCTGACGGTAAGAAGAGAGTAAAGGCCTTCACCCGAACCCAAAAACCGCCGAAATACTATCTCATCGACTTCGGTTTGTCGCGCCAGTACGACGCCTCAGAAACCAACCCTCTGGAAGCGCCGATTATGGGTGGTGATAGGACAGTCCCAGAGTTCAAGACCGGCAAGGAGCTCGTCAACCCATTCCACACTGACATCTACTATATCGGGAACATGATCCGCGAATACATTATCGAGGTAGGCGCAATCAGCCTATGATTATGTCCCACTGACGCCGTTGCTACAGGGCACGGAGATTGAGTTCAAGGGCCACTTTGAAACGGACTTCCTCAAGCCATTGGTTGCTGACATGGTCCAAGATGATCCCGTCAAGCGGCCAACAATAGATGAAGTAGTCACCCGGTTCCAGGAAATTTGTAAGGAGCAGACTTCCTGGAAGTTACGCTCTCGTCCTGCGCCACGAAGAAGGGAGAACATCTTCAAAGCGATCCCGCATCAGCTTGGCCATTGGACGAGAAGGATTGGGTACATTGCCCGACGGATCCATCCTATACCGTCTCGTTCACCTCCAAAGTGATTGTAATATATGGGTTGTGTGTCTGAATGTACATAGGATCATCGCCCCAGAGTCCCGCTGAACCTCACAACGCTCGCTGTTGTTTCTGTTCAGTTATCTAGCAGGCAGTTGTCCATTCTCTGTTGTGATACCACAGACACTGCAGGACAAGGGCAGAGCCAATTAGAAGGTCACCGTTATCGACTTCGAACCAGCCGCTGAATTCCAGATCTTGACGGCTTGTACACCCAACGCGTTCGTTGCTATATCAGGCCTCGGATCGCGATTCCTCTGGCTAGTGATTAAAGATATAGACCAAGACCCTGCAACTTGAAATATACAGTACGATAATCGCGAGCATCGGTGACTGCTTCTTCAACGGTTTCAATCAGCAATCAGACCGTTGGCAGGCGCCATTGGAAATAAAACAAGGGATCGGTGCAAAAGTTGGTATATCATGATATTGTGTGCGAGGCTTGGGAATCGTGCACCCGCAAGACGACACATGCACCCACACACGTCAATGCGGCCTCAGCTTTGGATCTCGAATTCGGGCCCACTGTCAAAGACGCCTCCCAACTCGGGCAAAATCGCAGTCTCTTTTCGTCTTATCCTCTTGTTCTTGCTTTGCGATCACTGCCATGGCCTGAGAATAACGACATCACTGCCTGGTGACGGTATTGCGTGGTAAGCACAAGAGCTTTCGGTCTCAATCGAATCCCGTTCTCAAAACATCCAATTCATGATCGGACTAGAATAATCTACGATCTCCTGTTGGTCGTCTACTAGCGATGGGCGGTGTTAAGTTTAGTCTATCACGATTTGTCGATTTGTATATTCAGTGAGATGACAGCCTGTGAGAGGAGACACCGGGGCACAGTAAAGGAATTGCCTTCTGCTGAACCGTGGCTTCATGTGCGCCCGGAGTACGCGATTCTAACAACAGGCCCATACGTATACAAATCGGAGCCTTGATCGGAGCCACAGGGCACAGGAATCCAACACCCACAGGACGATACACGCCCCCACACCTAGGCCTGTCAACTCGAGATATAGGCCCACACCACTGAATAATTACCAAGACTCTGATACGTCACTATCGTGTATTTCCGATAACGGGGCGTGCGGCTGCTCATATTTACTGATCATGAGCAAAAGTTACAAAAGGGAACAAGACCACGGCCATGATATCCAGTACGTGCTCGTACTACGACGTCGTCGACTCGATGTAGCTTTGGAAGTTCTAGGATCGATCGGATTCCCTGGTCCGTCGGTGCCTTTGCTCCGTTGAAAGACAACGGAGGCAATGACAAAACCCAACCTTCCTCTGGCGTTGCATCGTATGTTGTTCGAAATCGGGTCCAAGCATGCCTCCAAATCTAGGAAAAGCCGTGGAAACCCTTTCGTTTTAGGTTCTTGTTGTTTCTTCACGCTCATCTTCGTGGATAATAAGGCGAAAGAGGCTGATACACCTACTACGGTGTAGCGCTGGTATTACGTGGTCGGCGACAAAAGAATGCGGTCTCTTTATTGCAACGAATCGAGTCCGTCGTTGGAGGATCGCTTTTCGATTTGGACTATGACAATGCACAATACAATGGTCTTGTAACAGTTAGCGACCAGTGATGAATGGATGGGCGGAGGAATGTTGGGCCAGTCCATAGGGATGCCTCTCGGAAGAGCGGTAAAAGCATCACGAGAAGGGCTTCGACAATCTTTTGTCCCTCTTCGTGATGGACGACCACGGATAGAGGAAAGTCTCAAATGGGTGTGCTTGTATGAACATAATGGTGTATATCGGCGAGCGTACGCGTCACCTAGCTATGGAAGCCAAGAAGTCATAGGCACCCCGACTACTAGTGCTGTTTGAAGAGATCCGCAAGAGATCGAGCACCTGGAATCGAGGTTTTTCTGCGTATATCCCATGATAGACTATTACCTGGATATATCGCGGTCACTCATACACGGCGACATCAGAAGAGCAGAACGCTTCCTTCTGCAGCTGGTCATCGTGACCAAAAGTTCGACAAGTCGACGTATGGTAGAACAAAAAAAAAATTGGCGTCACAGTTGTATCAGTAACGCCAGCGTGTTAGCTTACGGAATTCGGAATTCCGAGAAGAAGGAACTTGCAAGACACGAAGACACCCCAGCAGCCGCCCACGTGGTAGTCCTCGTATTCAACCAAAAGTTGAACGACTGATTGATTTTAGAGAAGTTACTGGCTGCGGTACCGGTGTGTAGTTCATGTCGGATAATAGAAATCTTGCGTGCCGGTGTGCTCTACTTCTTGACACTTGAATATCGGAACCGATCTGAGATGGCTTGCACCCATCGGTAGCCTCATTTAAATTTATAAAAGAGCATGAGATGGTGCTGGTACTGAGAACCAAGGATGATGGTCTGCGAGCCTGATTGTGAACGAATGTCAAAGAGCGTGCTTTTCATTACCAAGTTTGGTATAAATGGTGACTGGTATACGAAAGGGGTGAGCGTGGGTAAAGCGGCGATCTCGGGGACAGTCGTCCTTCTGCAGAGTAATTAGTATTTATATCACATCGACTTCAGCCTCAGTTGCAGCATTCGATGTTATCATGTTCCCGATGGGCAAGCCGAAGTTCCTTTCCGGGTCCATAACGCCGTCAGTCATCTTAGCAACACTTTACTCGAACACAACTCTCGCGATCTTGAATAGCCGGCGGAACTCAAGTGGCGGTGATGAAGAATCAATTCCCGGGCAACCACTGTCAGTGATTGCTTTTGAACAAACTCCTGACCACAATATTCTCAGTGTATCGAGTGAGAGTGAGGATTCGAGTAGTGGGGGAACAAAAACCTTCGCGTAAGGATGTACTCGACCCAGGCCTGTTCTTCCTTTATGCGTAGATTTTCATGTAAGCGCCCTCTGTCTTTATCAGAAGGATAACTCGTACTAAGAGCTGCGATTCCAAGCATAGACGCACCGCCCCTCTGTTTCGTCAGTGCAGCGAATATCGAATATCTTAGCGCCAAATTGATTACTTGATACAATATTGAAGTCCAAAGCATCTCCAGTCCTCGAAAACACAAGCGTCGCCGTGACTCTCTGACAGGTCCTAATTTTACAAGGCTCTTCTGCCGCTTTGTTCGGAATCTCTGTGCTAGAATCATGCAACTGAGTTTCTATCTATATCATCGCTTCCCAGAAGGTATATATTCTCAGATTCTCATGCAGATTCTGAATTTGAATACCCCTGCTAGGATGGATGACATCCTACCTGGTCTCAGAGAAGTGTGAGTAAGATATTCCTCCTCATTTCATGTATCCTGACATTATGCACCCTCAGTGCAGGTCCTCGAGTGCGATCCTTTCTATCTTCCTGGTGAGGGATAATCCCCGGCTAACGCCTGAATATTTTCAGTTGATTGGAGACATGCTCAACTTGATGTTGTACGGATCGCTTGTAGTCCAAGTCTGTGAGTCATAACCCGAGTGTATTGCGCTTTCCTTTCGATTGAGTGGTCCCCAGACTTTTACTATCAGGCATTCCCGAAAGACAGGCGATTCATCAAATGTCTTGTCTACACGATTTTTTTGCTCGAATCCTTGCAGACCATCATACTCTTTCGAGACTGCTTTGTGGTCTTCACGGAGGGCTTGGTAGACCCTTCGCTGGTCAATAGCACGCGATTCGGTTTGTTCGACGTCGCTATCCTTGATGGGATAAGTAAGTACACATTTGCACCAGCACTGTCGAAAAGTAACAAGAACACCGTCCAGCGGGCTGCATTGTCCAGATATTTTTTGCATATCGGATATCCGTGCTCTCGAAATCCAGGATCATACCAAGTATTATCTGCATTGTACGCCCCCATCTCAACTTTCCAAGTGCTGGTCTAATTCCCTGTTTAGGTAGCCGTCACCCAAGCTATTTCCGCCATCACCATTGGGATAGCAGCTCGAACTACGCCTCTCTCAAAAATAGGTAAAGTATCACATCTGCCCATCTGCGTAAGTAGAGCAAACCTATTTTGGACTAGTATGAGACGACCAAATTGACCCTTATAGATATGGCTCGTTGGGAGTGCTGTCTGTGACATTCTAATCGCGTCATTTATGACATACTACGTGCGTTCAGCTGTCTCGTCCCACCACACGCCGATACTGAAGCACTAAACCCTTATAGTTATTACGCTGTGATTCTCAAGTTCGGCAGACGCGAGCCATTATTTCCAAACTCATTCGCATGACCATCGAAACAGGTTCTATCACTGGTATGTTATAACTACGATCGTCCTTCCGGCAGAGAATAACTCGACGGACATTCCAGCCTCGGTTGCAGTAGTAGATTTGGTCATGTTCCTGATGGGAAAGCCCAACTTTCTTTCCCCGTCAATAACACTGTCCATTGTCCTAGGAGAGCTTTATTCCAACACAACTCTTGCGACCTTGAACAGTCGACGCAACATCAGCGGGACCGACGAAGTTTCAACTTCAGGGGCCATTGTTTTTGGACAAGTTACTAGCTGCCAGGTGTAGTTCAAGTCAGATTATAGAAACCTTGCGTACCAGTGTATTCTACTCCTTGACGCTTGAATATCGGAACCGATTTGAGGCCAAGATAGCTGGTACCCATCTATATGTACTTACCTTTCCCAGATGGTGCTGGCACTGAGTACTAGGTGCTGAGATATGGCAACCGAGGATGGTCTGCGAGCCCGATTGTGAACGAATGTCAGACTTCCCGGAGTTCCAGCAAGAATAGTGACAGGCCGCTCAATTCGCAATGCGACGGCATCTTTCCAGTCCTGGGAGAAGAAAGGGGCGAGCGTGGGTAAAGCTCGGGGACGGACTGAAGAAGCAATGTAACGTCGGTTGATATCGATCTAAACAGAACGGGGTCGCGTCCGTGAATATCTCATCTTAAAGACGACACCCATCTCCTCGACTCTCCGATGAAGTTGTGCGAAGTTCTCCATCACCTCGCTTGGAATTCCCGGGCTAGAATCCTGTCACCTCCTCGTCCGAAGGCATTTCAAACAGTATATATTCCTATTCTATCAAGAATGAATTTGGAATCTGGACACCCCCGTAAACATGGGCGACACCCTACCCGATCTCAAGGACATGTAAGACCTACCCCAACTTCCCTCGCCGCTTTCTGACGTTGTGCACTCCCAGAGCAGGTCCTCGTGTGCGATGTGTTCTTTCTCTCGAGGCCACGACCACCTGACATTTTAATGCCTTCAGTTAATTGGGTACATGCTTAACTCTGTCTTGTACGGATCGCTTGGCGTGCAAGTTTGTGAGCCAAAGGCCTCAAGGCCCCATCTCCTGTTTTCATTCATTCATCATTCCTTCAGATTTTTACTACGAAGCGTTCCCGAAGGATAGACGTGCTATCAAATGTCTCGTCTACACAATCTTCCTCCTTGAAACCTTGCAAACCATCATGTTCTTCCGGGACTGCTTTGTGGTCTTCACGAAGGGCTTAGGAAATCCTTCAGAAGTCAATACTACCCAACTATGCTGGTTTGCTGTCGCTATCCTCGATGGGATAGGTAAGTGAATGTCTCGACCAGCACTTCCCAAAAATGACTTAGAATATCGTTCAGTGGGCTGTATCGTACAAATATTTTTCGCATATCGGATATTCGTGCTCTCCAAATCCAAGATTGTGCCAAGTATCATCTGCATCGTAAGGCTCATCTCGACATCCAAATCACATCTAATCCCCTTCCTAGGTAGCTATAACTCAAGCCATTTCCGCGGTCACAGCCGGGATAATGGCCCGTTCGACACATATCTCAGATACAAGCAAAGTGTCGTCTCTGCCGATCTGCGTAAGTATAACAAGTCTATTATAGACTAGTACGAGAAGACTAAATCGCCGCCGCGACGTTGGCAGATATGGCTCTCTGGAAGTGCTATCTGCGATACCCTAATCGCTTCGTTCATGACATACTATGTGCGTACAATCATCTCATCCGTCGTTGAAATGCTAAACCCTTGCAGTTATCACGCTGTAATTCTAAAGTTCGACAAACACGAGCTCTTATATCTAAACTTATTCGAATGACTATCGAGACGGGTTCAATCACTGGTAATGTCATTACCACAATCGCCCCCGTAGCCCATCCTTACCAATCCTATAGCCTCAGTCGCAGTGGTCGTCCTCGTCATGTTCCTATTGGGCAAGCCAAACTTCTTTTCCGCGTCGATAACACTCTCCATCATCCTAGGAAAATTATATTCCAACACGACTCTCGTGATCTTGAACAGTCGGCGTAACATCAGTGATATCGATGATGCTTCAACTTCTGGGCAACCATTATCACTCCTTAATTTTGAACAAGATCCCAACTGCAATATTCTTGGCGTGTTGAATGATCACGAAAGCGGGGATTCGGGGGCCAGGCAAATCAAAATTTCTGTGTGAGGATATGTTTAACGTTCTTCTACTCTGCCAATATGCGTAGGCCTTCACCCGCGTATTCCGTCTGTCTTTTTTGTAACCGCTGCGGGCCAGTCTTTTGTAACACCTTCCTTACATGTAATCTACTGCTTGATACTGAGGTATCGAAACCGATTGAAAATAAAAATACTCTGTGAACAGATGTCGCATCGGCTTATCTCATGGATCCTAAGGCGAAGAAAGGTCAGCGGCGGAGTTCCAGGGAATTAGGACAAGGACTATGATTAGCTGGTTAGAACATGCCCACCTTGCCGTTATAAGTAACCGCCGGCAGTCGACAGTCTTCACACCATATCAACTCTTCCGAAAGATCCCATGTCGGGCTGGCTGATAATCCCAACAATTACATAGGTATATATGGTACAATAATTCGGCCAACCGTACACCGGTCTATCCCTATGCCTAGCAAAACCTCAGGAGCCGAATTTCAGTCACAAAGAAACTTCAGTTAGTTCCTGTCTAAGGGTAATAATGCATTCAAACGGAGAGGCGCGGCTATTCGATGAAAGCTAGGTTTCGCGCATTGTCAACCTATCAATAGAATCTACTCACCTAAGCACCTCATCCGTATAATGAACCTCCAGCTCCACATCGTCCCCGTTTTGATCCTTCGGTTTGGAGAATTCGAAAGTAGCGATCATTTGTGCCATGGCAAGCCAAAACTGTTGAGATAGTCAAGGGGTATTCTCGGGTTGCCGCCGGTGATGGTAGGTGTGTATAAACATACCGACTCAGATGCCAAGAATTTTCCGGGACAGATTCTTGTTTACAAGTAAAAATGATGTGTAGAAGGCTGTGGATAAGATGACAGCTTACCGTCTTCCAAACCCATAGGCCAAAACGCGGTCGTCGTCATTCAAAGAGCCATCACTGCACAAGTACCTTTCTGGCCGGAATTCTTCAGGATCTGTGTATATGCTCTCGTCCCGGGTCATAGCCCTAAAAATCGATTACTCCTCGATCAGATTCGGTGAAGAGAAGACCAACCAAATATTCGCAAGGACGACAGTGCCTTCTGGAATATGATATCTATTATAGATATCATCTTTAGTTGTTTGATGCGGAAAACCAAGAGGGAGTGGAGGCCTCCATCGCAATACTTCGCGGTAAATAGCCTCCAGAAAGGGTAAGTGACGACGATCTTGCAGATTCGGAAGCCTTCTGCTTCCGATAACTTGGGTAATCTGCTCCTGAGCTTTCTGCTGGACTTTGGGGTGCAGGACAAGCGCATGGATCAGGGCCGTCAAGGATGACGAGGTCTGTGATAAGTTAGTACTGCGCACTATCCGGATCTAGGCCCAAAAGGGTGGGGTACTGACAGTATCAAAGCCAGCTTGGACAGCTGGTGAGCGTATTTCGTATAGGAGAGAAATCACAATTACGTACCACCAAAAGCCCCAACAGCCAAATCACGGTAAAACATCTCGTCTTCACGCCCAATTGCCTCTTCCTGTAACCAGGTTCCGACCAACGAAGCTCTCCCGATACCCTTTAGGAAGCTACCCTTCGCGAAGTCGTATGGAAGGTCTCGCATCTCCATGGTAAAGTCTCGCAGCTGCGAGGCGAAATCATGGAACCCTGCTCCGGGAAACCATCGTGGGATGTGGCGCAAGAATGGAAAGTTGTTGACAGCAAATGCACCAGGTGCTAGAACAAGGGATGAAGTATCGATTACTCGTTTGGCCCGCAAGAACCAATGGTCGTCATTCGAGGCAAGGTCGTAACCATATAAAATGTCCATAATAACGGCGGCGCTGTATCTAGGATCAGAAACGACGGCGGATCAGCAGAAAATCATGTAGAGGTGGAGGGCCACCGACACTCTGCAGTGATCCATAAATTGGACTGGAGTATTCGCCAGTTTGCATAATAGTTCATGAGATTTCTGCATCATCACAGAATCATACCGGTCCAGAACCTCCTTTCGTAGGTGTTGGTGTAGCACCTTTCTGTGCTTACGCCACCTCTCGCCATATTGCATAACGGGAGTCTGCTCCTCCCATCCTATCCTTCATTATGTTGAACGTATGAACGCTGCCACAACGAGAAAGTATAACGCACATCTTAATCAAAGGTAGCATGGGCCGACCGGACGTGGTCTGGGCACGATTTTCGAGGAACTCAGTTGCGTGCTCAAGGGAGTTGATAACAAGAATGCTTTGGCCAAACGCGCTTGCGAATAGCAGAGAACCTATTGAAAATGAAAATGAGAGTGACTGGACGGTGAGCTGAGACATACTTTGATAGACCTTCTCCCACTTTATAAACGCCAACCAGCCTCTGGACTTTGGAATATGGAAAGCATTGCCAAAAAGTGGTAAGGGTCTTGGACCGGGTGGACGTAGATGCTGGGGCGTCCTTTGGCGCGATATCAAGACGAAAACGAGCGAAAGGAGTAAGATAGCAATTAGGACCGACAAGTATCCGGTCATCTTGTTGCGAAAGCTATTTGGACTTCGTCCGTAGATATATACACCTTGGCAGCGGAGTATTAAACCTTCCACTTCCCGCTTTAAGTACCCACCGCGTGCACCGCTGACGTCTTGACAAGCGATTCTAGTTTGCGTAAACTCCTGACACGGACGGCCTGATCGTCGCGCGATAGAGCCTGGGCCTAGGCACAACCGCGACTCCGGATGAGTTCGTTTACACCGCCGGAACCCAGTCGAAAGAGCTGGGAAGTGACAAAACGGCTGTGGGGGCGTTGCATCAGATCAACGAACTGACAGGCACCAACTTTCTTAACGGGAAAATCAGGAGGAATGAACTCAATGCACATGAAGCATGTTGGGCAGGTGATAAGATAGGAGAGTCCGCCGGATTTACGCTGCCCACGCCCAGGAACGTCATTCATTCTTCGAAGAAGTCAATAAGACCGACTTAATGGGCCTATTGAAGCGCCAGAATGACGGTTGTTGCGAAAAGTCTGCAACGTGCTTGACTAGTCGAGGAGAACCTTGGGCTTCATGCTCAGCAGGGTAGTCCGCGTGAACCGGACTTCGGGCTCCAACCAGCAACCCGAGGAAATACTTCAAATTCGAAGAAATTATCCGCAAACTGGCGCATGGCACCATGTTTCTACAGTGCTGATGGTAAATCGTAGGCGAGTTAGCGATGAATAGCGACTTCACGCCATAGCTGGAGTTAGAAAGCATATACATCTCAGGTTCTGCACAAGAAGCAATATAGGCCTCACCTGATATCCTTCCAGGGCGTCTTCATTGTAAAGAATTGCAATTGAAGAGACAAAAGCTTTGAGGTCCCGCGGACCTGGTTTGGTCTCGTTTAATCACACGCTATTGGCCTGAGCTCCAAATACGCGCAAATACTACGCTCATCGTTCTCGGCAGCCTGGGAGCACCTACCACCGTTCCTTAGGTAAATCCCGTTTTTGCGCACATTTTCTGTGGGTATAGGGGTCTCTGTACAGTGAAGGGCTCTGATAGAGCTGCCATCTCGAAGTCGCCTCCTCTTTGTGCCACACAGCAACCACACTTAAGCCATCACCGCCACCGACGGCGTGCGCAACAACGAGTCCTCAAATCCCAAAGGACGTCCACTAGTAGTAGTACTGTGATTTTACCTTCCTTTACGTGGATTCGTGGAGCACTTTGAAAAAAACTGGGGTTAAGGTTGGGTAACATGACTGTGACCCAGCCGCAGCCGCAACCCGCCCCGGATGAGGTACATGGTGAGTCCGTCTTCCTCCATGTCCAAAGAGTTCAATCATTGACTCCACGCCTTAAGCTATGATTGAACCGGGGCAAGAATATCATTGCGATGCGTGTCGTTGCGACCTTACACATACCACGCGGATAAAGTGCGCCGATCCCGTATGCGACATTGGACCGGATGGTGTGGATATATGCCCGAGCTGTTTTTGCGCTGGGAAGGAGTTCGCAAACCATAAAAAAGGTCATCAATATAGGGTCATAGTAAGTGCCTTTCTTTTTTGAACGCATAAGCTCACATTGCCACCAAGGAAATCAATTCATATCCAATATTTTCTGATGACTGGGGAGCAGACGAGTGAGTTAGTTTATATCCACGTATCTAATTTCTGACCGAAGTAATTCGTAGGGAACTGGCGTTGCTCACGGGTATCGCAAAGCAGGGAATGGGAAATTGGAAGAAGGTTGCAGAACATGTTGGTGCTCGGACGAAGGAAGAAGTCGAGGCGCACTACAACTCTGTCTACATCGAATCACCAAATTGGCCTATACCCGTGCGTGCCGTATGTCTATGCGCCCAACTGCTTCCCTTTGACATTTCTGCCGCATTTAGGTTATGGACCGAAAGTTTGAGATTGAGCTAGAGGATTTTCATGCCCGCAAACGACGCCGCATATCAGAAATGAGCTCGGTGGTACCTCCTGCAGCTCCCAAGACCGCGCCAGTCTCAGCCCCTGCAATACACGAAATCAGCGGATTCCTTCCCGGACGGTTGGAATTTGAACACGAGCTCGACAACGACGCTGAAGATTCGATCAAAGACTTAGAGTTTGGGGTGTGTCTTCAGTGGGGAGGCGATGAAATCATTGAGGACGACACCGACTTAGACGTGAAAGCACGAATAAAATGGGAAGAGGAGAAACGACTTGGGATAACTGGAATCGTTCCGGAACCTCAAGTGAAGCTCGTACCAGGAAAGGGGCCACCTAATGGTGCCCTTCAAAATGGTTTCCTCAATGGTTTTCATACAAATGGAACGACGAAGCACGATTCGGTGAAGTCTGAAGATGGAAATGACGAAGAATCCGATGAACCGACACAGCCGCCGCCAATAGAAACGGAGGAATCACTCAAGTTTAAGCTAACATTGTTGGAAATGTATGCGCAACGGGTGGAAAAGAGGGCCGAGAGTAAAGGGGTGATCTTCGAGCGCGGGTTGCTTGAGTATAAAAAGGTCAGTATTACCCCGCATATAGTCATTGATATTGACTGAACTTCGCATGATTAGATGCAAGCGGCTGACAAGAAGCGTCCACGAGAAGAGCGAGAACTTTTGCATCGTCTGCGGCCTTTCGCTAGATTACAAACTGCAGAGGACTACGAAGCTTTTTCCACAGATGTCCTCTGTAAGTCCCAGCATCTGTTTCACCCAGGACTTGACTGACTGTTGCCAGACGAAGCTATGCTACGAAAGCGTATACAGGAATTACAGCAGTACCGTCGGCTAGGACTCACAACCGCTGCCGACATCGAGAAGTATGAGCTCGATTTGAGCAAACGGGTAGGTTCGGCTCCTCACCTGACGTCTACTTGCCTAAGGTCTCTCGTGATATTAGACACAGGCGAAGGCAGCACCACCGCGAGATTACTACGCATCAGAACGACTTCAAGTCAGAGCTGGTGCTCGTCAGTCATCAGTCACCGATACACGTCGTGGAAGTCTTGCACCTTTCGGGGATGAGGGACGGAAATCTCATGAAAGAGAGACAACACCACGACCAGGCGGAACCCCTGCTTCTGGCACAGGTCCACCGTTGCGCCGCGCTCGTAAGCCACAATTCTAACTTCCAGCTTCTCGCTGCTTACGCCCTTCGTGTTTTAGCTGCCCCTCTCAACTTGGCAAACAGTCCCTCGCTTCATTTGCTCACACCTGGGGAACAAACTCTCTGCTCTAGCCTTCGCATTCTCCCCAAACCTTACCTTGTTATTAAAGAGACTTTGGTCCGGGAATATGCGCGCCGTGGAGGAAAGCTACGTCGAAGAGAAGCCCGCGACTTGGTCAAAATCGATGTTAACAAGACAAGTCGTGTTTGGGACTTCCTCGTACAAGCAGGATTCTTGAAGATTACTGCGGACGTTCCTGCAGATGCCAAGTAAGTTTCCTGCCGAGACGATTACAACGCTTATGATACTGACATCGTGATTAGTATGTCGACGGCACCCTCTGTCAATGGATCACCATCTAAAGCTGCGCCGTCAGGATCACAACCCGGCCACACACCACTACTCAATGGTACATCACACGCGCCCACAACCGCTACAATATCATCATGGCCTCCAGCGTAATCAATTTCAAAACATCATCCTTCATCTGGGTTATTTGACTGGTATGACTACCAGTGTTTTTTATTATCTGTATTTGTTATCGTTGCTATCTGTCTTGTGGTCGCCGATTTCATTCACCCCATATCCGTTTCTCCATTCCTCTTTCCCTCATTACTACGGGTTCTCCTTTCTTTCCGTCTACATTCGATTGTTTTTATTTCCATGTTCCGCTTCCACTTGTCATTTTTCCTCGTTTCTTTCATCGTTTCCCTTTTCTCCTTTTCTGGAACTGTCTTATTCACTCATCGCACTGTATTCTACACACTCACACCATACTTACATTCACACAAGCATATCCACACGCACTCCGAGCCCTTTACCATCTACACGACTTAATGGACTTCCCTAATGCGAGAGACTTACGTGGTACCCCCTGACAGGAATATTGGATCACCGGCACTGGACTGGTGGTTTGTCCACAAACGGAGAAACAACAATTTCCGATAGTCCGCTGTCGAAGTCGGATGGAGAGATTGGTCGTCGACTAACCTAAACACCGCTCCTCGTTGGTTGCTGCTCGCTGTTTCGAGACTAGAAGATCGTGCGTTATTCTCTATCAAGTTGCAAACGGTCGTTGCACCACCTTCCAGTAAGTCACAGTAAAGATACCGAAGGCTTTTGTGCTTACCACGTAATACCAGTACCATAGCAGGTGTATCGGCCTCTTTTGCTTTATTATCCACGAGATGATCGTGAAGCAAGAACAAGACTGAAACGAAAGAGATTCCACGGTTTTGCCTGAGTTTGGAGGCATGTTTGATATGGGACCCGATTTCGAAGAATTTGACTAAGTTCATGAAGCCTGGGCGCACATCAGCTCCTCGTCTCCATCGTACGATGCAGGTTCGTCAAGAGGGTAGCTTTCGTCATTGTCTCCATTGTCTTTCTACTGAGCAACAAAGACATAGGTGAGGTAAAGGAATTCAGTCGACCCTGGAGCGTCCAAAGCTGCTGTATATCGAGTCAACGTCGTCTTGAATACGTACTGGATGGTCGTGTGAGGTTATCATCCGAGGTCTTGTTCTCCTTTCGTTCAGTAATTGTGGCTAGTCGGACGGAAACAACTGATCCGTCACGATCAGTGTCTTGGTATCTTGGAATCCAGATGGGCGTGCCCTACTCGTGCCCAACGGCGATCCCAAGTTGACAGGTGTGGGCGTGTGTGTCTTCTTGTGGGCGTTGGATTTTTGTGCCCTGGAGTTTCGATCCATAGGGACCTGTCGTCAGAATCACGTACTCCGGACGGACATGAGGTCAGAAGGGCCACGATTCAGCAGAAAATGGCCGTCCCTTTACTGTGCCGGTGTTACAGTGGGCGTGTGTATTCCATTGTGGGTGCTCATTTTTTCCCCCATAAACCCGGCCACATGGCCAGGGTAAACTTCATAGATCAGACTTCTGACCTTGTTTCTCTTTCGAAGACGATTATCGGGCGCTGGCAACTATCTCGTCTCACAGACTTTCATCTCAGTGAGCAAACTGGTTAATTGTGCTTGCCCATCTTTGCATCACCCATCGTCGGTTAACGGCCAATGGAAGATTGCAAATCATCAGATTCTCGTCCAAGTAAATTGAGATCGTCAGCTCGATATCGGTAATTTGATATTGAAAATAAAGAATCGGGAAAGAGACCAAAGCCTTTTGTGCTCACCACATGATTCCAGCATCATACGATAACAGATTCGGGGAAAAGGTAGGTTTCGCCATTGTCTTCATTATCTTTCTACTAAGCAACATAGGCATAGATGAGATCAAGGAATTCAATCAATCTTAACTTAGAAAACGTCCAAAGGTACATCGGGAATACGAGTGCGTTCCAGGGTTCTGGTGTTTGGGCTTCTGCGACACGCCCTCTCGGAGTCCCTGACTGTGCTGGGGTTACGGAACAAAAGTACCAACAACGGTGGGCCTTGGACCCGTCGCAACTCTGGCACCGTTAACGTTGGGGCCTTATTGAACAGAATTGGTGAGTGTTGTACCCCTTCAGGGAGAAACAAACACTGGCTCTTTGATCGTTTGAACACGGCATCCCAACATTTTGTTCGCCCAGGACTGAAATGACAACTGGCTAGTTGAGAAGTGCCATCCTGTATATAAGGTGGGCTGTCTCAGTGGTAAAGAGCCCAACACAAGCACCTTACCTCATTCTCTATCCTCTTTAATCCTTTACTTTCAAAGTCCACATAACCTCAATGATTGAACCAATCACCGCGTTACAAACTGTTGCTGGCAGCATTAACGTCTCTGCTAATGTCTTGCGCTACTTCCAGTCCAAAAGCCCGAACGCACGCGTAAAGAAATGGGCGGAACGCATGGACGATTCGCGGAGACAACTCCTGTTCTCTGCCAAATATATTAAACAAGCAGATCTGGCTGGGGCTAGCAATCGTCTCGAGAAGTAAGTTTCCAGTTCTCTGCCCGTCTGCTTGTGACTCAGCCCTCTTGACCCAGCACCTCTCAATTGTGCGATCAGCTCCGAGAGAAACTGGAAAACAAGAGCATACACTTCCTTCCTGCGTTTCTTGAGGCTCGAAGCCTTGCAATTGACTCAAGAGAGGCTGTTGAAGCAGCACAAGTATGATTTCTCATTTGTTTTCCAATTGGCTGACTCTAACGACGGGACTTGTGCAGAGACTCTCCTCCAAAGCCCTTCGCCAACAACTTAAAGAAGAAGTCGCCGCCAGCACAAACCGCAAAGTGCCTGCTGCACATGGCAAGCCCGGCTGTACCGGTAGGCCCTCATCCGAATCGCTGGGTGCCATCACCCCCGCAACTCCCTCATGCGAGTGCGACCATAGCCCGACGGACTTAGTCTCTCAACCGACACCGACGATCATTCTATCGGCTGCAACCTCTTTGCTCTGCCCGGTTCACAATCCATTTGCATTAGCAAAGGAAGCTGCTCCAACTCTCCAAGAACAGGAACGGGTGGTGGTATGTATAATTCCTTGATCGCACAAAATACGAGAATAATTTACACATTTTGCAGGGCATAGCCATGAATCTTATCGTCATCGCTGTAATCTTGGAGTCTGTTTCTGAGGGAGAAGATATCCTAGCCTACCTTAACGAAGCGCCGGCTGCGGCAGTACGCATCCTTCTCCGCTTTCCTAAGACCTTTTATTCATTGTTTCCTAGGGCGAAGATTCTGGGGCAGTCGGGGCCTCTCCTGCGGTTTCAGGTTAACGTTCGGCCTGGAGAATATTTCGAGGCAGGCCCTCCTTCACCGTCGTTTATATTTCCCTTGCGTGTACAGTAGAGATTCTCATAATGCATAGCGTTTGTACCACCCAGTTCCCGATGCATTATTAGACTTATGCATTATGACAATTAATTTTGGCTGTAAACTGACGGTTTGTACCAGAATTTTTCTTCCAACGTCCATGCACTATGAAAATTTCTACTGGATTCTTCAATGATACGTAGTCCCACGGTATGGCATGGTCGCGCTGTTCCTTTCTTCAGATTCGTACTGGTCGGAAGTCTCAATGAGTGGGCGGCCCACATTACCGATCAGGTCGTTCCAATCTTTACATTATACTAATAGGAGCGAAACGGAACGACAATCAAGGTAAGTTACTACCTACTAAAGGCCGATTCCTGTCACGGCCGGCCTGTCAGTACTTCAGTATGAGGCGCCATGTGCACAATAATTCCGCGCGCACAGTGTCAAAGAAATGTGAGCACCCAATGTAATATACACGCCCACAGGTCGCGATCAACCCTGCTCGCTTATGGGACTGAATGAAGTGATCAAACCTTGTTTCCAATGTCACGCAGCAACCTCGCGACTCGACAATAAGGCCCAAAGAGGAACAAGGCGTTACGACATTGATGCACTACTTCACCTCACCTCGCAGTGAACCGCTCATTCCTCCACCCCATGAGTGCACCTGAACTTTCGCTCCGGGAAAGACTATTAGACGACGATGCGAGGGACACCATCCGGAAGGGCTTGCTCGACAAGAACGAGATATGCTGGAGAGATTCTCAACCATGGCTCAAAACCTGTGGATACCAGCTACGACCTCGTTTTCAACCTGACTGGGTGCCATCCTGGCAAGGTTCTGAGTATAGCCTACGCAACCCACCTGAAGACGGGCTACGTCTCGAGGTCCGTGCACTTTCGATTCCACACATACCAGATGGCTAAAGCTACGAACAGAGGTCTGCGGTCATCGATGCGACGCGCATCGAGGATGGCAAGCACGTTATTCTCAAGCGAGTGGATATCAAAGACCATCCCTATGAACTAGACATCACTAAGCTATGGAGTAGTGAAGCCTTGTCAGGAAATCCTCAGAATCACTGCATCCCACTGCTGCAGGTGTTATATCCACCAGATCACACAGACCATGTGATATTTGTCCTACCCTTTCTCCGGAAATTCAACGCACCTCGCTTTGACACGGTTGGTGAGGTAATTGACTGTCTAGACCAATTATTCAAGGTGCGCCGTTTAATAGCTACGAGGATTTGACTGGAGTTGCTCATAGCATATTAGGGTCTACAATTCATTCACCACCACCATGTAGCACATCGGTCCGTGTCTAGGGTTTTCTTTTTGTTTGGTTGAAAAATTTGACTCAAACTGATCCACGAACAGGGATATTTCTCTGGATAACATAATGATGGAAGGAGACAAACTTTGCCCGGGTGGTTGGCATCTTCGCAACCATACACTCGCGCCGGATGGACGGACTTCGGCCAAGTTCTTTACCAGGACGAAACACCCTCCCAAGTACTACTTCATCGACTTTGGGCTATCTACCCAGTATGACCCGTCAGAAACCAGTCCCCTCGAACCTCCCGTGATAGGCGGTGATAGGACGGTCCCAGAATTTCAAACTTCTGGTACACTTTTCAACCCATTTCATACTGACATATATTACATGGGTAATTTCGTGAGGGAGTACTTCATCCAAGTGAGTTGATCCCGCTTTTCGCAAGAAATGTGCAACTGACTCTTGATTTGCAGGGTAACAAGGCATTGTACATGAATGGACATTATGGGCTGGAATTCTTGCAACCGTTGATCAGTGACATGGTTCAAGATGATCCCGCCAAGAGGCCCACTATGGATGATGTTGTCGTGCGCTTCGAAGAGATCTATAAAGGTCTGAGTTCGTGGAAACTGCGCTCGCGACCCATGCCGAAGAGAGAATTCGTCCCCACCACAATTTCCCGCATCTGTAGGCATTGGACAAGGCGAATTAGTTATATCGTTCGGCGTATTCCTCCCATTCCATCTGACACGAAGAACAATAAGTAATATCATAGTAGCTACCACTCGGGTCGTGTATGCAGGCTGCATATTGACATGCATATTGACATCTTAGCCGCGAAGCTATGTTAATTCCTGAGGGGTATTTTTGACAACAAAATTCCCCTGTCATATCAGGTCACCACACGAGAGAGGACGAAACCAACCGGGTTGTGAAGTCCACCCTGGTGTGCGGGCGGCGAAATCACTTACCTGACTGACCACCAAAAGACTCGCTATACATATTAGAGAAGTTGTCATGGCTCGATTTTCTTCACAAACCTCAGCAGTAAGTGGTTTATCCCGGATCCCTCTTGAAGACGGAGACAAAAAATCGTCGACACACTGGCAATTGCAACTGCCTCGTCTCACGGACTTTCATCTCAGGGACTCAATAAATCCGTTACGGCTAATTTCACATCGATAAGCGTATATCAACCAGACACAGGCAGGGAGGATTGGGACTCGGAACCTCCACGGTGAAAAATTGGCCATTGGATAAACCGCGCCAGTTGTTTTAGCACCCAGTGTTGCCCGACCACTTCAAGCATACTAAATTGTTCCCAGTATGTTCGGATTGGGGCTCAGCGGTCAGCTCGCAGCCCGGCTAGGATACTGGGCATGTCTATCTGATTCTTTATGAAATTAGCTGTAATTGCGATTGGCTAACCTCAGCACTGCCGATCGTTGGTCAACAACCACAGAAGATTGCGCTTTATTTGGGTTCTAGTCTAAGTTGGAAGCATGTTTGATAGGAGACCTGAACTCGACGAAGTGTGTGAAGCCTAGGCCTGGACACCGTGAATCGGCTCCTGGTCTCGAGCTGCATCGTACGATGCAGCTTCGTAATGAAGGGTAGCTCTCGCCTTTGTTTCCATTGTCCTCCCATTGAGCAACCATTAATCAAGGACATGGTCCAAGACGACCCCGCAAAGAGACCCACGAGTGACAATGTTGTTACGCGTTTCGAAGAGATCTGTAAGGGTCTGAGTTCGTGGAAGTTGCGCTCACGACCCACACTGAAGAAAGAATTCGTTTTCTACATAATTCCTTGTGTATGCGGGCATTGGATTAGGCGCATTAGTTATATTGTTCGGCATATCCCCCCTATTCCATCTGACAGGAATCCTGTACAAAATGCATAACCGATACCTTCATAGTGAACAAGACTATATTCTGCACGGAGTTTCTATGGATTCTTGGGTGGCATATGAGACATATCCACATACTATATCGATATCAGATCAGAATACGTACGAGAGATGACGAGACCATTTTGGTTTTAAAGTCCACTGCGGGCGTTCCGGCGGCGAAGTCACTAGCTTGCCCGACCATCAAAATACCCGCTATCAGAACATTAAAGTATGTCGAGAGTCGCTCCAAGAGGATCTTGACAAAATACTTGGATTCACAGTATCTGCGGGAGCCGCAGTCGACCCCGTGTTATCAACAGAAATACCAGAGCAGATTGCAGATGCCGACTGTCAATCCACCCCGGAATAAGACGAAACCGGACATGAAGAAGACGAACGCCGTAAATTGCGACAATTTCGCAGAAGATGATGCTGGTCGACCATAGGTTGAGGAGATGTGATAAATCAGATGTATTATGTCCTACCTAATCATTGGTCGTGATCGATTGATCCTTGGGCTACGAACACCACGACCAATGATTGGGGAACTCGTTACGTGGTTTCCCAGGTCCAACTGGAGCACAGCGCGGTATCGGTGGACGAGGTTGCTATCTGTTACATGCCCATGGTATTGAGCATTATTCCAATCCAAGTCGCAAACGGTCTTCTGACGGCCGACTCGGAGTTGTCATAAAGAGATCGAGGTTGAAGGCCTTTGTGTCGCCGAGCACGTAATATCAGCGCCATAGCAAGAGTATCGGCCTCTTTCGCTTTATTATCCACGGGATTATCGTGAAGCAAGAACAAGAGACTGAAACGAAAGAGATTCCACGGTTTTGCCTGAGTTTGGAGGCATGTTTGATATGGGACCCGACTTCGGAAAACTTGACTAAGTTCATGAAGCATGGGCGCACATTAGCTCCATCGTACGATGCAGGTTCGTAGAACGGGTAGCCTTCGCCATTGTCTCCACTGTTGTCTTTCCACTGAGCAACAAAGACATAGGCGAGGTAAAGAATTCAGTCGATCCTGGAGCGTCCAACGTCGTAGCACCAGTACGTACTACGTACTGGTACTGGTTGGTCGTGTGAGGCGATCGCTGGTTGTCTTGTTCCACTTTTGTCCAGCAATTATGAACAGCCGCACTCCCTGTCATCTTCATGTGGGTGTCGGACTTTTGTGCCCTGGAATTTTGATCCATAGGGACCTGTTGTCAGAATCACATACTCTGGGCGGACATGAGGCCACGAAGGGCCACGATTCATCAGAAATTGGCAATCCCCTGATCACGCCAATGTGGGCGTGTGTATCATATTGTGGGTCCTCGTTTTTCTTCACAAACCTCGGCCCCGGCGGTGCGAACTTGACGGATCAGACTTCTGATCTTCCCTTCACTCGAAGATGGTGATACAAAAGATTATCGGGGCGCTGGCAGCTGTTTCGTCTCACGGGCTTTCATCTTAGTGAACAAACCGGTTAAGCGTGGTTGACGGACCTTAGCAACCCTCGTTGGTCGACGGACAACAGAAGACAGTGCGTTACCCAGATTCTCGTCTAAGGTAGGTTGAGATCAGCCAGTCGTCCATTCGATATTTTGCAAAAGAGACCGAAAGCTTTTGTGCTCACCGCATAATGTCATCACCATAACAGGCGTATCGGCCTCGTTTTACCACCCGTGGACGATCATGGAGCAAGAACAAGACCTTGAAACGAAAGAGAGTCCACGCATTCCCCGCATGCTCGGTAGGGAACCCAACTTTACTAAGTTCGTGAAGCCTGGCGGCGTGAGCTGCATCATGCGATGTAGGCTCGCAGAAGGGGTAGCCTTTTCCATTGTCTGCTATCGAGCAACAAAGATCTAGATGGGTCAACCAGTCCTAGGACAAAATCACGAGCCAACGACGCACGTATTATGGGCTCCAGTTTGCAAACTTACGAAGAGTGGCCTTGTTTCGCTTTCGCTTGTTAATTATGAATGGCCTTGTTATTGGAACCACGGGGTTGCAAAATGTTACGTCCGCAACTTTTGACATGTCACCGTGCCAGTGTGGGCACTTGCTGGGCGCTCGATCTCGTCCCGAACTTCTCCACATGATGAGTTCGTATCGGCCCCGCGCTTCCCTTGTGAACAATGGCCTGTTGGTGAGATTTAGTCCAATGAAGTTTAGGAGTGAGCTTCGGAAATAGCAAAAGATTATTATAACATTACTACCACATACGAGGAAACACAATTCTCTCGACGATGAAACTGTCCTAGATGCGAACTCTCCTCAAGGGTTGGATGATCCTTCAGCTGGTAGTTGACGAGACGGAATGGGAGGAACTCCCCGTTTGGAATAATCCCTCCTCCTCTTCCAATGTTCGATATGATTGCATAGCCCTTTGATAATGCCACCCCTTCGTGGAATGGGGCGAGAACGAAGTTTCCATGTACTCAACCCCTTGCACATCTTGTCGAATCTCGCTATAACCTCATCGATCGTTGGGCGCTTTTCCGGGTCGGCCTGAGTCATATCCTTGATCAATGGTCGTAAAAAGCCGGTCCCATAGTAGCCCTTGCAGTAAATATAGTGAGGGGGCAGCCCCTACAAAACCTGAATAACACACAGACACTAGACAAGGGGGCGCGTACCTCAGTGATAAGCCTCCGTATCATATTTCCCATGTAATATATGTCGGTCTGGAAAGGGTTGTACGCTTCCTTGCCGGTTTTGAACTCTGGAACAGTTCTGTCACCTCCAAAGACAGGTTCCTCTAGCGGATTGGGATCGGATGGGTCATAACGACGAGATAAGCCAAAGTCGATGAGGTAGTACTTCGGTGGCAGTTGTGTTCGTGTGAAGACCTTGGTGAATTTTTCACCATTCGGCAACAAGGACGCGAACTTGGGATTCCATCCATCAGGGAATAACTCATCCCCATCCATCATAACGTTGGGTTCACCAATGTCTCTATATGAATGTGAGTGGTGGTCGTTAGTCGTTGCGAGGCACATACCTATGTGCGACGTGATGATGATGCATGAATTGCAAGCCCTAAGAAGATGGATGAGCATTGACGTTTCGACGAAAGAAATTGCATACTCACAGTGAATACTTGACGAAGAAAATCGACAATTTCCCCAATTGTGTCGAACGGTAGTGCAACAAGCTGTTGTAGGAAGGGAAAAACTATAAACTTGAGGTCCGGCTCATCTGGTGGAGAGATAACATCTTCTAGTGGGATGCAATGGTTGCGAGGATCACTGGCAAGGGGTTCGGTGCTGAACAGTCGAGAAGTCTCGAGTTCGTGGCGCCATTCAGACCGATCTACCCTCTTTAGCAGGACTCGTTTTCCATCTTTCACCCTGATAGCGTCCACGATAGACGCTCTCTGTTTTGTTTTTAGCAGGAAGCCCATAAACGTGGAGGAAGACACACAGCCAGAGAACCCAAGTTCTCGTCGAGCAAGCCATCACCATCCAATGGTATGACAGGCTCCCAACCAGGTTGATATCTTGGTCGCAGCTTGTATCCTTGGGCCTCAAGCCACACTGCGCGATCCCGCCAGAAATACTCCGACTCCTCCAGCGCTGCAGCGGCCTGCTGAGCTTTGCGGAGGCGATCATCCGGTTCAGGTATGGGAGGTGCTCGCACCTTCGGCGCTGTTGAGTCTGGTTGAGTGTCGTGGGAAACGTCCTGCGTCATGAGGGGAAGAAACCAAGGCTGTGCCAGTTACAGTTGTGGGCGTGTGTATTATGTTGTGGGTGCTCGTTTTTCCCCTTACACCTCGTCCCTGGTATGAACTTGACATATCAGGCTTCTGATCTTCTGGAAAACGGAGATACAACAGATTATCGGGGCCCTGCCAGTGGCAACTGTCCCGTATTACGGGCTTTCATCTCAGTGAATAAGTTCGTACCTGTGGCGCGGTGGTTTAGTCAGGATGTGCTATGAGCTCCGCATAATGGATTTGTTCTGCCCTCGCTTGGTAGTAATGGGGACCAGCCATACGTCCCGCAGTCAGAGCGCCGCGATGCATCATGGAATTTCGAATTCAGCAGCGTTCATGTTATATACGCCCACAACCGTTAACACGTCTAATCACGTGCTAGCTTGTGGCCACTCGATCCCATACCAAACTTCTCAGCAGAATCAGGTTTTCGTCCCCATCAGTCCTTGTTCTCCTTTGTGGACATACATAACGCAGTGTTGGCGGTCCTCGAGATTGGTGGCTGTTTATCTCAACACGCCCACTGGTGCGAGAGTCGAAGACACAAGTAAGATTATGATAAAGTTAACATCGGATAATAAGCAAGAATATGAGCCCCTCGACAATGGAATTGTCCTATGTAGATCCACAACTTCCATCAAGGACTGGATGACCCTTCGGGTCGTTGTCGACGAGATGGAATAGGAGGAACTCCCCGTTTCATGTAATCCCTTCTTCGCTTCCAGTGCTCGATGTGATTGCGGAGCCCTTTTAAAACCCTTCCCTTTCGTGGAATCGGACGAGAACGAAGTTTCCACGTACTCAACGTCTTGCAGATCTTGTCGAATCGTGTCACAACCTCGTCTATCGTTGGGCGCTTTTCTGGGTCGGGTTGAATCATGTCCTTGATCAATGGGCATAGAAAACCGGTTCCAAAGTAGCCGGTGAACTCAATGCCTTTACCCTATACCGCATGAATAACGCAGAGCAACAGATGGATAGACACGTACCTCGATGAGAGACTTGCGTATCATATTCCCCATGTAATATATGTCGGTCTGAAAAGGGTTGAACGCCTCTTTATCAGTCTCGAACTCTGGAACTGTTTTATCGCCACCGTAGATTGGCTCCTCCAGTGGATTGGTATTCGATGGATCATAACGACGAGATATGCCGAAGTCAATGAGGAAGTACGTTGGTGGACGTTGGGTTCTGGTAAAAAAGTTTGTGTGTCTTTGCCCTTCAGGCGTCAGATGGGCGAAGCGTTGATTCCACCTGTCAGGAAATAGCTCGTTTCCCTCCATCATGATGTTGGTTTGACCGATGTCTCTGAGCACGTGTGAATGTCAGATTTCGGCCGCTGCTGTGGCGCACATACCTATGCGCGACGTGCTGATGGTGCATAAATTGTAGACCCTGATGAAGGAGCCTTCAGTGGGTGAAAAGAGAAGAAACTGGATGCTCACAGTGAATAATTGCTGGAGAAAATCAACAATTTCTCCAATTGTGTCGAATGGAATTGCCCGAATCTGTTGCAAAAATGGGAGAACAACAATCTTGACGCATGGTGCATCTGGTGGAGAGATAACATCTTCCAGTGGGACACAATGGTTGCGTGGATCACTGGCAAGAGGCCCGGTGCCTAGTAGTTGTGAAATCTCAACTTCGTGAGGGTGGTCTGATTCATTTATCCTCTTGAGCAACACTCGTTTTCCATCCTTCACCCTGATAGCATCGACAACGGCGGCTCTCTGTCATTTTCAGTGCATAGTCTGTACACGAAGAGTGGGACACATACGGCCATAGAAATCAAGTTCTCATTGTTCCACTTCAGACCGTCATCCAAGGGAATGACGGGCTCCCAACCAGGTTGATACCTTGGTCACAGCTTGTATCCTGTTGTCTCGAGCCACTGCGCACGATCTTGCCAGAAGTGCTCCCCTGGAGTCAGCGCTGCGGACTTGCACATACGCTCGTCAAAATGAAGCACATCAGATATCTTGGGAGTTCGTTCCTTTGGCGCCATAGAGTCAGGTTGAGTTTCCTTCGAAGGAACGTCCTGCGTCATGAAGAAAACGGTAGAGGGCAACAACAAATTCTGGGAGTGCTCCACCAAAGGAGACCTTATTGTAGTAAATGTTGCTTGGTGCCTGAAACCTAGCTTTGCCGATGAAGAACAAGAGACCAAAACGAAACGAAAGAGAGTCCACCTTTTTGCCTGACATGGGCATGTTTGACCTCAGACTCGATTTTAGAGAACTTCACCAAGTTAGTGAAGCCTGGGCGTAAATCGGCTCGTATCCAGCAGGTTCGTGAGAAGGCGACTGGGCGCTTACTTATAAACAAGGCAATTGTACCATTACTAAACATGGGCATACTATTATAAACAGACGAGGGGTCGCACAATCGGATTACTTGGACGGTCGAGGAGAAGGAATGGGAGGGACTCCCTGTGCGATATACTGAATCCTTCTCTTCCAATGTTCGATATGATGTTGTAAACCTTTGAAAATCCCACCATGTCGCGGAATGGGACGAGAACGAAGCTTCCAAGGACCTAGCTTCTTGCAGATGTCCTCAAACCGGGTCACTACTTCATCTATCGTCGGACGTTTCGCAGGATCGTCTTGGACCATATCTTTGATCAACGGCTCTATAAAGTCCATGCCGTAGTATCCAATGTCGATATCCGTACCCTATTCCATCAACAATCGCTCAGAGGATAAGGGGAACAGCAACATACCTCAGTAATGAGCCGGCGAATGGTGTTCCCGACGTAGTAGATGTCAGTGTGGAACGGATTGAACGTTTCTTGATCTATTTGGAATTCCGGAACAGTCCTGTCACCACCCATGATAGCTTCTTCTTGAGGATTCGGGTCCGAGGGATCATAGCGACGAGACAAGCCAAAGTCTATGAAGTAGTACTTTGGTGGTCTTTGTGTCCTCGTAAAGAAGTTTGTCTGCCTTCTCCCATCGGGAGTGAGGTACGGAAAACCTTGGTTCCATCCATCAGGGAATATTTCAACGCCGTCCATCATAAGATTGGTTACACCAATATCCCTATGGGTGGGTGAATGGCCGGAACGTCAGGTGGGCTGGTTGGGCTGACCTGTGTGCGACGTGGTTTTGATGTATAAATTGTAGTCCCTGAAGAAAAGGGTAAGTAAATTATTGTTCATATCCGTACCCATGACGAAACAGATACTTACACTGAAAATCTGCTGGACAAAATCGACGATTTCACCAACAGTGTCGAAGGGTAGCGTATTAATCGGCAGCAAGAATGGCAAGACAATGATTGTGATATCGGGATGATCAGGAGGATATAGAGTATCTTGTAGCTGAACACAATAATTTCGAGGGTCGCTAGCAAGGGGCTCAGTTCCAAAGAGTGTTGTGATCTCAACTTCATATGGGTGACTGGACCTGTATATCCTCTTCATCAGGACCCGCTTTCCATCCTTGACGCGGATAGCGTCCACGATGCCCCCTCTCTATTTCAAAGGTTCCGTGAGTTCGTGATCATGGAAGACGATAGAGAATTGATACATACGGCCATGGGTACCCATTCCTCGTTGTTGGGTGGGACGTTCTCGAATGCTGGAATGTCAGGTTCCCAACCTGGCTGATACCTTGGCCGTAGCTTGTACCCTTGAGTTTCAAGCCACGCCGCGTGATCTCGCCAAAAGTATTCGCTCTTGAGTAAGGCAGCCCCCTCGCGCAGAACTGCATTCAACCTGGAGAGGGCCTCGCGAGCGTCGGGTGGCATATTTTCTGGTGCTGTTGAGGTAGTTGGTTTTTGATTTGGGTTCTGTTGCGCCATAAGAACTAGGAGGTAAAGGCTTGAAGGATAGGTGGCAGGTTAAAGTTATATGGGAGCACAACACATTCTGTGGCGTTGGGTTGGTGTTGCCGAGGAAGCCGTGACATCTTGTTCCCTTTTCGTCCGCACAAGGACGTCTAATAGGCGAACGCAATAGTTGTGGGGGTCACTAGGTTGAGTAGTTTCGAGATAGCAACTCCGGCGGGTGATTCGAATAACACCAACAACCACCGCTCTCTGTCGCCGCTTCCAGAGCAAGAGGTCCACATACCACCGTTGAGATTCTTCTCATCGAGTCCGGTTGACAGAGGCTCCTGGCAGCCAGGTTAATGGCTACCTTGAACGTACTGGAGCTCGTATGTTTGGTTTTCGAACCACATCGGGTGATCTGTGCAGAAGGTTCACGACCCTCCCAAGAACATGAAAGGGTGCTTCGTTGTCGTGAGCCACGTGGAATCGCCACGCGCGTTGCTTAAATAATAAATTCCCACACCCTTGATCTGAATCATGCACACAGAGAAAAATGCCCATCTCCAGCTCTTGCAGACTTCTTGCCTATGAACTCTCCCTATGTCATTAGGCGCTCGGTAACGCGGAGAGTCATCAATATACATCCCGATGGACTGGCCCAACATCCACCAGCCGGGTCCCATAGATTCATCACTGGTTGCTAGCTGTTCCAAGCCCATGGTATTGTGCATTATCCTACTAGGTCGCAATCGGTCTTCTAACAGCGGACTGGTGTAGTTGTATTGAAGAGACCGAAGGCTTTTGTGTCGCTGAGCACGTAATGCCAGAATCACGTTTCAGCCTGAGTTTGGAGGTATGTTTGATAGGGCACCCGATTTCGAAGAACTTGGATAAGTTCGTTCAGCCCGGGCGTAAATCGGGTCCTCGTCTCCATCGTACCATCCAGGTTCGTAGGAAGGGCAGCTTTCGCCATTGTCTCCATTGTCTTTCTACTGAGCAATAAAGACACAGAAGAGATAAAGGAATTCAGTCGATCCTGGAACACCCAACGCTACATGGAGTCGAAGTCGTGGTCCCAGTGCGTACTGGACGGTCGTGTGAGGTGATTGTCCGTGGTCTTGTTCCGCTTTTGTTCAGCAATTATGGACAAGTGCACGCCCTGTCGTCGGAAGCAAATAACAATGACGTACCGGGGTCCTGATATTTGGAGTTCAGCGGCGTTGGGCACGAGCGGGGCACGTCGACACCTCGAGTTGACGGATGTGGGCGTGTATGTTATCTTGTGGGTGTTGAATTCTTGTGCCCTGGATTCCATCGACCTGTTTGTTAGAATCACGTACTCCGGGAGTATGTGGGTTATTCTCCATCACAGTTGTCGCACCACTCCCAGTCAGTCACAGTAAAGAGACCGAACATTTTTGTGCTCACCACGTAATTCCAGCACCAGGGCAGGAGTACCAATCTCTCGCTTTATTGTACATGGGACGATCGTGAAGCAAGAACAAGAGGCCGAAACGAAAGAGCCTCCACGTTTTTGCCTGAGTTTGGAGGCGTGTTTGACTTGGGACCCGATTTCGGAACTTTACTCAAGGTCATGAAGCCTGGGCGCTCAGCGGCCTTTAATCAACCCCTCGTCTCCATCGTACGATCCAGGCTTGTAGAGGGTGGCTTCATTGTCTCCATTGTCTTTCTACTGAGCAACAAAGACACAGAAGATGTAAAAGAATTCAACCGATCCTGGAACATCACATCCAAGCCTTCACCGAATCGACGGCGTATTTATTACGAGTACGTACTGGACTAGGATTGGGGTTACCGTCCGAAGTCTTGTTCTCCTTTCGTTCAGCATGGTATGTGGGTGCATGTGGCACGTTGTGGGCGCGATCTCGCCCCAAACCTCCCACGTAATTCAGGATGCTTTTGTATCGGCTCCCCTTATCCTTGTTCTACTCTCAATTGCTAAGGGTTGGTAGGAATTGACCAGGCAACCGCTCAGAATCATGGCCTAGGTGACTCGTGAGGTGTATCAATGGTCGATCGAACGCCCATAGGAAGGGGCAAGTGGGTTCTGGTAACCAACGTAGATTGATATTGTATCATTACTAGACCACATGAGAATACTGTAAAACATGACCCGTCCGTAAAAAAAAATAATTCCGTGAGTGGTCGCACAAGTACGTCAAGTTGGTGATTGACGAGACGGAATGGGAGGAACTCTACGTTTGATAAAGTATATCCTTCTCTTCCAATGGTCGATATGGTTTCGAAGTCCTTTGAAAATGCTTCCACGTCGCGGAATAGGGCGAGAACGAAGCTTCCAAGGGCCCAGTTTCTTACAGATATTCTCAAACCGAGATACCACCTCATCTATCGTTGGACGCTTTGCAGGATCATCTTGGACCATATCTTTAATCAATGGCCGCAAGAAGTCCGTTCCATAGTATCCAGTCCACTCGATATCTGTGCCCTATTTCATGTCAACCACATATAAAAGGCCAGGGAAGAAGCCACACACCTCGATGATGAACCGCCGGATGGTATTCCCGGCGTAGTATATGTCAGTATGGAAGGGATTGAACGATTCCTTGTCCGTCTGAAATTCTGGAACAGTCCTATCACCCCCGAAGATCGGCTCCTCCTGAGGATTGGGATCCGATGGGTCATAGCGACGAGACAAGCCAAAGTCTATAAAGTAGTACTTCGGTGGCCGTTGTGTCCGTGTAAAGAAGTTGGTCTGCTCCTTCCCATCGGGTGTTAGGTCTGCGTGTCGTTGGTTCCACCCATCGGGGAATAGTTCATCCCCGTCCATCATGAGGTTGGGTGCGCCGATATCCCTGTGTGGGTCAATGGTCAGGACATGGAATGAGATTGATCAAGATTCCTCACCTGTGTGCAACGTGGTTCTGATGTATAAATTGAAGTCCCTGAGAGGAAAGGCCGTATCATTCAACGGTCTTGTCTACGCCGAGAAAGAAACTAAGACGTACACTGAATATCTGTCGAATAAAATCCACGATCTCACCGAAAGTATCAAAGGGCAGTGCCTCAATCTGCTGCAAAAACGGGAAGACAAGGATTGTGAGGTCAGGGTGTTCTGGAGGATATAGGGTGTCTCGGAGTTGAACGCAATGATTGCGAGGGTCGTCGGCCAGAGGTGCAGTACCAAAGAACTTCGTGACCTCGACTTCATACGGGTGCTTGGACTTCGATATTTTCTTCAACAAGACCCGCTTTCCATCTTTGATGCAAATTGCATCAACGATGGCTGCTCTCTATGGTTTTCTGAAGTTCGACCAGCGTAAAAGCACAGAAAGACGAGGAACGTACGGCCATAGGAACTAAGTTCTCGTTGGTGAGTGACACTACTCGAAACGCAGGGATATCTGGTTCCCAACCAGGTTGATACCTTGGTCGTAGTTTGTAACCGTGAGTTTCGAGCCAAGCTGCATGATCGCGCCAAAAAAACTCAAACTCCGTCAAGGCGGTCTTCTGTATGATCGTAGCGTGAAGGTCAAGAACGGCTTGACGAGCCTGGGGTGATAGGTTTTCTGGTTCTGCAGAGGTTGATGGTTTGGGCTTATTGCCCTCCTGCGCCATGATGCCTCTGAAGTTAAGGCAGGAGAGAGAAAGGTAGGAGAGAGAAGGATAGTGGTGGGCGAATTGGAAGACAACCGTTCTTTGATCGCTTAGGCGCTTGCGCCCAGTGTTGGGAAACATGCCGTAACACTTTCATCGTATTCTCTTCTTCGCCCACAATTACTGTTGCCAACTTGGCACCTTGTGATGAGCATGCCAGGTCCCACGGTGTGCGGTTTGTTGAGCACTCAGATCTCAGATTTCACACGCTACAAGTTTAGTTCCATGTTGGGCGATATCAACCTTTTGGCGAAAGCTAATCGATGGGTATTACTCTCATCCCGTATTCTATCCAACCAATTGTCCTTGAATGGTTGTCTTTGTTACAACTTTCCAACCAAACACAGGCAAGAATCGCGTCACGATTTAGGTTCAGTTGCAAGTTGCAACGGGCTTCTGGATCAATAAACACGCGCATAGGCCAGATGACCATTGTTTTTTAGGTTCATGTCACCTTTCCGTAGGAGCGCTCTCATTGGCACCTTACGGAACATGCACGATTGTCGACGCTCGTGGGCGACAAAAAATCCTTGTGTCCTGGAAACAAGATCTGAGATCTGAGAGGCCAAATTCAATCGCATTACGTTGCCTTCCACCTGCCACCCTGACCACGCCCTACTTGCCTGTTTTCCTTTGTCTGTAGAGGATTGAACGGGAATAGTCGGTGAGACTATGCGAAAGGGTGAGCTTTCTGCGGTATATAAGCTCTGTTCGTCAGTGCAGATCCCCTCATCAGCGCATTTAATATCCTTTCTTCTCTCTATCTTTTATCTGCTTTTCTATATTCACTATCACCCCCACCACTATGGACACCGCTGTCGACATTAGCTTCAAAGGATGCACGTTGCTATTCAGACGGTACCGCGCCTCCCTTTTGAAAAACAAGGTCAAGAAATGGCAGGACCGTATCGAAGCGGCTTTGAACGATGTCCTTGCTGTACAGGGATTCCTAACAGAGGACGAAGTCCAGACGGTGTGCAAGGAGGCAAATACGTGAGCATCTTCCATGCTCCGTTTTATATCCACGACCTAATCAATTGAACTCTAGCATATTGGATTTCTTGAAGAGATTGCAAGTTCTGGCCTCAGACCAAAGTACTTGGTTCTACGCACGTGAACAGAGCAAGGAACTCGACAAGGATTCGCGACAGGTCCAGGTATTTGCACGAGTAAGTAGCATAGATCTTTCGTGAGATGCGGTTTGGATACTGATGATTTACAAAGACTATGTCGTCGGCGGCCAAGGTACGAATGTTGGAGGGGAAGCCAAACAGGCTCGACAAGAAAACCTCTCTCGACGCCGACAAGCCACCAAAAAACGTAGATCGGGCCTCAGCAGTCAACTCCTTCGAACTCCTGAAAAGTCTGAGAGACGCATACGTCGATCCCGAGTCTCTCCGAGTTGACATGCCCACCCAGATCAGCGAGCTGTCCAAAGAGTGCGGCATGGGTGAAGTCGTGGAGTGCGAGGCAAGTCGTCAATTCATAGCTGCTGTGCAGGCCGCAGAAGCCAGTACTTCTGAGGCGGCCAATTCCAACGAGAAACTGCGGGTAGAATTCGAGGTAAGTTGACAATCCTGCTCTCGATGCCGTTCCCTAACCCATCTGTCCCGTCTAGATCAAAGCAGTTGTTCGTATGAGCCGAGCGATGCAAGCCGGGGTACATTGCTCTTGTCCCCATAGTCACTGTAATCAAGGCCGTGAATGTGCACAGATCGAGAATTGACTCGATGGCGAATTGTGTAAGTCCTCGATGTCCTTGAAGCTCGCTATAATCTGTACTGAATGTCCTATCCAGGATCATTACGACCTCATGAATTACACGCTATCCTGTCATGAACGGTTGCGGCTGGCCCGCACCCTGGTGTTGCTGGGGTCCTTTTGCTTACAATAATCTTCCATAGTCAGATCACTCCTTTGTTGAACATCTTTTTCTTCTGCATCTTATGTTCAAATATGATGCCATGTCTGATTAAAACTTTCTTCCTTGCTCATCGTGAATCAACAGATCACTGTGGTGACCCACTCTTTTTTACGGACGGGGAAGTGAGACTGGTGAGGGGTTGCACACCCTCGTACAGGCCTCAGACCGCCCATAGCAACACTGCTTGTCATCATATAAGTACTTCAACATCCGTGCTTATCTCGATCATTAGAATTGGCATCGATTGTCTTCGTATTTTGTCAGCGTTTTGGGGCTTCGAACGCGACGTTTACATCTTGATGGCATATAGACTCACGAAACTGGCACAGCACATGATCGACCGGTTGGATAGGTCCTATTGAAATCCAATTTCTGCCGACGAGCCAGATCTCCAGAGACTTTTGGTACCGGTATGGCAGGACGACCCATCACCTTGTGGAGGTGAGAGATTTGAGGGTAAATGATACAACCCAGCCCTTAAAAGTTGTCAGGAATCGTCCTTCTTCTTCAATAGACCATCGCCGGAAACGGCGTTCTGTTCTCTATGTTCGGCCACATTGTTGTATGTATAAGTCCTTGAGAACAACGCTGTTGTTATTGTAGTTCGGTGCTCTTGTTGAACTCGGGTTTGACGTTGTTGTCGACAGACCAGAAGGCGGAGTCAGAAGGAGTCAGAGGGTGGCCCGCGCGTACGAGTTATGAAGATTTTCCCATGTAGTTGATGATCAAGTTGCCTTAATGGGCGTGTATATTATGTTGTGGGTCCTCATATTTTCTCTTGAACTCAACTGAACCATCAAGACTTGTAACTGCGACTTTGATATTTGGTTTGCCACTGTCGTCTGTGGCGTTTGCATCACCTGGTGAGTGTGGACTAGTACTAGAAGCCGACATGAACAAGGCCTTCTGCCGTTGTACTGGAAGTGACGTGAATAGTCTTTACGATTGAAGAATCATTTGTATCACTACGGCACCAGTCCGAAGGCGAGGTCAAGAGATAACATATGAGATGCGCTCAAGGTAATTATAATGCGTCTACGGTCAGCTTGGATTGAGCAGACGGAATGGGAGGAATTCCTCGTTTCACATAATCATTTCTTCGCCTCCGATGCTCGATGTAGTTGCGTAACCCTTTGAAGATATTTCCCTTTCGTCGAATTGGACGAGAGCGAAGCTTGGAGATACTCAATCTCTCGCAGATCTTCTCGAATCGCGCCACAACTTCATCTATCGTTGGGCGCTTCTCCGGATCATCTTGGACCATATCCTTGACCAAAGGTTGTAGGAAACCAACCCCGAAGTGACCCGGGGAAAAGTAGCCTTCGCCCTATAGTAGTTGATTGTATGTAGAAACCAGGAAAAGAGCAACGTACCTCCATGATATAACGTCGAATCAAATTTCCCATATAATATATGTCCGTATGGAATGGGTTAAACAATTCTTTGTCCGTTTGAAACTCTGGAACAGTCTTATCGCCGCCAATGATGGGCTTTTCCAGAGGATTCGTATCTGAGGGATCGTATTGGCGTGATAAGCCGAAGTCGATGATGTAGTACTTCGGCGGTCTTTGGGTTCGTGTAAAAAATGTGGTATGCTTCTCCCCTCTCGGTGTTATGTCCCCGGAAAAGTGGTTCCATCCTTCGGGGAACATTTGTTCTCCATCCATCATGAGGTTGGCTATGCCGATATCCCTGATCAGATGTGAGTGAACTGGATGTGCAGATGAGGTATGATTACCTGTGAGCGACGTGGTGGTGGTGTATGAATTGCAAACCCTGAGATAGTGAGTATCCTTCGTGAACACGACAAAGCTATAGGAACACCAACGTATAAGATTTGCCTGATAAAGTCGACGATCTCGCCAAAAGTGTCGAAGGGTAACGCCTCAGGTTGTTGCAAGAATGGGAAAACGAGTATGGTGACATCTGGTTCATCTGGCGGGTAGATGGTGTCCAATAGTGGAACGCAGTAGTTGCGAGGGTCGCTCGATAGTGGTTCCGTGCCGAACAGCTTTGTGATCTCAACTTCGAAAGGGTGTTCAGACTTGTAAACCCTTTTCAGGAAGACCCGCTTGCCGTCTGTCATTCGTGTGGCGTCGACAACAACTGCTCTCTATCATCACGGTCTTGATTGTTAGGAGACAAGAGGGAAACTAGAGTACGCACTGCCATTGAAACATAATTCTCATCACGGACTGGGACTACTCCAAACACAGGAATGTTGGGTGTCCAACCAGGTTGATACCTTGGTCGTAGTTTGTATCCGTGAGCCTCGAGCCATCCTACATGATCCCTCCAAAAGAATTCAGACTTTTGCAATGAGAGGCTCTTCTCTAAACTGGCATAGATTTGAATACCGCGCTGAGGACCAGACGGTCCCGATGCTGCTGAAAGGCCGTTTGTGGTATCGTGTACCATAACGTCGTGAAAAGGACTAGGTCAAACTGGTGGCGTGATGGAGGGAGAACTCCTTCGACTCAAGAACCTAATCTAGGTCCATGACCTTATTCTCCGCTTGGCAACTGGACTTGTACTCTGAATTCACTGATCTATCCGAATTGGGCTACTCGGTGTCGCATGTAGTCCTATTGTGGCGTATGTTTTTACATCAGGACTCGCGTCTAATAAACCTATATTATTGTATCATGGCCACTGTGCATGAAAATGACATACATTTCTATGGGTTACATGAAATACACCAGCGCCGCGGAATGTTCGAACTCATCATAGTGAAGGGCGTGAGGGAATAGGAGGAACTCCCTGCTTGATGTAATCTATTCTTCGCTTCCAGTGGTCTATGTGGCGTCGTAATCCCTTGGAAATGCTTCCTCGTCGCGGAATAGGGCGCGAACGGAGCTTCCAGCTGCTCAACTTCCTGCAGATCTTGTCAAACCGCATTACTACCTCATCAATGGTTGGACGCTTCGCAGGATCGTCTTGGACCATGTCCCTGATGAGAGGTTCGAGGAAACCAGTCCCATAATAGCCTTTATACTCGGAGGGTGTCCCCTGCTCGTGATCAGCCAACAACCCAGAATGAGACAGAGAGCCACAAACCTTCATGATAAATTCTCGGATCGTGTTTCCAATATAATATATGTCGGTTTGGAAGGGATTGAAGGCTCCTTTATTTGTCTTGAATTCCGGAACGGTCCTATCACCCCCAAAAATTGGTTCTGCCAGTGGATTGGTATCCGAAGGGTCAAAGCAACGAGACAGGCCAAAGTCAATGAAGTAATATCTTGGCGGTCGCTGAGTTCTCGTGTAAATGTTGGCGTGCTTCTGACCCCGAGGAGTCGTGCGACCGCGCACAGCGTTCCATCCCCCTGGAAACATTTCGTCGCCGTCCATCATAAAGTTAGGTATGCCGATATCCCTGGGTGAATGTGAACAAACCGGTCAAGCAAATAGTGAAACCTATACCTGTGAGCGATGCGGTGATGATGCAAGAACTGCAGTCCCTGGAAAACGCTGTATCACATTCAGAAATATCATGAGGTAAAAGATGGACATACATCAAGTATCTGTTTGATGAAGCCTACAATCTCGCCGAAAGTATCGAAAGGGGACGCGGTAAGTTGTTGCAAGAATGGGAACACAAGAATTGTGATTTCTGGTGCATCCGTTGGCTGAAGCACGTCTAACAGACGAACACAACAATTGTGGGGATCACCAGTAAGGGCATCCGAGCTGAGTAGTTTGGTGATCTCAACTTCGAATGGATGTTCCGACTTGGATATCTTCTTCAGCAAGACCCGCTTGCCATCAGTGATTCGAATAGCATCAACAACCGCTGCTCTCTGTTGCCGATTTCATGAATACTGCGAGCCAAAAAAAGAAACTACGTTCACATACTGGCATCGAAAGGTGATCCTCGTCTCCGAGCTTGACGTCGTCGAGTCCCGTTGATGGAGGCTCCCAACCAATTTGATATCTTGGACGTAGCTTGTAGCCTTGACTTTCGAACCACGCCGCATGGTCCCTCCAGAAGAATTCGTGCTTTCCCAATAGCATAGCCGCTCGCTTTGCAGCTCGGTAACCCTCTATGATCTCTTGAGCCTCTCGAGCTTGAGGCGAGAGTACATCTGGTGCCGTTTCTGGCTGCGTGAAAGCTCCTCTATCCTGAGCCATGCAGAAGGCAATTAGTATAGGGATAATGATGAAGGTGATCACCCACTAGCAGCCGGGGCCCTTTAAACATTCATTGTCGGGCATTGTCTTTTTTCAACAACAGACCGCCACTGGGAGTAGCTTGTTCTTCTTTCGTTCTTGTACGAGTCATGGATATGATATTGAGGTCAAGCCGGGTGCTGTGGTTCAACGTTCAAACGTTCAATCTTGAGACTCGGAGACTGTCTTTCTTCAGGCACCTGTGCCATGTGGTTCACTGTTGCTTAAATAATTTATTCCCATGCCCTTGATCTGAATATCGATTCATACAGACCCAGTTGTCAGAAATCCCGTACTCTGTGCTCACCACGTAATTCCAGCACCATATCAACCTCTTTCGCTTTATTATACACGGGATGATCGTGAAGCTTGAAGAACAAACGAAAAAGAGTCCACGTTTTTACCTGAGTTTGGAGGTATGTTTGATACGAGACCCGCTTTTGAAGAAATTGTCTAAGTTCGTTCAGCCTGGGCACAAATCGGGTTCTCGTCTCCATCGTACCATCCAGGTTCGTTGAAAGAGTAGGTCCCGCCATTGTCTTGCAACGGAGATAGATAGAAGTAAATGGATTCAGCCGATCCTAGAACGTCCAAAGCTGCATCCAGCCGAAGGAGTAACGAGTGTAGTCTCGTGCCTCTTTTGTTCAGCAATTATGAACAGACGCACGCCCTGTCGTCAGAAACAACCAAGTGACGTATCAGGGTCTTCGAATTTGGAACTCGCGTTGACAGATGTAGGCGTGTATGTCGTATTGTGGGTGTTGGATTTTTTGTGCCCTGGATGCCCCGGAGGCTTCAAAGGGACCTGTTGTGAGAATCACGTACTCCAGGCGTGCATGATGGAAGCCGCGGTCCAGCAGAGTTTGGCAATTCCTTCACTGTCCCTGGGCGCGTGTATCACCTTGTGGGTGCTCGTTTTTTCCTTCCTCACCTCCGGTGTGAATTTGATGGATTGTTTATCTCAGTGAAACATCGCCCGGTGTGGTCGTTAGGATATTCTGGGTTATTGTAGATCTAGGTCGCAATCGGCCGTCGAGTCGCCAATTCTAAACCCACAGTAAAGAGACCGAAGGCCTTTGTGCTCAAGGCTGGAACGTAATCATAGCAAGGGCTCATCCTCTTTCGCTTTATTATTCACGAGATGATCGTGAAGACCGACACCACGTTTTCGCCTGCGTTTGGAGACGTGTTTGATATGGAGGCTAGGGATTCTTGGCGAAGTTTACCGTGAAGCCTGGTTTTGGACCAGCTTCTCGTCTCCATCGTACGCCGCAGGTTCGCCCTCGCCATTGTCTTCATTGTCCTTCCACCAAGCAACAAAGACATAGATGGGGTCGATGAATTCAATCGATCCTGGGCAAAACCACGATTGAATCGACGTCGTACGATACGCAACATTACGAAGAGCGGCCTTGTTTCGCTTTGGCCTGTCAATTATGAACAGCCACAGGCTTTGTTGTCGGAATCACAGAGTGATACATCGGGGTATCGGGAAGTTAGCGGCGTTGATGATACGGCCGCAACCAATTGACATGTGCCACCCCCAGTGTGTGCATATGTCACCTCATGGGTGCTCGATCTCGTCCCGAACACTCCGCGTAAGTAAGTCTGCATCGGCCCCGGCGATGCTTGTTCTCTTTTGTGAACAATAGCCTGCCATTTGGTTGATACGAGGTTTAGAGGTATAGTACACATACAAGTGAGCGTTTGATAATAGCTTGCGTTACAGTCTGGAGGGAGGCTAGTATTGAGTTTGAGTATCCTAGTAAGCTTTCATTTGGACGATAATCGCCATGACATCTGCCCAGAGTTGTGACTATTCAATGAATAGACTTGTACTCGATGGATTGGAGCTTTCGTAAGAATTAGTAACAACATGAGTGTTAGTTAGAATAAACATGTGATTGTATCGTTACAACGTTAGATTAGCAAAAGCACGGTCATACGCTACGGAAGCACTGCTACGCACGCTACACTCAGGACGACTCCCTAACAGCTTCAGTGGTCGACGGTTGACGTGAGGGAATAGCTGGAATACCCTGCTCGATGTACTCCTTCATTCTCTTCCGGTGCTCCAGGTGGTTCCGTATCCCCTTGATAATCCTTCCCTTCCGCGGAATTGGACGAGAACGAAGCTTCTGGTCACTTAATTTCTTGCAAATGGCTTCAAAGCGAGTCATAACCTCGTCAATCGTTGGGCGCTTTTCCGGGTCTTTTTGCACCATATCCTTAATCAAAGGATTTAAAAAGCCAGCACCGTAATACCCGTTGACCAAAAGCTTGTCACCCTACAACACCTGAGTAAGTGAAGAGAAGCTACATGCTGTGTCTCTTACCGTCATGATAAAACGTCGAATCGTATTCCCCGTGTAATATATGTCCGTCTGGAATGGATTAAATGCTTCTTTGTTTGTTGTGAACTCTGGGACGGACCTATCACCGCCAGCGATAGGCGGCTCGAGAGGATTGGTCTCCGATGCATCATATTGACGCGATAAACCGAAGTCGATGAGGTAGTACTTTGGTGGTCGAAGTGACCTCCTAAAGAACGTGGAGTGCTTGTCCCCTCGAGGCGTGAGATGCCCACGGAAATGATTCCATCCTTCTGGGAACATCTGCTCCCCTTCCATTAAAATGTTGGGTATGCCGATATCCCTGGACGAATATGGAAGTGAACTGGAGGGGGGAAATAAGAGAATGCTTACCTGTGAGCAATATGGTGGTGATGCAGATATTGTACACCCTGAAAGAATGTGTCCATCATCAGTGGAGACCAAGAGGACACGGGAGTACTTACGGTGAATAACTGTTTGACAAAGTCGACGATTTCGCCAAACGTATCAAACGGCAAGCAAGTGAGTTGCTGCAAGAACGGTAAAACGAGATATGTGACATCAGGTTCATTTGGTGGGGAGATTTCATCCAGCACTGGGACGCAATGATTGAGAGGATCGGCGGAAAGTGGTTCCGCGCTCAATAATTTCGTGAGCCCGACTTCGAAGGGGTGATCAGATTTGACAATCCTTTTCAACAAGACGCGCTTTCCGTCCTTCGTTCTAGTAGCGTCGACGACAGCTGCCCTCTGCCATCATGGCCGTGAGCTTTAGAAGACAAGATGTGAAGAACGCACCATCATGGCAACAAATTCCTCGTCATTCAGAGGCACCGTCTCACTGGTGGAGACGTTGGGCACCCAGCCGGGTTGGTACCTTGGTCGCAATTTGTACCCTTGGCTCTCGAGCCATAACGCACGATCCCTCCAATAAAATTCAGGCGGTAACAACGAGAAACTCTCCACTACTTTGAGGCGCATTCGCTCGAGAAATTCTTCTTGAGTCTCCTGCGCTGGTGGGCTTGGCTGGGCATCGGTTGGAGTGGCTTGTGCCATGGAGCAAAGAAAAGAGATCGATGGGGCAGCAGGCGGGGAAGGAGGTCCCCGTTCGTGCAGTGGACGAGTACATGCCGTAAGACCTTGTTTTTTGGCGGACAATTGTTGATCTGAACCGTGTGGAATGTGTCTGACCGATTTGGAATGGACGAACTTGTCACTGCCACAGTGACATTCCCAGCTTGGTGCCACGCTCCTGAAGATACAGAACTCGTTGTATCGCCATGCCAGATCTATCATCTCACGCAACCTTTGAATTCAGTGAAACCGTTCTCATGGAGTAACGCTCTTTATTCTTCTACCTGCCATAACATGTCGCCGATCTGCAATCTGAAGCAACCGAACGGATTTGGTACGACTTGAGCGCCAGGATTTGTGTATTAAATGCACCCCATGGCTCCGACTTGGATCCTCATCTTCTTTCTATTTCTCTTCACCACTCCAGCATACCACCTCTAACACTACTTCTTAAATCACCACCATTTAAATCTCATGCCAATGGAAGCCGCCATCGCTACATCTAGTATCAAACTCGGATTTGAAGGCATCAAATACGTTGTAGTACTCTACAAGAAATCGCTATTGAAGTATCAAGTTCGAAAATGGCAGGGCCGCGTCAAGGAAGCTTTGAACGAAGTCATAGAAGTTAAGGACTACCTCACCCAAGAGGAGATCGACGTACTCCTTTTCCGAGCGAACAGGCAAGTCTACTGGCCAATCGACAGGACACACTGATCTGAGCATAATTCACACTTCAGAGTTTTGTCCCTCATCGCTGTGTTGGACGGTATGTCCTCCAACCAGAGCACCTGGTTTTCTCAGCGTGGTGATGTTCGAATTCTCGAGAAAAATTCATTTGAGGTGGTCTCAGTCGCACACGTAGGGATTGTCTTTGTATGCAGCCCTCTTACTCATTGTCGTGACACAGCAAGTTTCGTCAAAAGCACTGACCCGAATGCTAGAAAATGGCGCGGGTTCGAAGATTAACAAAAAACAGCTGCTCAAGAGAATCAGAAACCCCAAAGTCAAGAGGAGCACGCACGAAGCCGTCAAACTTCTCGCTGACGTGGCCAATGCCTACGCAGATTCTGTGGATTCAAACGTTGGGATTGAAGATCTCCTCACAGGCGAGACTGGACTAGCGAACCTCAGTCTTGACGCAGATGAGACTGAGCCTTTGGAACCCAGTACCGACGAGGCTGACCAGTCGGACTCGGGTGCTAGTGATGATACCGACTCGGATGGGACTGAAGAGTTGGAAACAAGTATCGTTGTGAATTCCGCTCTAACAGGAAACACGGCCAGTCCCTCGGAAGTGGCCGCTCCATCAGGTGCCCCCGTTGCAGCAGCCCCAGAGGCAACTAGCGATGGCGTTCATGTGCATTTCAATGTATCCAGACCCGCGCAGGAAAGAATTCGATTGGAACTCGGTGTAAGTCAATTTTCTAACTGTCCAAGCTGGTGACCTGACACGAACTTCACCTATAGATCCGGACCATCCTTCAGATCGGTCAAGCAGTGGAAGGGGATTTCTTCTTCCAGGTCCCCTCCGCCCCACCCGTTGGGAACTGAAATCACCGTGAGTACTCGCGCTCGAATGAAGACATCCTAACTGACGGACCTGCATAGGCGCTGTATGTGTCGTCGCGCATTATGACTCATGACCTTGTTACGCATGTGGTGGAATACGGCTGGCTCGTATTCATTTCTTGGTTTTGCTGGAGATTTATTCTTTGATACCGAAGACACTCCTTTGTTGATCATTTCAAGTTCTTTCCTACCTCGTCTTTGTATCTTTTATAATGGTCCGATATCATGCTGTCATTCCCTCACGATAATTGCATTTCCAGTTGCTCTTCCCGATCACGTTTTGAGAGTGTATGTTTCGTTCAAGCCTCTGCGCTTCTGGGTTCTGCAGGAAAGACTGATACGAAATCGGATATCAAAGAACCCAAAAGAGAGTGGTCGCAGTGGATGGTTCCAGTTTGATTTTCGTCACCCACCGGTCTTGAGGATAAGCCCGCCACCTTGAAATCGAAGTGTAGGTCCATGTACCATTGGTGTGATTGGAATAGCAACGACTTGATGAATGGTAGTGCTAGGCACGATCAGCTCGAATAGTCATTGTATGTACGACGTCCAACCTGCGTATGTGGGCATTGTGTCGCCTTGTGAGTGTGCGAGAGTCTTGTCTGAGTTCATCGACTGAGTTGGACACATGAACGGATCTCCGGACATCGCTGAACAGTTTAAAGTACTGTGAATAGACGTCGCGATTCTCGTTGATAACGTTGATGGGCGAGAAGAATGTCTATTAAATGCCTTGTATTCTATCATGACTACAGTGTATCACTTACATAGAATATTTCTATGGAGTGCACGAAATACGCCAACGCCGTAGGCCACGTGAAATGCGCGAACTCATCATAGAGAAGGGCGTGAGGGAATGGGAGGAACTCCCTGCTTGATGTAATCTAGTCTTCTCCTCCAGTGGTCGACGTGGCGTCGTAATCCTTTGAAGATGTTTTCTCGCCGCGGAATGGGACGCGAACGAAGCTTCCAGGCGCTCAACTTCTTGCAGATCCTGTCGAACCGCATCACTACTTCGTCAATCGTTGGACGCTTTGCGGGATCGTCTTGAACCATGTCTCGTATCAGAGGTTTTAGGAAGTCAGTCCCATAATATCCTTTATACTCGAGCTCTGTCCCCTGTCCATGATCAGCCAACAGCCCATAAGAGAACAAGAGCTACACACCTGCATGACAAACTCTCGAATCATATTCCCGAGGTAGTATATGTCGGTGTGAAAGGGGTTAAATGCCTCCCTGTCAGTCAGAAATTCCGGTACAGTCTTATCACCTCCTACGATTGGTTCCGCCAATGGGTTGGAGTCTGAAGGGTCAAAGCAACGGGATAGGCCAAAGTCTATGAAGTAATATCTTGATGGTCGCTGAGTTCTTGTATAAATAGTCGAATGCTTTTCACCCCGAGGAGTTAGGTACCCACGCACAGCGTTCCACCCCTCCGGAAACATTGCTTCGCCGTCCATCATGAGGTTAGGTACGCCAATATCTCTAGAAGAGGATGAATGAGCTGCTGGAGGAAGCTATGAAGTCAGTACCTATGAGCAATGTGGTGATGGTGCAAAAATTGCAATCCCTGGAATTATGCGTCGCGTTCAGAAACATCGAAGCACAAGGTAGGAGATACACTTACCTCAGATATTTGTTTGATAAAGCCTACAATTTCGCCAAAGGTATCAAAAGGTAACGCGGTCGGTGATTGCAAAAACGGGAAAACAAGAATTGTAAGTTCAGGTTCATCCGCTGGAAAAAGAATGTCCAATAGTTGAACGCAGTAGTTGTTTGGATCACTAGCCAGTGCATCGGAGCTGAGCAGTTTCGTGATCTCAACCTCGAATGGGTGATCCGACTTCGATATTCTCTTTAGCAAGACCCGCTTGCCATCCTTGGTTCGAGTAGCATCAACAACCGCCGCCCTCTATCACCATTTCAATGAACGCAGAGACCGAAGAAGATAAAGGGCACATACTGGCATCGATAGAAAATTCTCGTCGCCGAGATTGACCTGCTCCAGTACGTTCAACTTCGGGTCCCAGTCAGGTTGATACCTTGGTCGCAGCTTATATCCCCGACTTTCAAGCCATACTGCATGATCCCTCCAGAAGAACTCAGCCACCCCCAAGGACATGAACCCCTGCTTCACAGCATTTAAGCGGATAAGGGCTTCGCGAGCTTGAGGTGGGTATGCATCTAATGCTGTCGAAGCTGGCTGAGTGTTACCTCCGCCCTGAGAGTCTTGAGCCATATGGATGTGAGGTAGATCGGGGTGAGAGGTTTGGAGGTAGCTGATATGACCTAGTCGCTTTAAAGTCGTGGTGAATTGTCCTTCTTCTGCAAAAGACCATCGCCAGAAGCGGCCTTTTGTTCTCTATTTTCCGCCTCATTATTGCGTATGTAAGTTGTTAAGATCTTGGAACAAATGGTGCTCTTATCGTAGTTCGGGTGTACGGTGCTCTTGTTGAGCTCGGGATGGTGTCGTTGTTGTCGATGTACAAGAAAGCAGAGAAGATTGAGTGGCACGCGTTCGAGAGACTTTCCCATTGCATGTGTGGGTGTGTATATTGCATTGTGGGTCCTCAAATTTCCTCTTAGCACTCAGCCGAAAATTGTAAGCACAAGGCCACGGTAGACTCGTGACTTCCGTATCACTTTTATGATTTACGAGAGGAAGTCGACTGGCAAATTTATCGGGGTGTGTAACTGCGAGGACTCTCTCGGCCGTCGCTAAGATAAAATGGCCATTACATCACTCCAACACTAGGAGACGAGGTCAAGAATACCTGAAGGATTATCTATGCAATGCGCCATGCTTATTGCTCAAGGTAATGCACCTATGGTCAACTCGGATTGAGGAGACGGAATAGGTGGAACTCCTCGTTTCACATAATCCTTTCTTCGCCTCCGATGTTCGATATAGTTGCGCAACCCTTTGAAAAGATTCCCTTTTCGTCGAATTGGACGAGAGCGAAGCTTGGAGACACTCAACTTCTCGCAAATCTTCTCGAATCGCGCCATAACTTCATCTATCGTTGGGCGCTTCTCCGGATCATCCTGTACCATATCCTTGACCAAAGGTCGTAGGAAGCCAGTCCCGAAGTGGCCCGTGGAACTGAGCCCTTCGCCCTATCGCACTTGAGAGAGTGTAGAAACTAGGGGAATAGCCCATACCTCCATGATATAACGCCGGATCATATTCCCCATATAATATATGTCCGTCTGGAATGGATTAAACGCTTCATTGTCCGTTTGAAACTCTGGAACAGTCTTGTCACCGCCAAGGATGGGCCTTTCCAAAGGATTGGTGTCGGAGGGATCGTATTGGCGTGACAAGCCAAAGTCGATAATGTAGTACTTTGGGGGCCTCTGTGTTCGAGTGAAGAGTGTAGTATGCCTTTCTCCTTGGGGTGTTATGTTCCCGGCAAAGTGATTCCATCCTCCCGGGAACATCTGGTCTCCATCCATCATAATGTTGGCTATACCGATATCTCTGGTTGATATGTCAGGGAACTGGGAAATTTGCGAGGAGATGGTGATTACCTGTGAGCGACATGGTGGTGGTGGATGAATTGCAAACCCTAAATAATAGCAGATATCATTCGTGAAAGTGAGAAAACAACAGGAACACCAACATAGAGGGTTTGCTTGATAAAGTCAACAATCTCGCCAAAAGTGTCGAAGGGTAACGCCTCAGGCTGTTGCAAGAATGGGAAAACAAGAATGGTGACGTCCGGTTCATCTGGTGGGTAGATGATGTCCAAGAGTCGAACGCAGTAGTTGTGAGGATCGCTCAACAGTGGCTCCGTGCCGAATAGCTTTGTGATTTCGACCTCGAAAGGATGTAGAGACTTGTAAACTCTTTTCAACATGACCCGCTTGCCGTCTGTCATTCGGGTGGCGTCAACTACGACTGCTCTCTGTGATCACGACCTTGAATCTCTGGACACAGGGAGGATATTAGAGCACGCACCGACATTGCCACATAGTTCTCGTCGCGGAATGGAAAGAAACCGAACACAGGGATGTTAGGCCTCCACCCGGGTTGATATCTTGGTCGTAGTTTGTATCCGTGGGCCTCAAGCCATCCGACATGATCTCTCCAAAAGAATTCGGGTTTTTGCAACATGAGGCTCTCCTCGAGTTTGGCATAGATTTGGATACCACGTTCACGTTCCAGCGGATCAGATGGCCCCATTGCTGCGGAAAGGTCGTTTGTGGTATTGTTAAACATAGTGTTGGGAAAGGGACAGGTCAGAGTGGTGGTGAGATGGAGGGGAGGACTTCGAGTTGATAACCTGATCCATATACATTGCCTTATTCTCCTTTCGGCAACCAGATTTGTACTCTGAACCTGCACACTTTACAGAAGTGGGTGCAGCCATCTGTCCCAGACCACATTCTTGAGCAAGTCACCGTTGATATCGAAGGACCCTCACTGCTGTGTTGCATATAGTCCTGTCGTGGCTTCTGACTTTGCATCGGGATTCGCGGGTGCTTAAGCAGGCTCTTGACGCGGAGGAATGTCTGATAAAGGTCTATTATTATATTGTGGCCACAGTGTATGACAATGACATACAATGATACATTGGCAAAATACACGAAACAGACCCCCGCCGTAGGCCACGTGGAACCTTCGAACCTCATAGTGAAGGGCGTAAGGGGATGGGAGGAACATCCTGCTTGATGTAATCTAATCTTCGTTTCCAGTGGTCTATGTGGCGTCGTAGTCCTTTGGAGATGGTTCCTCGCCGCGGAATGGGACGCGAACGAAGCTTCCAACTGCTCAACTCCTTGCAAATCTTGTCAAACCGCGTCACCACTTCATCAATTGTTGGACGTTTCGTAGGATCATCTTGGACCATGTCCCTAATGAGAGGTCCGAGGAAACCGGTCCCATAATAGCCTTTATATTCGAAGGGTGTACCCTGCTCGTGGTCAGCTTACAATCCAGAAGGAAACAAGGGGCTACAAACCTTCATGATAAATTCTCGGATTGTATTTCCAATGTAGTATATGTCGGTCTGGAAAGGATTGAAGGCTTCTTTATTTGTCTTGAATTCCGGAACGGTCCTATCACCCCCAGCAATGGGCTCCGCCAGTGGATTGGTGTCTGATGGGTCAAAGCGACGAGACAGGCCAAAGTCGATGAAGTGATATCTTGGTGGTCGCTGGGTTCTCGTGTAAGCATTGGAGTGCTTCTGACCCCGAGGAGTCCAGCGACCATCTACAGCATTCCACCCCTCCGGGAACATTTCGTTGCCGTCCATCATGAAGTTGGGTATACCGATGTCTCTGCGTATTTGTGAACAAACTAGTGAAACAAGTAGTGAAGCCCGTACCTGTGAGCAATGTGGTGATGATGCAAGAACTGCAATCCCTAGAAAATGGTGTATCGAACTCAGAGATATCACAAGGTAAAAGATGAACCTACGTCAAATATCTGTTTGATGAAGCCTACAATCTCGCCGAAAGTATCGAAAGGGGACGCGGTAAGTTGTTGCAAGAATGGGAAAACAAGGATGGTGATATCTGGTGCATCCGTTGGCTGAAGGACGTCCAACAGACGAACACAATAATTGCGGGCATCACTCGCAAGGGCATCCGAGCTAAGTAGTTTCGTGATCTCGACTTCGAACGGGTGATTTGATTTAGATATCTTCTTTAGCAAGACCCGCTTTCCATCGGTGATTCGAATAGCGTCAACTACCGCTGCTCTCTGTCGCCGTTTCCGTGAATCTCAAGAGCAAAAATAAATAAATAGAGGTTCACATACTGGCATCGAAGTGTGATTTTCATCCTCGAAGCTGAGCTCGTCGATTCCAGTTGATGGAAGCTCCCAGCCGGGCTGATACCTTGAACGTAGCTTGTACCCTTTGCTTTCGAACCACGTTGTATGATCCCTCCAAAAGAACTCATGATCTTTCAATGACATAGCCGCTCGCTTTGCAGCACGGAAACGCATTATGGCCCCTTGAGTTTTAGGCGAGAGCACATCTAGTGTCGTCGCCGACTGCGTGAAAGCTCCGCTATCTTGAGCCATTCAGAGGAGGGTTAGTATAGGGATAAGGATGGAGGTGATCACCCACTGGCATCCCCTTTAAACGTTCATTGTCGGCCGTTGTCCTTTTTTTTCAACAATAGACCGTTGCCGAGAGCAACATGTTGTTCTTCCTGTACTTCTTCGCCACCTCCTTGTACGAGCGATAGATGTGGCCGGTTTTGAGGTCAAGTCGAATGTTGTCGTACGCGTTTCGTCTGACCCTTCGCGTCGGTCCGCTTGTCTGCAGTCCGTGTGGTTCGGAATGCTTCTATAATACATTCCCATGGCCTTGAAAGCCACGTGTACGCCTCACATTATGATTGAGCCAATGAGCGTGCTCAGATTTTAAACTTATCACCGTCTTCCAGTTGCGAGTTCATATACTTAAGTTCTTCCAGCTGTTGCTCTACCTTTCATGTACACACATTTTGCCGTAATTGAGATAGTATCAGTTTCGCCCCCCTTATTCTCTTTTGTGAATAACAGCTTCGAAGTGTTTTTAGGTTACTTGCGGTTCATTCGCGTCGATAAGAAGGTTGATCATGAACGAGTGAAGGTTGTACAATGAAGAGACTGACTATGGCCCAGTTTGCAACGCTACTCCCATATGAGCACTCGATAGACGTGGAAATGGACCTAGGCTCGCAACTTGTGCTAAGTGTTGGATGGTGATTGACGAGACGGAATGGCAGGAACTCCCTGTTTGACAAAATCTCTCCTTCGCTTCCAATGTTTGATGTGGTTGCGTAGCCCCTTGAAGACATTCCCTTTCCGTGGGATTGGACGAGAACGAAGCTTCCCGGTGCTCAATCTTTTGCAGATCTTTTCAAATCGCGCCAGGACCTCATCAATCGTTGGACGCTTTTCTGGATCGTCTTGCACCATATCCTTGACCAAAGGCCGTAAGAAGCCCGTCCCAAAGTAGCCCGTGAATTCGAACCCTTCGCCCTAGAGCACCTAAGTAAGAGCACAGAAATTAGACAAGAGCACCGCACCTCCATGATGTAGCGTCGAATCAAATTCCCGACATAATATATGTCCGTCCGAAACGGGTTGAATGACTCTTTGCCAGTTTGAAACTCTGGAACAGTCCTATCACCGCCCAGAATAGGCCTTTCCAGAGGGTCGGGGTCCGAAGGATCGTACCGACGCGACAAGCCAAAATCGATGAGGTAGTACTTCGAGGGTTTCTGTGTTCGTGTAAAGAACGTTCTATGGGGTTTTCCCTGGGGTGTCAAGCGCCCAAGAAAGTGGTTCCATCCTTCTGGAAACATCTCGTCGCCGTCCATCATGATGTTTGGTATACCAATATCCCTAGAATATTATGAGAGTGAAACTAGAAATGAGTATGAGCCGAAGATTACCTATGCGCGACATGGTGATGGTGCATGAATTGCAAACCCTAAGAGAAATGATATACCTATTAAGCATGGATGTAAAGCGATGGAGGACCTACTTCGAATATCTGCTTGATAAAGTCAACGATCTCACCGAATGTATCGAACGGCAACACAGTGAGGTGTTGCAGAAATGGAAAAACGAGCAAGGTGGCGTCTGGTTCATCTGGCAAGTTGAGGACCTCCAACAATTGGACGCAGTAATTGGATGGATTGCGTGAGAGTGGCTCTGTGCTGAACAGCTTCGTAATTTCGACTTCGAAGGGATGATCAGAAGTGTAAATCCTCTTCAACAAGACACGCTTTCCGTCTGTCACCCGAGTTGCATCAACGACGGCTGCCCTCTGACGCCATAAACTTGAGTTTTGGGCGAACAGGAAGATTAACCGAACACGCACATGCATCGCCACATAATTTTCATCGCGGAGGGGTATTTCCCCAAATACAGGGATGCTGGGTTTCCATCCGGGTTGATATCTCGGTCGTAGTCTGTATCCTCGAGTCTCGAGCCATCCTGCATGATCCCTCCAAAAGAATTCAGCCTTTTGCAATGCGACGCTCTTCTCGAGCTTGGCATAGGCTCGAACAATACGTTCGTCATCTTTCGAGGGTTCTTGTGCTGCTGGAGCGGGCTGGACGTCGTTTGTGGTATCGTGCGCCATAACTTGAGGGAAGAGAATGGGACAACGAGTGAGGAGACCCGAAACATCCTCTCGGGGATGGCCTGTTGCCGTGGCCTTGTTCTCGTTTGGTACTACCCGGTGCGCGAGTTAGGAGAACATTGGGCGATGTGTTCAAGCTGGGGGGTATTCGATGGTTTGTAAACACGCTCTTCTGCGCCATGAAGGGAGATAGCGAAGGTAAAGTGGAGTCGGTGGGCTTGCATTCCATAACACCAACGGACATTATCTTCACAGCGCAACTTCGAGGCAGCCTGAGACTGGCAACTTGAACGACTGTGGTCCCGTCATGGCGCCTGAGTTCGGGGGTGTGGGAGGGTATCAAAAAGCCCCCAAATGAACACGATCTGATCCCCATCGTACTGTAGTAAGACAGGGTGGCTTCCGCCATTGTCTTGCCAGTGAGCTCCCTTGTATCGACGAACGCCAAGTGACAAGGAGAGAGATGAGGTAAATGGCCTGAATCGATCCTAGAAAACCGTACCCGAGGACCGTCAAGTCGAGGTCGTCGTCGTAAGTACGTGCTGCCTTGTTCTGTTTTGCTCCATAATTCTGATCAGCCACACGTATTGTCAGGACACGAGTGACGTACGAGCCAGTGCGTCAAAGAGCCAATCAAAATATTTAAAACCCAGCGGCGTTCAGGGTAGGTATGACCCTGTATGACCGCATCCTCGGTGCCTCGAGGTTGAACATGTGGCGTTGTGGGCGCGATCTCGCCCCAAACCTCCCACGTAATTCAGGAAGCCTTTTGTATCGGCTCCGCCCATCCTTGTTCTGCTTTCAACGACGTATGAAGCTGAAGGGTCGGTGGTAATTGAACGGACAGCCGTTCGGAGTCATGGTCAAGGTTACCCGGCGGGCTGGTGCTTGTCAGTGGTCGATTGTCGACCGAATGCTCATGGGAAGAGTCCGATGTGTTCTTGTAACCAACACGAATTGCTATTGTATGACCATTACTAAAACACAAGAATACTGTAAGACGTGAGATTCATAACGTCCGTAAAGTGATCGTACGACTGAATCAATCAAGTTGTTGGTTGACGAGACGGGATGGGAGGAACTCCCCGTTTGATGAAGTCAATTCTTCTCTTCCAATGGTCAATCTGGCTTCGCAATCCTTTGAAAATGCTTCCACGCCGTGGGGCAGGACGAGAGCGAAGCTTCCAAGGGCCCAGCTTCTTGCAGATATCCTCGAAGCGAGTCACTACTTCGTCTATCGTCGGGCGCTTTGTAGGATCATCTTGGACCATATCTTGAATCAATGGTCGTAAGAAGTCCGTTCCATAGTATCCAGTCCACTCAACATCCGTACCCTGTCTCGGTTCAGTAGGCGTGCAAAAGGTAAGGTAAGTCCACATACCTCAGTAATGAACCGCCGAATGGTATTCCCGGCGTAGTATATGTCAGTATGGAACGGGTTAAACGACTCCTTGTTCGTCTTGAATTCCGGAACAGTCCTGTCACCACCGAAGATTGGCTCCTCGAGAGGGTTGGGATCCGAGGGATCATAGCGTCGAGCTAAGCCAAAGTCTATAAAATAATATTTGGGTGGTCGTTGTGTCCGTGTAAAGACGTTGGTATGTTCCTCTCCCTCGGGAGTTAAATTTGCATAACGCTGATTCCATCCATCAGGAAATAGCTCATCTCCATCCATCATGAGGTTTGGTACACCAATATCCCTGTGCGTAGATGAATGACCGGAAGGTAAAGCTGCGTTGGTCGAACCCACCTGTGGGCAACGTGGTTCTCGTGTATGAATTGCAGTCCCTAAGTGGGAAAGGCGCATTGTTTGACATTCGTATTCAGACCAGGAGAAAGCGAATACGTACATTCAACATCTGTCGGATAAAGTCCACGATTTCACCAAACGTGTCAAACGGCAGCGCATCAAGCTGCTGCAGGAATGGGAAGACGAGGATAGTAAGATCGGGTGTGTCTGGAGGATGTAGAGTGTCTCGGAGTGGAACGCAGTAATTGCGAGGGTCGTCAGCCAGAGGCGCAGTGCCCAAAAACGTCGTGATCTCGACTTCATATGGATGAGCAGCCTTGAGTGTCTTCTTCAACAGGACCCGCTTTCCATCTTTTATACAGATGGCATCGACGATGGCTGCTCTCTGTATCATTGTTCTGAAGGTTGAGTAACATGGATGAGGCCAGAAAGACGAGCAACGTACAGCCATAGGAACCAGATTCTCGTTGGTGAGTGTTACTGCCTGGAACGCAGGGATATCTGGTTCCCAACCAGGTTGATATCTGGGCCTTAGCTTGTAGCCAATACTTTCTAGCCACGCTGCATGATCCCGCCAAAAGTATTCCGTCTCTGACAGAGCGGTCCCCTTCCGAATTGTAGCACTGAGTTCAAGGAGCGCTTCGCGAGCTGCGGGCGATAGGTTATCTGGTACTGTCGAGGTAGATGGTTTGTTCTTTGCAGTGTCTTGCCCCATGGCTCAACGTATGGCAGTGAAGTGAAGCCGACGAAGTAAAGTGGGTGAATTCCAGTCAAGGGGAAGTGTTCTTTGCGTGGATTTGTGCGCGGTGTCGACGAACATGCCGTAACACAAGCATCTTGTTCTCGTCGCAACACAATTACTGTAGGCTTCTGCTGGTGCCACGTCCCACGCTGCCCACCATCCTGAACGTCAAAATATGGCGTGCCATGTGGCCATGTGGCTTTGTTCCAGTGCCAGGTGATTTCGCACGCTACAAATATGGACATGTTCATCATCTTTCCATCGACATCTGTTTGTGACGGAAGCTTATCTGTGTTCACGCCGTACAAATCATCCCAGATATCCGACCAACTTCCTTATAATGGTGATCCTTGTTGTGGTCTTCTGAGCCGGGCCAGCATCTTACTCCCCCGAAGCCAAGCATCGAGTCGAGATTTTAGGTTCTGCTGCACCCCTTACGCCAGTGCGACGGGCTTCTGGTCCAAGAAACACGCCCAGGACCGTTGTCCTTTGTCGCTTGCGTCACCTCCCCATAGGAACGCTTTCTTTGGCACCTTACGGAACATGTACCATTGTCGACCTTCCTCAGTTCTTCTCTTGTTTGGAACAAGAACCTCTGAGAAATCCAATTTATTCGCATTACGTCCCCTTCCGCATACCACCTCGATCTTGCCCGATATGCCTGTGTGCCTCTGTCACATTCTGTCTCTATGTTCGGCGAACAGGGATTTTTACCCTGTCTACCACTGCGTATAAAGTCTGTGCTCCTTGACTCAAAGCCCTCATCAACACATTCTCTTTTCTTTCACACTTCATTTCTATATCTTCTCTATCTCTTTATCTTCAACTTATCCCCAGCCTCACATCATGGAAACCGTCGCCAATATCAGTTTCAAAGGTTGCGTGTTGGTATGGCAAGAATACCGCGCGTCGCTCTTGAAGAACAAAATCACCAAATGGCAAACCCGTATCGAAGAGTCTCTGGACGAGGTTCTGGCTGTAAAGGAATTCCTAACAGAGGATGAAGTTAGAACAGTCTGCGAACAAGTCGACTAGTAAGCAAGCCGTTGTCCCGTATCACTTTCTGTCCGTGTGTCCTAATTGAGAAATCACAGTATCCTGGCTTACATCAAGACAATACATGTTCTGGCCTCAAACGAGAGCACCTGGTTCTACGCACATGAACGAAGCAAAAATATTGACAACCAGTCGCGGACAGTGCTAGTCGTTGCACGAGTAAGTGAAACCCCTCCCGAATGGAGTACGATACTGATGGGCTCGTCAAGAATGCGTCCTCTGCGGCCAAGGTGCGAATGTTGCAGTCGGAGGATAAACCAGTCAAGGCCGAAGGCAAGGGACTGCTCGACAGACTGCGCAAAAAGTCACCGGCAGGCAGCAACGCCGCTAGTTCCTTTGAGCTAATTCAAAAAGTGGCCGACGCCTATACCGATGCCCTGCGAGCTGACGTGCATGCGAATATGGCCCCTCAAATCAGCGAGCTATCAAAAGATCTTGCTATGGGGGAAGTCAGAGAATGCGCAGCAACCAGCTACTGGACAGGTGCCCTTAATGCAGCAGAAGCCAGCACTTCTGAGGCGAACGAGAAGGTGCAGATGGAACTCGAGGTAGGCCGATTTAGTCGTTCATGTTGTTACCTATCAGCTTACCTGGCCTGTAGATCAAGTCCTTCGTTCGTGTGAGCAGGGCTATGCAGCTTGAGTGCCATTGCGCGCACAATCATTTGAACCAAGGTCATCTATGCCTCGCTGTCCAGAACTAGCTGCGACGCGATGATCAGTGCTGTAAGCAGTCGGGATCCTCGAACCTTGTCGCAATCTTTAACACCGTTTAACAGGATCATTGATTACGACTTTATGCCAACCGATGTTTCCTGTGTTGAACGGATGCGGCAGGCCCGCATCCTGGTGTCGCTGGGTTTTTTACTTACACTTACATGAATCGTAACGTCCTTCATTTGTTGACCATTTTCCTATTGCACTGCTTGTATCGCTTAATCCGCCCTCTGATATAATACCATACTTGACTGAGACGACCTTGCTTTGTTTGACTTCAAGTTGAACGTTTGAACTCCCGCAACTTATTATTCCCGAATTGGGTCAAACTACTTCATCTGTTGTTGGTCGCTTCACACAATT
>ML208269.1:320611-349156 GCA_004369065.1 Pluteus cervinus
CTGATCACCCTCACGAAGTCGAGATCACGAAGCTCTTCAGTACTGAGCCCCTAGCCAGTGATCCTCCGAGTCGCAATTACTGTGTTCCACTCTTCGACATCATAAATCTCCCAAATCATCCTCATCTTTCGGTCCTTGTGATTCCTTTCTTGCAGCAAGTTGACACACTACCCTTCGACACTTTCGGCGAAATAGTCGATTTTATACGACAGATATTCGATGTGCGTGTGGCGAGCCTGAGTTCGCCTTTGGACCCTAATAAAGTCTTTGACTACTCCTAGGGATTACAATTCATGCACCAGAACCACATTGCACACAAGTAAGAGCAACAATTCCACGTTCAAGTCACTGATCTTGGCGAAGATGGACGCCTCGTATCGTGGCAAAGCACAACAACCACCCCAAACAATGATAATAATCATCAGCTTCAACTTGAAGTCAATCCGAGCGTCCTCTGTCCTGTGCTTAGCTACATTGACTCAAGGGCCTCGCCAGTGTTCGGATCGTCACGGTATTTAGCATAGATTCATGAATTACAGAAGATTAGACGGATATACATTATAATCACTGGGATGAGGGACGAGATGGAACGGGAGGTACACGTCGAAGAATGTAACCGACCCGCCTCTTCCAATGCCCAAGTTGATGAGGAATCGCCTTAAAGACGTTTTCCTTTCTCCGTGGAGCTGGACGAGAACGAAGCTTCCAGGAACCCTGCTTCTTACAAATCTCTTCGAACCGAATAACCACCTCATCCATTGTTGGGCGTTTTGCGGGGTCGTCTTGAACCATGTCGTTGATGAGCGGCTTGAGAAAGTCCATCCCAGAATGGCCCTTGAATTCGAGTTCCGTACCCTTCATTGACCGCTTTAGCGAGGCAAAAGAGAAAGACGTGCTGACTTACCTCGATAATATACTCTCGGATCGTGTTCCCGATGTAATATATATCTGTATGGAAGGGGTTGAACGTCTCTTCATCCGTCTGAAATTCTGGCACGGTCTTATCCCCTCCAAAGATTGGTGGTTCGAGAGGATTGGTTTCAGAGGCGTCGTACTGGCGGGAGAGGCCAAAGTCAATGAGGTAGTACCTCGGGGGCTTTTGTGTCCGAGTGAAGGCCTTTGCTCGTGCTTCGCCATCGGGGGTCAGTTCGGGGAAATTGTGATTCCATCCCTCAGGAAACAACTCATCGCCATTCATCATGATATTGTTTACGTCGATATCTCTAGATTGTTTTTGTGAGTTGATCTATTCGTCGGAGAAGGTGGAGTTGGCTTACCGGTGAGCAATATGATTCTGGTGCATGAATTGTAATCCCTAGAAGGCGAATTGTTACTCTCGCAACATCGAAGGGAACCAGGTATCGTACCGTAAAAATTTGACGGATAAAATCTATGATTTCCCCAACCGTGTCGAACCGCAACGCTACAAGTTGTTGGAGGAATGGAAACACAGCGATGGTCACGTCTGTGTCACCTGGCGGGTCGAGTAACTCTTCGAGATGTACGGTGTGATTACGAGAATCACTAGCCAGAGGCACTGTATTGAGTGCCCTGGTGATTTCTATCTCATGAGGGTGATCCGTCTTGGATATCCGCTTGAGCAAGACCCGCTTGCCGTCTTTGATTCGAGTAGCGTCAACAATAGCCACCCTCTGTACCCATCAGCCAGAATACTGCATAAGAAATATGCCAAGACGTACAGTTGTTGGAAAGAAGTCTTGGTTGAGCGAGAGAGATAGCTGCGTCGTGGGGATATCTGGCTCCCAGCCAGGTTGATATCGTGGTCGTAGCTTGTAACCTTTCGTCTCGAGCCATTCATATTGGTCTCTCCAGAGAAATTCAGTCTGATGCAAAGCAGCCCGCCTTCGAATTCCAGCGTTGAACCCGGCACGAACTTCTTCAGTTGTCCTCTCGGGTTTGGCTCATTCGAGTTCTGTTGAGTGGCCATAGCCAGCTGGGCAGATGGAGAGGGCAAATGTGGAGAGAGTGTGGTATTAGCGCGAAGGTTTCTGGGTGTTTCTGGGTGTTGCCTTCATTGCGAATGCCATTGTGAATCGATGCCGTAACCTATTCGTCCAACCCAATTGTGGACAAGTAAGTTTGGCAGGTTGATGTTGACCTTTATTTGTTGATGCAGGTGCAGGTATTATTTCTTAGTTGTGAGGCCGGAAGTCTGATCACATTATTATACAGACACATAAGTAAATACGATACGAGATCCGTGCCCTCGGCGAGTGTTCACAGGATTGGATCACTTTGGGAATTGACGAGCAGGAATTAGGGACACTTCTTGCTGTGTGTAATTGATTCGTCTCTTCCAGTGTTCGATATAATTACCGATCCGAGTGAAGATGCTTCCCCGTCGCGGAATAGGATGAGAACCAAGCTTCCAAGGGCGAAGCTTCTTGCAGATGTCCTCGAACCGTTTGACTACTTCGTCTATTGTTGGACGCTTAGCGGGATCATCTTGGACCATGTCTTTGATTAAAGGTCGTAGAAAGCCCACTCCATAATACCCCGTGTACTCAACTTCCATACCCTATCCACTTTGAACAGTCATTTACAGGATGAAGGAACCAATCACATACTTCGGTGATGAACTGCCGTAGCATATTTCCGACATAGTATATGTTAGTATGGAAAGGGTTGAACGACGGTTTATTTAGTTTGAATTCGGAACGGTCCGATCACCCCCCAGAACTGGCTCTTCCAGAGGATTAGGGTCTGAAGGGTCGTAACGACGAGATAGGCCAAAGTCTATGAAATAGTACTTTGGCGGTCGTTGTGTCCGTGTGAAGACGTTGGTGTGTTCCTTCCCCTCGGGGGTTAACTGCAAAGCGGTGATTCCACCCGTCTGGGAATAGCCCCTCTCCGTCCATCATGACATTGGGTATACCGATATCTCTGGAAATGAATCAGTATATTGAACACTACGCAAAAGCCCTGAAGAACCTATGAGCAACATGGTTGTGATGGATGAACTGTAATCCCTGGAAGAGGAGAGGTCCCTTGAGTATTCGGGTGAACAGAAACAGTTGACACGTACGTTGAAAATCTGCCGGGCGAAGTCTACAATTTCACCAACAGTATCAAATTGCAGGGCGTTGATCTGCTGTAGGAATGGAAAAACGAGGATGGACAGGTCTCTCTGGCAGATTTATCACATCCAGAAGGTGGACACAATAATTGCGAGGGTCGTTGGCCAGAGGCTCAGTTCCAAAGAACTTTGTGATTTCGACTTCATGAGGATGGTCAGACGCCGATATTTTCTTCAATAGGACCCGCTTTCCATCCTTGACACGAATAGCATCTACAACAGACTGCCGCTATGGTGCAAGATGAGCGACACAATGTCAGAGGAACAACACCGCACGTACAGCCATTGAAACGAAATTCTCGTTGTTGTATGAAACCGTCTCGAACATGGGAATGTCAGGTTCCCAACCAGGTTGATATCGCGGTCGCAGCTTGTACCCTTGGCTCTCTAGCCAGGCGCCATGATCCCGCCAAAAGAATTCCGTGGGTAGCAAGGAAGCACATTCCCGTTTAGCGGCGTTGAACCTGATGAGTGCTTCACGGGCCTCTGGTGCCAAGTTCTCCTGTTCTGAGGGGATGTTTTGCTGGTTATCTGGTGCCATCATGCATCAGGCCAGGAAATGCGGGAGAGGTGCTGGATGGTATAACGAGGAGGGGATTGTTGTGGCAATTGCGAGCATCAACACGTTGTACTGTAGTACTTGGGCGGTCGTTGGGTTCGGGTGAAAGCTTTTGCTCGCCTTGTACCATCCGGCGTTAGGGAAGGAAAGCGCTGGTTCCAACCTTCAGGGAAGAAGTCTTCTCCATCCATCATGATATTGCATACGTCGATGTCCCTAAGGGATAGCAGAGTGAGGGCATATAGCCTTTTGAGACGTACTGCTTACCGATGAGCAACGTGATTACGATGCATGAATTGTAGCCCCTAGAAATGCTCTTATAAGTCTTATCATCCTCGAAAATGCAGATATGTACAAAAATCTGGCGTATAAAATCCAGGATTTCGGCAATTGTATCAAATCGCAAGGCGGTGAGTTGTTGCAAAAATGGAAATACAAGTATGGTAGTATCTGGGCGATTCGCTGGGTAAAGCATATCTTGAAGTTGGACACAGTGATTCCGGGTATCATTTGAAAGAGGCGTCGTGCTGAAATACTTGGTGATTGCAACCTCGTGGGGGTGATCAGATCTCAATACTCGCTTCAGCAACACTCTTTTGCCATCCTCCATTCGAACAGCATCGACGATGGCCATTCTCTGTTGATCCTGGATGAGCAGCGGTGTGGCGGAAAGATGTTGCCACATACGGCCATTGAGAAAAAGTCTTCATTTGAAGAGGGTATTAACCGAGATACAGGTATATTTGGCTCCCAACCAGGTTGATACCTTGCTCGTAGTTTGTATCCGTTGCTTTCGAGCCAAGCTGCATGGTCCTGCCAAAACAATTCGGGGTCCTTCAACGTGGCCAGGGCTATCATGGCGGCATTGTAACGGGCGCGAACTTCTTCGGTCGTGGCTGGCTTAGAGGCTGGGGCGCCCTGTGTAGTCATCGTGAATAGAGAGGAAGAGGAACGGGAGAAGATATACAGACCTCGATTTGTTATCCTGTCGTACGGTTGCAGTGTGCCGCCACAACCATGGTGCTAAATCAAGACAATAGTCATAACACCCTTTGTTCTATACCTTGCCACATAAACTCAAAGGCCTCACCAACAACCTAATGGGTCACCACGAGTGTAGTATTTCAAGATCCTTTGAATTTGTTTTCAGTATAGAGTGATGAATTCAGGAAGATTAGATAAAATATACATTACAATCACTGCGACAACTGATGAGATGGAATCGGATCAACGCGTCGAACAATATAACCAATCCTCCTTTTCCAATGTCCAAGTTGGTCAGGGATCGCCCTCAAGAGATGCTCTCTCCTTGGAGCAGGACGAGAACGAAGCTTCCAGTAACTTTGCATTTTACAGACTTCCTCAAACCGGGTCACGACCTCATCCATGGTTGGGCGTTTTGTTGGGTCATCTTGAACCATGTCGTTTATGAGCGGTTTCAGGAAGTCGATCCCAGCATGCCCCTTGAACTCGAATGCTGTACCCTGTATCGATCTTGTTGGTGATTCGACAGGAAAATGCGCAAAGACAAACCTCGATGATGTACTCCCGAATCATATTGCCAATATAATAGATATCCGTATGAAAAGGATTGAACAATTCTTGATTTGTCTGGAACTCTGGCACAGTTTTGTCCCCTCCAAAAATTGGTGGTTCAAGAGGATTGGTCTCCGAGGGGTCATATTGGCGGGACAAGCCAAGATCAATGAAGTGGTACTTCGGCGGCTTTTCTGTTCGGGTGAAGGTCCTCGCTCGTGTTTCGCCATCAGGAGTTAGTTCGGGATACCTGTGGTTCCATCCCTCAGGAAATAGGTCGTCGCCATCCATCATGATATTGTTTGCGTCGATGTCTCTGCGTAATTCCTGAGAGTCGGTCTCTATTCATCGAAGACTGAATTGACTTACCGATGAGCGACATAATTCTGGTGCATGAATTGTAGGCCCTAGAAACGAGTTGTCGTTCAGCGATTTCCATGAGAGTCGAAAATCACATACCATGAATACTTGACGAATGAAGTCTATGACTTCCCCGACCGTGTCAAACTTTAAGGCTACGAGTTGTTGGAGGAACGGAAACACGGCGATTGCAACATCTGGGCTTTCCGGGGATTCAAGGACATCCTCAAGATGTATGCAGTGATTACGAGGATCATTTGCAAGGGGCTCTGTGCTGAAGGTCCTCGTGATCTCGATCTCATGGGGATAATCTGACTTGGATATCCGCTTAAGCAAGACCCGCTTGCCATCTTTGACTCGAGTAGCATCCACGATAGCTGCCCTCTGTGGCCATCAGCCAGAAGTAATGCTCAAAGAGTGTGCTCAGACGTACCACCATTGGGAAAAAGTCCTGGTTGAACGATGGGATGAGCTGCGACATAGGGATATCGGGTTCCCATCCCGGTTGGTATCTAGGTCGCAGCCTGTAGCCTTTGGTCTCCAGCCATTCCTTGTGGTCCCTCCAGAAGAACTCTCCTTGCTTCAGAGCCGCGCCTTCGCGCAAGGAAGCGTTATAACGGGCACGAGCCTCCTCAGTTGTGTAAGTCGTTTTGACCGGCGTTGTGCTATCTGGTGTGGCCATAATTAACTGAACAACTCGAGAAGAAGTGGGGGGCGAGCAATGTAGACGAAAGGACCGATAGCCATCGTGGATGCTCGTCAGAAGTGAAGATTCCGTAACCTTGTGTCCCTGTTTAGGCCAACACAATTGACGTCCACAAAGCTCACGCCACACCGCCCGCGAGTTTGCTTTGTTACCATCAACCTCTTGAATTGAAGCTCTCAGCTTCAAGATTGGTTTCAGAATTTGACAGCTGGACAACAAGGTATGTCGTAGCCAACATGGTCCTCGATCGTCGCCAAAGTCGACTGCTCACACGTTGTGTTGTACACTTTGTTTTTTATCCAGCAGGGAATGGTCTCATGCCACTTCATCCTGATATGATTGAATTGGGAGAGCGAAAACGTCAGAAACAAAGTTCATACAATGTGGTGTGAGCACTGGTTGTTGCCTTGTACTGCCTTGGGCATTCTCATGAACCTCGACCCCATTAGATTTTGAGTAATTCCGCCACCTCGAGGTGAGTTCTTGTTCTCTCGCTTCGTCCAACACAAGAAGACTGTGATGATTCCTCCCAGAGCCAGTGAATCCGAGGTGTTGGCCCCTCGGTACGCTTCGCAAGATCGTGTTACGAGAAGTAACATCGTCTGTGCGCTATCTGGCATCCTGGACGGCTTAACTTTGGTCTGGATAAGCACCCGTCTAAAAGTGGACACGGTACGTCAAGCGTATGACGCTTGCTATCGGGTATAAAGCATTGGCAAGCTTTCTGGGGCCATCACCATCTCGTCTATTCCAAGTTCTATCTTTTTGCCTCTTCGGATTTGAAATCCTTTTCAACTTCTCCAGCTACCCCCTTACCCCTGGTCCCAAATTTGCATTATGGATTCTCTTCTCTCACTCGGATTGACAGCATGTTGCACTCTTTTCGAACACTGGCGCGCTTCCCGCGTGGACAAAAAGGTGGAGAAATGGACCACCCGCACAAAGGAAGCACTCGACGAAGTTTTGGCCGTTCGTGACTTTGTCAAGGACACCGAAGTTCAGCTTCTATGCGACCAAGTAGATCAGTGAGCATATTTTCCAGCGTCTTTGACCAACGATTGACTCGTGCGATAGAATTCTCAAACGAGCGGAAGCTCTGCAGGCCGTTGCTGTTGATCAGAAGACGAGCTGGTTTACTGCACGTAAACAGACCAAAGCATTTTGCCACGAATCTCGGGATCTGACACTCACTGCTCAGGTAGGTTCTTTTCACGTTCGAGCTGCTCTCAACTCACAATCGTCCAAGCGTGTCTCAGCGCAGGGAAAGTCGAATCAAGCACGGATCAATCCTCATCCTCATGCAACGTTCCAAGCGAAGCCCGTCAACAAGCCCTCTCTGCTCGCAAGGATACTCAACACCAAGCAAAATAAATCGGTCGAGGTTCTCACTGATGTCGTCAACGCCTGGGCAAAAGGTCTCGAAACCTCCGCTGAGGTTTGTGAACAGGTTGGTTCACACCCCGGAGGGTGTAATGCCCATGTCCTCTTGACATCGGCCGTGTCCTCGACAAATGCCTCTGGCGAGTCCACAACTCAGACTATCACCGAGGAAGCACAATTCTTATTCGACGTGAGTGACACTCACAAGCCCTCTGTCTTGGTCTAATACAATATACCTGCTTTAGGTTCAAGCTACAGGTCAGATCGACCGAGCTATGGAGATGTGCACATGTCGAGGCAATTCTCTCGAACTCCCGAGTGCTGATGAGCCCCCGCCACCTTATTCTGAATTTGATGAACAGCAATAATTGGATGGTGAGCCTCAAACCGCACTTTCAAACCTAGCTCACGAACATTGTTCATGTTCGGCAGGGATCCTATGATGAATACAACGACTTTAATGAAATTGGGGTGCGACTGGTCCGTACTTGGGTCATCCTGGGGTAACGCTACTTTTCTCTTCATAATTCAAACCGCTCGTTATTCAATCGTGTTTTTCTTGCGTAAACTGTATCCTTAGTTCAATTGCACGAATTGTCACGGTTCCCTTTTTCTTCTTTTCTCTTGTGAACTGAGTATTATCGAGTAAAACGTTTCCGACGAGCCTCTTCCGACCGGTTGCCGATGCCCTCCGTGCAGCAATCGAGCCTACTGTAAGCAAACTGTAAGCACTACTTCTTGCGAATGAAATAGTTACTTGGCCGCCTGCACCCTGGCCTTGCGACTATTACGTACGTTTAGCCGAATTTTGTGCTGTTACTTTCTTAATTTTCGCTGTTTGTGTTCATCCCTCCTGCCCTCTTCATGAACTGTCAGCGTTATGGCGTGTTCATATGCAGGAACTTGACAATCAACACATCTCGCGCAAAGCCTCTCTTGAGAGCACAGAGCACCTTTGTGCATGCACATGCGTCGCGTCAAACGGGAATATCTGGCCCACGCCGGCCATTCACGCACCCGCGACATGACCTCATTCGGTTACAATTTCGACACACGGCTTCTTATTGCAGCCTTGCATCCTACGAATCAGGGATCCCCGGATACATAGCAGAAATGACAACCACCTCGCCTGACCAGTTCAGACTTCCGACAAGTGTGAAGCCTCTTCACTATGATGTCACGATTCGAACCGATCTGGAAAAGCTAGTGTTCGATGGCTTCGTGAAGATCAGGTAAGCTCGTCGCCCCCTTGTCTTGTTCGCCTCGTAACAGGGAGTCCTTAGTCTGGAAGTCAAGGAGGAGACGTCGAAGATTGTCCTCAATTCTGCCGGTCTTGAACTCGGTCGCGCGTATGTTTATCTTCGTACTGGGGCTGGAAACGCGGCTGATGTCCCATAGATCAATCTACTCGGAAGCTTTAGGTTTGAATCAAGTCCAAACCAGTCAATCCTATGAACCCGTTCAACAACGGTTGACTTTGGAATTCCCGACGAAGCTTCCCGCAGGGACCAATGCTGAACTTCGTCTCGGTTTCTCCAGCACGCTCTCCGGGAGCATGAATGGGTATTACAAGTCAGCTTGGGAGCAGGATGGAAAGACAAAGTACTACGCTCTTACCCAGTTCGAGGTATGGCAAATCTCATCTGTTTCCTGGATCATTGGGTGCTCAGCTCTGGATAGGCCACGTCTGCGAGGAAGGCTTTCCCTTGCTGGGACGAACCTCTATTGAAGGCGACTTATTCTCTTTCGTTGATATCTCGTGCGGAGACCGTGAACTTGAGTAACATGCCTGCAGCTTCGGAGACCGTCATCGAGCATGCTCCGCCAGCCACAGGATTGCAAGAGTTGGACCAGCTAACTTCTGGTTTGCCTTCAGGCGAATGGAAGGTCACCAACTTCGAAAAGACACCTCTCATGTCTTCCTATATCGTCGCATATGCGAATGGGCCCTTCAAGCATATTGAAGATCATGTTCACCTCCCTCTGAGTAACAAAACCATACCGTTGCGGGTCTATGGTATGCCAGCATCTCATTATGCACATCGTCCATTCTACTTATGCAATCCCGTAATAGCTACTGAGGACTTGATCCATCAAGCTAGGTTTGCACTCGATATCAAAATCAGGTCTTTGCCTCTCTATGAAAAAGTCTTCGATGTCCCGTATCCTCTGCCAAAGTTGGATTCACTTGTTGTATGTGTTTTCCTGCTCTTAACTGAAGATTTCATTCACCGAGATACACAAGGCCAGCGATTTTGATGCCGGTATGTACAGAATATACCATATCATCTAACCCTCACAGCTGTTAGGTGCCATGGAAAACTGGGGACTGATCACGGGTCGTACAAACTGTCTTCTGCTGGATCCCAAGAAGTCGGATTTGGCTGCCAAGAAACGTGTTGCGTCTGTTCAATGCCATGAGGTTGCACACATGTGGTATGGTGTTCCTCACTCCAGGTTAATATCGTTCAACCTTATTGGATGACAGGTTCGGCAACATCACGACCATGGAGTGGTGGAATTATCTTTACTTGAACGAAGGTACGCAACACCAGATTAAGGAATACGAAAATAATCATGGACATCCATAACTCTCAGGTTTTGCCACGCTGGTGCGTTGCCCGATCCTTTCTCTATTCCTAAATATTTATCCTCCAATTAAATGTAGATGGGTGAAGTCATTATAGCTGGTAAGTCTCACTCCGGATTCCGCCGTTGTTAAGTTCATACTGACCGGTGATTGTAGACAAGCAAGTGGTTATCTACATCGTCTACTTCAGGATTTGACCTTTGTTTTTTCAGGGTTTTCCCTGAGTGGAGAGTCAATTCTGAGTTCATCACCACCCATCTCGCTCGGGCTCTGAATCTGGACGCGAAGCTTTCGTCCCACCCTATCGAGGTCGAATGTCCGGATGCAAACCGAATTGACCAGGTGGGTGCTCTTTTGAGCCTCCTTCAGAGCCCACTGAATATGCCGTTAGATCTTTGACTCTTTATCTTACTCTAAAGCCGCGTCTGGTAAGTGTTCCTTGGAGGTCGTGACAATGGTATTAACACTGCAGTCAGTTCTCCGAATGCTTTCATACTACGTTGGCGAAGATAAATTCCTTAAGGGAGTGTCGTTATACCTCAAAAAGAAACTTTATGCGAATAGCGTGACTACCGATCTCTGGGAAGGAATCAGTGAATCCACTGGTAAGTTGGGAACAATTCAATTATGGTTTGCGCAGTGGCACTGAGAAAACGGACATACAAGGTGTCGACATCGTAAATTTCATGGATAACTGGGTTTCTAAGGTTCGCTAACTTCCATCTGGGCTTAGAGGTGTTGGTTCCATTTACTTTTGCTCCCTAGATCGGGTTCCCGGTTTTGACAGTGACCGAAAATGGGGATGGCATTCACGTTAGGCAGGATCGTTTCCTTGAAACTGGACACGCGGAACCAAAGGATAACGAAACTATTTGGTCTGTTCTATCCGGCTTTGCCCTCGGGTTGTGCTGAATCGGTTGGGGCATTAGGAATGTGCCACTTACTATTCTATCTACGGGTTCTGATGGGAAGGCGACCATTGATCGGGGTGCTGTCTTGAGCGAGCGCGAGAAAACTTTTGCCATCGATACTACAAAACCCTTCAAGCTTAATGCTGGCACCAATGGTGTTTGTATGTGTTCCTTCGCACGTCACTCCTACTTGTTGCTTACTCACTCCTCTTAGACCGAGTGTTATACACGCCCGAGCGCCTCAAGAAGATCGCGGAAGAGGCAGCCAAGGAAAATAGCATTTTCACACTTGATGATAGGTTGGGCTTGGTCCACGATTCACTCGCCTTATCAAGAGCAGGGCTAGCCACGCTCAGCAGCTCCCTAACCCTGATAGATACTCTGAAGAACGAGAAGGAATGTAAGTTTCATGAGAGTTATATTCTCTTCGAAATCCACAGCCCTCATGCGTTTTAGATCTTGTTTGGTCTGGGATTGCGGACAGCTTATCCGGACTGGTATCGACTTGGTGGGAAAACCAGGAGGTTGTCGACAAGATTAACGCCTTCCGTCGGGTAAGAGCTAGCAGGGAAAACAGTCGAAGACATATCTGACATGCCATCTAGTCACTCTTCGTTCCATTGGTGGGACGATTGGGCTACGAATATCCTGACAATGAGTCACCTGAAATTACTCAATTGCGTACCTGCGCGATCACACAGGCAGCTAGTGCTGATGACGAGGGGTGAGTCGTGAACTTGTAACTGATAGCGTGTTGTTGCTTACCACGAGGTTGTAGGGTGATCAAGGAATTGACCTCGCGTTTTGCTGAATACCTAAAAACCGGTGACGATTCGAGGATTCCTCCTGACTTGGAGCGTGTGATTTTCCAGACTGTAAGTCGATACTGAATTGCTGGTCCTCGGATTGCTGATTGTTGTTTGCATTCTAGGCTATCAAGAAAGGTGGACGGGCAGAATATGAGGCAGTGGTCAAGGTGTATGACTACCCCAAGACGCCGTCCGCTCGGAACTCTGCGATGTGCGTAACTTTTGGAACAAATCCGATTAGTCGTTGACACATTCACTACCGTGGATAGATATGGGATGGGATTCGTTCAGACCCCAGAGCTGATTGATGAGACACTCAAGTTCATTTCCAAAACCAGGGACCAAGATGTTTTCTACTTCTTCCAAAGCCTTTCCGCCAACCATACGACCAGGCGCCCCGTGTTCAACTACTTTATGGATCAGTTCGATGTGGTATGTCATGGCCTATATGTACCGAGACATGCTGACTTTTGGCTTGCAGACGGAAAAGCGCTTCGAAGGAAACAGTTCATTCCGATTGATTGTTGACGTACGTCCCGACCCATTCGCAATTCGAGATAGACGGATTGACTGAATCTATTATATGACAGTTTACCCTTGGGCCTTTATCTGCACAACAAGACCTCGACAAGATTGACGCGTTTTTCAAGGTGATTGCGCTTCGGGGCAGTATCTTCTTATGCATTGACACGTGGACACGATTACAGGATAGGAATACGGCGAAATATGACATGTCTCTCGCGCAGGCCAAGGATGGCATCCGGGCTAAAGTGGCGTACATCGCGGTAAGTGCTACGGGTCTGTTTGATGCCAACGTACTGATACGTTCAATATGCAGCGCTCCACGGAAGACGTAAAAGCATGGTTGCTGGATTGGGAAAAACGGGCAGCGTAGGTGTAGTGTATACGACTTACGTAGAGCACACAAAATAGCTGTACGCCATGCAGTTTTGAATTCCCCAAGTGCCCAGGCACTACCGCTGCCAAGTTCGCTGACTGTGCGCATCGAAGTCACGGTCTCATCGCCGACGTAGGCCAGCCCGTATCAAGACGGGGCACAGACCTCTCTGTCCTGCTCCGCTGTCGTCTGCACGCTCATCTACTCAGTCATGCGTCATACTACCTCTACGCCCGAGCTCTTTCGCCAGTTCTCAACTTCGAACCTCTATCTTGCCGTAGATTCGACCCAATTCACCGTCCCCTCACACAGCACAGCTGACTCCCTCTCGAAATTTACCTCGTGTCCGCCCCCCTCCTGGTCCAGACGTCTAAGTTTCGTCCGACCAGCCCATTGTAGGTGTTTCCTTCACTTCCCTATCCTTGAGCCGCTATGTCGTCAGTTCTATCGTTGTACCTATCACGCTAGATAACCCGAGACCAGAGGTCGGTGTTATAGAATTTCAGCAATTGGGGAAAGTCTGCTTATCACCCATTTTGTTCATCCAGTTGACGGCGAGTTGGGTGAAAAGTGTCAATGGGAATCAGTGCGGTGGACGGCATTACAATTGCTGGGATGGCTGACGAGAAGGAATAGGATCAACACGTCGAACAATGTAACCAATCCTCCTCTTCCAATGCCCAAGTTGATGAGGAATCGCCTTGAAGATATTTTCCCTTCTCCGTGGAGCAGGACGCGAACGAAGCTTCCAGGAACTCTGCTTCTTACAAATCTCTTCAAACCGGGCCACTACCTCGTCCACTGCCGGACGTTCCGCGGGGTCATCTTGAACCATGTCATTGATGAGTGGCTTGAGGAAGTCCATCCCACAATGTCCTTTAAACTCGATTTCGGTACCCTTCAATTCGGCAATGTTAAGAATTTAGAATGAAAGAGGTGCAAACTCACCTCAATGATGTACTCCCGAATCATGTTCCCAATGTAATAGATATCTGTATGAAAAGGGTTAAATTCGAACGGTTCCTTATTGGTCTTGAATTCCGGTACGGTCTTATCCCCTCCAAATATCGGTGGTTCAAGAGGATTTGTTTCTGCGGGATCGTATTGGCGGGACAAGCCAAAGTCTATAAAGTAATATTTTGGTGGCTTTTGTGTCCGAGTGAAGGCTTTCGCCCGTTTTTCGCCGTCAGGAGTGAGGTCTGGAAATCGATGGTTCCATCCGTCAGGGAATAGCTCGTTGCCGTCCATCATGATATTATTTGTGAGAATATCTCTAGGCCATTTTTGAGTTTTGCGGGACGTTTTTTGGAGCTAGCCTTACCGGTGAGCGATATGATTTCGGTGCATGAACTGTAATCCCTAGAAGGCATTATTACTCCACAGCACTGAAGTCATGGTGAAAAGGGCGTCATACCCTAAATATTTGACAAATAAAGTCAATAATCTCTCCAACTGTGTCAAACCGCAGTGCGACAAGCTGTTGGAGGAACGGAAACACTGCGATGGTCACATCTGGGAGATCTGGCGGGTTGAGTAGCTCTTCTAGATGTACAGAGTAGTTACGTGGATCGCTTGCAAGGGGCTTCGCATTGAGTGCTTCCGTGATCTCCACCTCATAAGGATAATCCGTCTTGGATATCCTCTTAAGCAAGACCCGCTTGCCATCTTTAATTCGGGTAGCATCAACGATAACCGATCTCTGTAGTCATCAGCAAGACTGCAGAAGAGGTACGTGAATACGTACAACCATTGAGTAGAATTCCTGGTTGAACGAAGTGCATAGCTCTGTCGAGGGTATATCAGGCTCCCAACCGGGTTGGTATCGTGGTCGTAGCTTGTAGCCTTTAGTCTCGAGCCATTCGCTGTGGTCTCTCCAGAAGAATTCTCCCCGCTTCAATGCAGCTCGCTTGCGAATTCCAGCATTGTATTGGGCACGAACTTCTTCAGTTGTGTTGGTCGTTTGGGACTCATTCGCGTTTTTGAGGGTGGCCATTACCGTTTGAGTGGAGGTCGGCCTGAGTGAACGTAGCGCCACGAGAAAGGTCTTTCGGTTTCATTGTGGGCGAGTACGAAAACTTATAAGGTGCCATAACCCATTGTTCTTGTTTCGGCCAATTGTGGCAACAGGGTGGTCCTACAAATCCTCAAGTTCAGCGCTCAACCGATAGACAACAAGGGATGGTAGTATCCGTTAATCAGGTACCACGATATCTGCGTTTGTTCAATTTTCAGCAGGTCCGTATATGCGCCAAACGAGGTCCTGTTGGAAAAACTTTAATTCTCGTGAGTATATATGCACTCTTCTAGCTGCCTGAACTCATCAACGGAAGAGCTGTTTCAAGCGTATATCAACTCAAGCCTCACCAAAACCAGGCGTAGGGTTGCCGTAAACATGCTTGAGATCCTTTGAACTTTATGTTCAGTATGAAATCATAAATTCCAGGAGATTATAGAGAGGATACATTACAATTACTGCGATGGCTGACGAAAAGGAATATGATGGACACGGCAAACAATGTAACCAATCCTCCTTTTCCAGTGCCCAAGTTGATGAGGAATCGCCTTGAAGATATTTTCCCTTCTCCGTGGAGCAGGGCGCGAGCGAAGCTTCCAGGAACTGTGCTCCTTACAAATCTCTTCAAACCGTTTCACCACCTCGTCCATCGTTGGGCGTTTTGCGGGGTCATTTTGAACCATGTCATTGATAAGCGGGTTCAGGAAGTCCATCCCATAATGTCCTTTGAACTCGAGTTCGATGCCCTTCATTGGCTATATTAATAATGCAAAATGGAAGACGTGGAAACCCACCTCGATGATGTACTCCCGAATCATATTCCCGATGTAATAGATATCTGTATGAAAAGGGTTGGATGTCTCTTTATTCGTCTGGAATTCCGGTACGGTCTTATCCCCTCCAAAAATAGGTGGTTCAAGAGGATTTGTTTCCGAAGGGTCATACTGGCGGGACAAGCCAAAGTCGATAAAGTAGTATTTCGGTGGCTTCTGTGTCCTAGTAAAGGCTTTCGCTCGTTTTTCACCATCGGGAGTCAGTTCAGGATACCTGTGATTCCATCCTTCAGGGAATAAGTCGTCGCCGTCCATCATGATATTATTTGTGAGAATATCTCTAGAATATTTCTGTGAGTTGGTGTCGATTCATTCAAGGTGGAATTGGCTTACCGATGAGCAACGTGATTTTGGTGCATGAAATGTAGTCCCTAGAAGGTGGCTTGTCACTTCGCGATATTGGAATCATTATGAAGAGAGCGTCATACCGTAAATATTTGACGGATAAAATCAATAATCTTCCAGCGGTATCAAACCGCAATGCCACGAGTTGTTGGAGAAACGGAAAAACCGCGATTGTCGCATCTGGGTCATCTGGCAGATGAAATAAATCTTCAAGGTGTACGCAATGATTACGGGGATCACTAGCAAGAGGTTCTGTACTGAAAGCCTTCGTGATTTCTACCTCGTGGGGGTAATCCGTCTTAAGGATACGTTTGAGCAAGACCCGCTTGCCGTCTTTGATTCGGGTGGCATCAACGATGACTACCCTCTGTAATCATCAGCGAGGATACTGCATAACAAGTGTACCAAAACGTACAACCATTGGTCCGAAGTCTTGGTTGAGCCAGCAGGCGGGTAGCTCCGCCTCGGGGACATCAGGCTCCCAGCCGGGTTGGTATCGTGGTCGCAGATTGTAACCCTTCGTCTCGAGCCATTCATACTGGTCTCTCCAGAAGAACTGGCTCTGCGTCAAAGCAGCTCTCTTTCGAATTCCAGCATTAAATCGGGCGCGAACTTCTTCAGTTGTCCTCTTAGGTTTGGGCTCCGTCGAGTTCTTTGTGGTCATTGCAAGCCGGCTAGGGAAGGCGGAGGTCAGTCTGACTGAGTGTAGTGGCCACGAGAAAGGTCTTTCGATGTCGGTTTCATTGTGGGTAAGTAGGAAGACTTATAAAGCGCCACCACCTATTGTGCCAATTGTAGCAACAAGATCGTCCTACAATTTTTGTTAGGCGAATTAACGATATAAATTCGGTACTTACTCGTCGATACAACAAGGCGTGGCGATGATCATTAAGTAGGAACCACGCTTGTAGTACCTTCACGTTTGTCCGCATTTCAACAGGCCCGTATACCGACCAGCGCGTATATGCTCTCATCCAGACGTTTACGTCGTAGAGGGATAATGTATAGCATAGTACCCTTCTAGATACACGTGAGTCAATGACAACCTACGAGTGAGTGGCATTCTGTACGAATGCGATGATATCGTCTCTTCGTTCCCATGCTAATTTGGCAGCATATGCGCATACACCCATCTTCATTATAGGCACACCTAGGTACCGCACCACATCTGATGTCACACCACCATAGTGTCGGACGTTCGAGCTAAAACTTCACAATTAATTATCAGTCCAAGATGAGATAGCCAGAGTGAGGGGTGGTACTGACTTTATGATCGAAATGGCCCTCTTCTCCAATAGGTCATAAACACCAATCTTGAATTCTTCCCGTGGCACAAGGAAAACGTTTCCACCGTCCGGAAGGAGCCAGGCGCTACCGTTTGTATTTGGGTCTGGGTCTGTCGCAGCGTAGAATATCGCGCCTGCAATTCGCGGAACGGGTGCGAGGGGCAGTCCTGAGAGGATGACCTTCATGGCCAGAGGGACGATAGTGGTGTCTGTCGCAAAAAAGACTGTGAATCAATGCACTCGAATTGGAATAGACGACGTACCTGCGAACCATGGGTGAATAACGGCCATGCGGATCCCTCTACTTTCGTAGTCTTTCCAGAGGGAGCGCATTGCGCCAAGAACAGCATGTTTTGTTGCGGCGTAGAGTGCCCCAAAAGGAACACCGGTCCATGACGCTGCACATATAAAGGTGGTTATTAATGAAACATACGGAAGGTAAAATATAGCACTAACCCATAGAACCCAGAAGTACCAACGATTTGAAAGAATCAGGTGTTGGTGTGTAATTTTGGATGAGATAGTGTGATGCAAGGTTAACGGCTATAAGACGGTCTCAATATCGCTCACAAACAGAAATAGAAAAAACGACACTTACTGTACAAGAGCCCAACGAGGTTCACTTCAACTGTTGTCATTTTAGGAGCGACAGGTTTTCCATCCTTGTCAAACCGCAGGTTCCCAAAAGCACCCCTCTCCGCTACTCCTGCGTTGGCAATTACGATGTCCACGGCACCGAATGTCGATATGGCAAGGTCGAATAGCGCGACCTGGTCATCCCATACGACGACATTGCACTTTTTGAAAACAGCTTCTCTACAACAACCTATGAGTTCGCACGTATAAAGTTTGAAGAAAAAGAGACAAACCCTCCTGCTCGTTTTATCTCATTTGTGGTTTGTTGCCCGGTTTCACTGTCAAGATCACCAATGACAATCTTTGCTCTACAATCAGGAGGGAAATTATTACAAGGCTCAAGTTGCTAAATCAATCACGTACCCATAATCGGCAAATCGAAGAGCGACCTCTTTTCCAATGCCTTTCGCGGCACCCGTAATGAGCACAACTTTGCCCTTGGCGCGTGCAGCATGCTCGAACAGTCTTTCGTCTGGTATAGTTGACATATTGGAAGAAGGAAGACGCGCAGTTTGTACGAAAATTCTTTTGCTGGTCACGACCCTGAAGCTTCATTGTATGCTGGCATCATGGTTGAACGTAAGAAGGTCTCGAGACCGAGCAGAGTCCCAAGGATTGTTTGCTTTTGTTATGTTTAAACAACATTGGACCCTAATCACGTAATGATGGACGGTCCCAGGGTCCCGGCAGATAGATGCACCTCTCATTGCCATCTCAACCTTCTCGACCTCGTTCACCTTCTTGCATGCCCGCGGAAACTTAGTCCTTTCTCAACCTCAACCACCACCACCACCAGCTCTCGTATATACCTCGCCTTACTCCCACTTCTCTGTGCCATTATGCCTATCACACCAAGACGAAGAAACAAGGTCAAGGGCGTCCAGTTCACTCTCATGGTCGTTGGTAAGTCCGCCCACGTCAACTTTTTTTGGCCTCGCTTCGTAAATTGTCGGCACAATCGCTGACAGACTCTGTTCCACGTTTCTGACTGTGGGTTCTTCTTTACAGGGGCCTCTGGGACTGGTCGTACGACGTTTGTAAATACTTTATGCGACTCCCCCGTGTTGAGCCATGCCACCTACGACTCTCCGGAAAATGCGGCCATTCAGACGAGTATAGCGATAAAACCTGTGACTGTTGGTGAGCTATTTTGGTTCGGCGTGATCTTCCTTTACGTGAAGACTGAACTTCGCGCACAGACCTGGAAGAAGAGGGGGTCCGCATCTCGTTGACTATTGTTGATACACCCGGGTTTGGTGATAATATCGACAATGAGCACTCGTGAGTCTACCCAAACTCTGTCACGAACTTCCCATTGACCTTTACCTAGCTTCCAAGAAATTGTCAATTACCTTGAACGCCAATATGATGATATCCTAGCTGAACAATCGCGCATTAAGCGTAATCCCAAGTTCAAGGATAACCGTGTTCACGCGTGTTTGTATTTCATTCCCCCCACTGGACACGCGTGAGTGGGCCGTCAATAACCTTAATTTCTCGACTCACGAATTTGACTAGTTTGAGGGAAATGGATATCGAGCTCATGAAGCGACTATCCCCTCGCGTCAACGTCATCCCTGTGATTGGACGAGCAGACTCCTTAACTAAAAATGAGCTCAAGGCATTCAAGAAACGTGTATGTATTCGAGCCATCACGTTCATTCCCCTCTCATCATACCGAACCAATTAGACAATTGAAGACATAGAACATTACGATATCCCTGTTTATAACTTCCCTTATGACATTGAAGAAGATGATGAAGAGACTATTCAGGATAATATGGAACTTCGAGTAAGACTTTGTTTTTACCTAATCTCTCCGACAGCTTATAACTTTTCTGATGATAGGCCATGCTCCCATTCTCAATTATTGGCTCAGAAGAAGTGGTCGAGATTGATGGTGAAGCCGTTCGCGCGAGAGTATACCCCTGGGGCATCGCCGAGGTGGACGACCCAGAACACTCTGACTTCCAAAGGCTCCGTGGTGCCATACTAGGGCAAGTCCTCGTCTGCGGGCCATTATAATGTTCTTATCCGTACTCTAGGTCTCACCTGAACGATTTGAAGTCCTTGACAGAAGACGTTCTCTACGAAACTTACCGGACTGAGAAGCTTTCCAGGAGTGTTCACGCCAACAACAGGTATTTTCCTATCTTTGTTCTTCGTACGAAGCTGAATTTCGTAGTTCAAGCAGGCACTCCCAAATTCTGCCAGAAGAACTCGCAAACCAAAGCGTCCGAATCAAAGAAGAGCAGCTTCGTCGCGAAGAAGAGAAGGTTAGTTCACTCTCTGCCTACAACTTTTCCGCCTTAAATACCCTCCCTCTAGCTCCGCGAAATTGAATTGCGTGTACAGCGAGAGATCAACGAAAGGAGGCAAGAGTTGATGGCCAAAGAGGAGTCTCTTAGGTCAGTACACAATCGAATTGTACCCACCCGCGCTTACATTGTTCGTACAGGAACCTTGAAAGCAGGCTCGCTGGTCAAGGATCTCCCTATTAAGCATACCCCATTTCTTGTATCCAGAGCACAGGAAGCTATATCCTTATGTTCCCTACTATCTTGGACCAACCTACACAAGCGCTTGTGATGTGATACTTCGAACACGATTTTATTTATCGTCAGACTAGTTCATGTTGTTTGTATACCCCCAACTAGATAGGCAGTTGTTTTTGTTGTCGCGATCAGTTCGAATATGGAGGTATTTTCTTGAAATTTCTTGGGTTGGCGTGGGCCGAGTCATATCCTTGAGGCGTAACCGCGTCCGTCACAACCACAACCACCGACCTCCCTCATGCGTTCCTCGATACTCAGGCAATCAGCGTTAGACGCGTTCCCAGCCGAGCTTCTTGACCTCATACTATCAGAAAACCGACCCAACTACGACTTCTTTGAAGTCGAAAAGGGTTCTACTCGCCGTTGGAGGAAACCTGCTGGCTGGAAACAATATCTCAACGCAGTCTACACCCTCGCTCAACTACGCGCCGTCAGCAAATCATGGTATAACTTCATAACCCCATTACTTTACAACAAATTCGTACTGCCTACGCACCCAGAGGACGAATTCAAACGCATCGGCAACGCGCTTGCGTTACACCCGGACTTGGTCCATCACTTGGTTATACGAGGACTTGGAGGTGATGGAGCGGATCACCAAGCTTCAAAGCGTTTATGCGCTTGTCTTTCGATGTGTACGAATGTACGCAACCTGGAGATTGTTGATCCCAAAAGAATTTTATGGCATGGAAGTGAAGGAAAGGGATTGAAGATCTTTAGGTCTCTCCCGCCCACTATGCCTTTGAAATCTCTGGTTTTGAGGTTCCTGGACGAACCTGACGCGACGGTGTTCGCGACATCGACTATACTTGTTGGGTTGGGTGATTTGGTGAAGGGGTTGGTTGAGTTGGAGATTCATAAACGGGTTTGGAGTGAGATGGGGGATCCGAGGCAGGTGAGGGAGAAATTGAAGTTACCGGCTGCGTTTCCGAACCTGGAGAGGCTTTATGTTTCGGGTGGGTTGGACATGAATGCAATGCAGCTTGGGAGACTTTTTTCTCGAATTGTTCGCGTCGAGAACCCTACGGCACAGCAGCCTCAGGATGACGTCGCTATGGGCGTTCTGGACGAGGGAAAGCCAAAGCCCACTGCAGCTGGCAAAACCACGAGCCCTTTACGCGATTTGACCCTCTGCAAATACACTTACGAGCGTATTACACGTCCAGAAGTTATCACCAATATTCTGACAACGAATAACCTGGGAATGGGGCTCACGACCTTGCGTATACGCCTACGTCCAACTTGGAACGGGACCTATCAACTGGAAACATTCCCATACATCATTATCAAGCATTGTCCAGCTCTTACGACACTCCTTTATATGATCCCATGCCCTGAACATTTCTTGAAGAGTGTTCCAGCCACCATCTCGACGCTTGGTATCTTGATCTCGCCGGCACAACCAAGGCCACCTTATCCGTGGTTAGCGCCTCAAGTTGCTGAACAATTGAGCGGGTTCATCTGCTCTGCGGATGCGCTAATTGAATATATTTGTCGGAGAGGATCCAAGAAGGGGTTGAAGAATCTTATTGTTGGGTGGGATAAAGCATTGAGGTATCAGAGGCAAAGGGAGCCGGAAATTTTGGAAGAGGCTTGTTGGGTTGCTGGAATGACGTTTAGTACGGATCCTGGATTTTGATTCGTTAGATAGTACTGGATACCCCATAATCTGGCAGTGTTTCTTGAATATTCCTTGGGTAGCAACGGATATGCTACTATATAACACGCCACAGCACCTACACCATTCATTGAATCGTTATTCGTTCTGATTACCTTCATCGGGTTGATCGTCGTGACAAGCGCAATCTTTCATAGCTTCTATGGCTCGGCCTACACGGAGAATGGTTCGAATCTACAATATCGGATCAGTAAGGCGACGGCGTGGGTGGTGAGAGTGGATTGACCTACCTCAATGTACAAGTCTTCTGAGTTATTGGAGTCGGCTGGCTCGGAGAGACGATTTATTGCAGTTTCAACAACTTCGCAATTACTAAAATCAAAATCTTGGGACAGCTCTTCGGTAAACACATTCGACAAGTCAACGAGGAGTTCAAGCGCATCACTTGCGGCCGGGTCGATGTCTACCGCAGACTTTTGACTCAGCTTGTCCAGTAAATCTCCCTTGTTCACCTGCTCCTGCGGCATTCCTAGCAACATTCGCATCCTGGCTTCGGAGGATATCCTCTTTACGAGCTATGAATAACGGAGTTGGCTGGGGTAGTGCATCACCACTTACCTTTACAAAGGCCTGCATCTCTCGTGTATTCTGAGCAAGTTCTTGGTTCATCTTATGCTCCTCGAAGCGAGTACTGTGTTCTGAAAGTAGACCGCCGTACGCTTCCAATTGCTCTGAAAGGCTGGAGTCTATTAGAATATTGTTATAGGAGTATGATGAATTCCGGTTTACACATTTGTCCGCTCGCATAGGATTCGAAATTCGTCGTCCGTTAGGTATCTCTTTACTGCCTCGACCTCGTCCAAAGACTGCCGGATACGGTCCTGCGATTTCGCGGTCCTGCTCTTCACAACAGATGCGCGGTACGCTCGGTACACCTTTCAGAAAAATCCTTGTTGAGCTTGAGGATAGATTCCATGGTCGCGGTGAGGATAGCGCTGCGCTGGAAATAGAGAAGTGGTGAAAATGTAGGAAGAGAGAAAGGATATGTGTTGATAACGACTCTGCAGAGATGCGTACCGATTTATATGGTGGACGGGATGCCTTGCCTAACTATTCCCATTGAAGTTAGATAATAGCATTCGACTTTGCGGATAAAGAACACAGGCAAATCGGGCAGGATCGAGGCAGGATCGTGATGCAATTGAATTCGAAATACAAGAGGATGGTTGTGTAATGAGCAGAGACAATAGTATCTATCCCGTAAGGTGGCAGTAAGGCGTTCCTATGGGGAGGCGACACGAGGAGCAGCTAGAGAACAACGTTCCGATAGCGCAATCGAACCTTGACTTGCCAATGCTAGCCCAAGGAAGCAGAACGCAAGTGACTTGGGACGAAGACAACCACTCTAGGGCGGTTGGTCAAATGTTGACTTTGACGCAGGATCACAAAGATAAAAGGGTCCATATTTGGAGCGTGTGAACCTGTAGAGAGCAACCTGCCAGCGGCCGGCCCGCGTCGTACTGTAGAGACAGTAGAGGACCGAAAGAAACTTAAGGATCAGAGGAAGGCGAGCCAGAAATGCTGGAGGAGCTTGCAAGTTGGCTTGTTGGTCAATCAGGCGCTCAACATCTTACTTAGAAATTACGCAGTCCTGCCCGCCTCGGATAGGCTAATCGAGGACAGTATCAACAGTATTTCTTAGGTAACAGTGGAGGATTATATCAGACACAAGTGTACAATAAAAAATAACCAGAACACAGTCCAGCCGCGCTCATTCATCATTGCAGCATCTTTCTCGATGGGAGATCAATGAAAAGCCGAGTCTTCTTGATCTTGACGACCTTCGCCAGGATGCCCGTTGGAATAAGTGCGATCTTCTGTCGCTTGAGGTTCCATGACTTTGCTTAAACGGATAAACTGGATCTATAAGACTTTAATGAGACGGAGGTGCTGAAGGAGAAATTGGGATTGGCCTACTTCATATTCAGTCTGCAATTTCTCGTGGGCATCTGCAGAATCAGAGACACGAGCTTCTAAGGCGATTAGACCAGACGGCAGTTCACGATTTGCCTCAGAGTTGGTGACTCGGACTGCAACACCAGGGTCTAGATCTTGAGAGAGCCCTTCGGCATACACATTCGACAAGTCGACGAGGAGTTGAAGTGCATGACTTGCGGTTGGGTCAGCCGTTGATGGTTTGTCCAGCCTGTCGAGTAGACTTTTCTTGTTCACCTTCCGTGCCTCCAACATTCGCGTCATGGCCGCAGAAGAGATCTGCTTTACGGCCGTGAATAACAGACTTCGCTGCGGGGTGTACCATCCATCAGCACGTACCTGGGCAAAGGCTTGTACCTTTTGTGAAGTCTGGGCAAGTTCCTTATTCATCTTATTCGCCTCGGGCCAAGCACCGTCTTCTGAGACGAGATAGTACACCTCCAATTGCTCTAGCAAGCTGGGTCGTTTAGAACATTGTTATCCGAATATAATAAATTCCGGTTTACTCACATTTTTACCTGCTCACATACAGTTTGAACTTCGTGGTCCGTTAGGTATTCACTTATGGCCAGAACCTTGTCCAAACATTGTTGGATACGGCTCTGCCATTTCGCGATCCTGTTCTTCAAAACAGATATGCGGTACGCTCGGTAGATTGACCTTGGAGAAGTCTCTTTATTGAGGAAATGTTCCATGGTGAGGATAGCGAAGAGCTGAAGATAAGTAATGAAGATGGAGGGAGAGAGAAGAAAGGGTGTGTTGATGGAGAGTTTGTAGAAATGCGTACCGATTTTATATGGTGAATGGATTGCCCTGCTTAACTATTCCGATTGAAGTTAGGGCCAGATCCAACTTCGCGGACAAAAGGGCGCCCGACAGATCAGGCAGAACCACGGTTGTAGATTGGACGCAACATGATGCAACTCTGGATTCGAGTGCAATTTCTCAGGATTCTTGTTCAAAAGACAAGAAGGTGGCTGAGCAACGAACTTGGACAATGGTATCCGTTTGGTAAGATGATAGCGAAAGCGCTAGCGTTCCTATGGAGAGAGGTGACACGAAAGGAGAAAACGACTGTCCTTTGGTGCGATTGAACCGAAGATCTTCGCTTGATCCTTGGCCGAGGCAACACCTGGTCAAGACAAATACAGTCATTCTAGGACGATTGTTAGATAGAATACCTGTGATGAGTGTATGCATCGAGTCACTTGACACAGAAACAATCCCAACAACGACAGGGTCCGTCCATCTCTGGAGCGTGTGAAAGTAGCGCCCACCCGTACCACCATGACCACAACAACAAATCTGTCGTGATCATCTCCCAGCCTTGCCTAGAACCTGTAACTCAGGACCATGGAGAGTAAGGACACCACAATGTCGGACGACAAGAGAACAAGATTTCAGCCTTACAGATGTTGTGGGCTCCGTTCGAATACGACTTATCCGGCGTCTTCAAGTTGCTTCTTCTTCACCATCTCCCCTCGGAATCGAAGAGGTACAGTCCACAAACTGCGTACCACAGCAGCCTCAGAAAGTCGACCAGGCTCCGCGTTCCAGGTAGCCTCTCCAACGAGCACCTTCGATGAACCAACGCAAGTCCGTATTTGACGAGATGATACGACAAAACGTTTTTGTCCCTTTGGTTGACCACAACCCTTGGACACCAATAGAATAAGGACGGACGGAGCCGATACAAATGGTCTGTGTGGGGTTTGGGATGGGATCGGGCGCCCTCGAGATGACACACGGACCCACAAATTGTACGCCACTTCTTATTCATGATTCTTCCAACCAACGGTGTAATTGATGATTGTCAAAAGGAACGGAGGAAGGGTGATTATGCCCTACACGCAGCACTCGTCACAATGACACCCAAATTGGCGTCTCCAATCCCTCGATAATGCTGGCGACGCCATTCGGTTTTCTCCATATGTCGCAGTCGTCCTGATCGTAGAACGTTGATGAGGCGCTGGGAACTCGACTTCTCCTCGTCATCAACATATCTTGCGGCGTGGACCGTCATACCGTCTTGGACGACTGTGATTGGATCACGAGCACAAACCATATGGCGAAAGAAGAACAAGATACTCTTGACAATAGTTATTGTCAGCCTGGGATGGGTCGCTACAATACATCCGCCTTTTCTCTTTCCTCCAACTTATGGCGCAAGGTACTCCAAGCGATGCCCAGCTCAGCTCAGCAGCACAGGAGTCTCAAGAAGAATTTCTCGAGGAAATGCGCCTCCAAGTAGTGGACAGTCTCTCATTGTTGAGGGCTGAATTCTATTGGAGGGATCGTGCACTATGGCTCGAGACTCAAGGATACAAATTGCGACCGAGGTATCAACCAGGTTGGGCGCCTGAAATCCCCAACCTCGAGAACGTACCGCTGAATGACGAGGAATTTGTTGCGATGGCGGTGCGTTCTTCCTCAAGTTCACATCTTGTATCTAAAAACTCAAGGACATGATGGCAGAGAGCAGCCGTCGTCGACGCTACTAGAACGAAGGACGGAAAGCGCGTCCTGTTGAAAAGAATCGTCAAATCTGATCACCCTTTCGAAGCTGGGCTCACGAAACTATTGAGCGCGGAACCACTTTCCGCCGATCCTCTCAATCATTGCATCCCAGTGCTGGATGAAATCTCCCCACCAAATGAACCTGGCGTCACATATCTCGTTTTACCGTTCTTGCAGCAACTCACTTGCTTGCCGTTTGATACGTTTGGCGAAATCGTCGACTTTGTCAAGCAGCTGTTCACTGTGGGTACCCCCGTGACCTCGTGGCCTTCGTTGATGATGAACACCTCTCTTTCAGGGCGTACAATTCTTGCATCACCATCATATCGCCCACAGGTAAACATCCTCTCGTTTTCGTCTTCCAATTTACTTATATACCCCCCTAGGGATATCGGCATACCCAACGTTTTGATGGAAGGGGAGCAGATGTTTCCTGAAGGATGGAATCATTTCCGCGGGCACCGCACGCCTCGAGGGAACAAGCACTCCACATTCTTTAGGAGATCAATTCAACCACCGAAGTACTACATCATCGACTTCGGTTTGTCGCGTCAATATGACGCCACAGAGACCAATCCTCAAGAGCCACCTATCGGTGGTGGTGATAGGTCCGTCCCGGAATTCAAAACAAACAAAGAAGCATTCAATCCATTCCAGACGGACATATATTACACGGGAAACTTGATTCGACGTCTCATCATGACGGTAAGGGACACCGCATCCGGCTTCTCTTAACTTACTCAGGTATTGTAGGGTGACAAGCTTTTGATCAAGGGCTACTATGGAGCTGGCTTTTTGGATCCTTTGATCAAGGATATGATACAAAAAGACCCAGAAAAGCGCCCAACGATAGACGAGGTTATAACGCGTTTCGAAGCTATCTGCAAGAACTTAAGTGATCGAAAGCTTCGTTCTCGTCCAATCCCGCGGAAGGGAAAGATTATCAAAGGGATACGGAACCACTTGGAACATCGAAAGAGAATGAGGGAGTACATTGAGCAGGGCATTCCTCCCATTCCCTTCCGTTCCGGCCCCTCAGAAATAATTGAGTAACCTTGATTTTCTGCATACAACGTATCCTTATCCTTACCGTACTGTACAGTGATAATATTTATCTACACGCGCACCTTGCTCCTGAGTCCCAATCCAACCAGAGCCACACCAGGTGATACAAGCACCCACACACGCCAATCCGGGATACTGCAGTCACTGAGTTCGAAATGTTCTGATCGCTAACCACGATGATCTTGCCTTTGTCTCACAAACACAAGAAGTACGCAATAAGGTGAACAAGGTATTCCGGTCAGTATCAACGACCCCGTTTCTTATTTTGTCTGGAGGTCTCTTCATCCGCAATCCATCAACCTTTCTTCTCTCTAACTTATGACGCCACACACCGAAGTCCAACCCACACCTGCAGCATTGGGTTTACTGACCCCAGAGGAACATGAACGCCTTGTTCAAAGATATGCCACCATAGAGAAGAACTTCTCGTTGCAAAAGCCCGAATTCTATTGGAGGGAACATGCACTGTGGCTGGAGACCCAAGGATACAGACTACGGCCAAGGTATCAACCAGGTTGGAGGCCTAATATTCCCTTGGGCGCAGAAGCAAATCACCAAGATGAACTATATGCCCATGGCGGTGCGTGTTCTATTCCATCTACGTCGTTCCAATTTAAAGTTGTGATGATAGAGAGTAGCTGTCGTTGATGCAATTCGCATGAAAGACGACAAGCGCGTCTTTTGAAGTCGAGATCACAAAACTGTTCAACACGGAGCCATGCTTGAGTGATTCGAGCAATCATTGTGTCCCACTATTGGATGTTATCCGCCCACCAAACGAACCAGGCATCACCATGCTTGTTTACCCCTTTTTGCAACAACTCGACGCCTTACC
>ML208269.1:354957-379294 GCA_004369065.1 Pluteus cervinus
TCCGTACCGTATATAAACATAATATCAACAGCATTGGAACACTCGTAGTTCCCATCCGTCGTCTAGCGTGTTTATTGTTGACCAAGGTGGTGCTCGCATTCTAACTTCAATCAGGACCAACGAGAGCCACAAGGTAAAATACAAGGACCCACAAACATCAACGGACCAACATAATCGCGGAGTTTTAAATATTCTGATGGTGGATCGACCTTGGGATTGTCTTGCAACATCGGGGATATGCAATTCGTTGTTCTGGGAAGAATGACTTCGCCTTATCACCGTTTCGCTCTTTATTGTTATTATCTGCCCCAGCACATGGACCTCGGCCCACACCGGAGCGACGCCCTCCATCAAGTCCCGCCACATCTAATTATCTCTCGGATTTCATCATGACACAGGTCATCCAACCAGACTCGACACTGCCAGATTCACGAGCTCGGTTCCTTGAAGGACTTCATCAGCTTCAGCAGAACGACGCAGCACTGTGTCCCTCAGAGTATTTCTGGCGCGATCATGCAGCGTGGCTCGAGACTCAAGGGTACAAGCTGCGACCGAGATACCAGCCGGGTTGGGTGCCCGACGTACCACTGGACGGTCCTGGCTTGCAGGACGAAAATTTTGATTCTATGGCTGTAGGTATTCTTTCGTTTTTGAGAGCTTTTGGCTGAACAAAACAGAGAGCCGCTGTTGTGGACGCCATCAGGACAAAAGATGGCAAACGAGTTTTGTTGAAGAGGATATGGCAGTCTGTATGGCCTTACGAAGTTGAGATTTCTCAACTGTTCAGTACTCAGCCTCTCGCCGGCGATCCTCACAACCACTGCGTCCCGCTTGAAGGTATCATCTCTCCACCAGACGAACCAGACCTCAAGATCATGGTCTTCCCGTTCCTCCAACAGCTGACCGCAATGCCATTTGATACGTTTGGGGAAATCATCGACTTTCTTCATCAAGTATTTGTGGCGAGTGTACTCCTCTTTTCTTCGAAACGCGAAGGACTGACTTCTTCCTTCGCAGGGATTGCAATTCATGCATCATCACCATGTTGCACACAGGTAGACACATATTCAGACGTTGATGAGCCCCACTCACGTACTCCTAGAGATATTGGCGAACCAAACATTATGATGGAAGGGAACGAGCTATTCCCCGATGGTTGGAGTCAGAGGTTTGCTCACCTGCTGCCTGATGGTCGAAAATCCACCAACATCTTTACACGAACGCAACGACCGACAAAGTACTACCTGATTGATTTTGGTTTGTCTCGTCGTTATGACCCATCGGACACAAATCCACGAGAGGAACCTATCTACGGCGGCGACAAAACGGTTCCAGAATTCGATACGAACAAGGAGGCTTTCAATCCTTTCCAAACCGACATATATTACATGGGAAACACGATCCGGAGACTTATCATCGACGTACGTGTCTCAACTTGTCTTGTTTTTCTGCGTCATTGAGCTGGTGTAGGGGGAGCACCCCATCTATACAGGCTACCTCGGAACATGCTTTCTACGCCCATTGGTCGACGATATGACCCAATCCGACCCCGAAAAACGTCCAACGATTGATGAGGTTGTGACCAGATTCGAAGGGATTTGCAAGAAGTTGAGCACCTGGAAACTTCGTTCTCGTCCCATTCCACGAGAGGGGCGCATCCTCAAGGGGTTACGCAACCACGCATGGCATTGGAAGAGAAGGGTGGTCTATGTCACGCGAGGTATTCCTCCTATCCCCTCCCATCGCTTTCAGTCAACTCGTACAAAAGTGGTTTCATGTTCTTGATGTCATCATCTACAGCTAGACAGCTGTTGCCGCTTTCCTACTAATTCTCGTACTATATTTGTGGTCTTGTCCTTGCCCTACTCGTACCGTCATAATATTAATTACAGTGGTGTGCCCCAGATCTCTGGAAGCCCGTCGCCAGCAACTGCATGGGCACTACGATGTGCATTCACGCTGATTCAATCAAGTATTGTAGGCGCCCATAAGATAACACAAGTCCAAACATGCGATCGCCAGTTGTTGACTCGGAGTTTAAACGTTGATCACCGATTCAATCATGAATAGCCTGAACAAAGTCGGCTGGCACTGGCAGTTCTGGTAAGTAAAATGCCGTCTTCTCTATTGTTTTGAATTCCCGTTATTATTTGGACAGATGAAAGGCATTATAAGAGAATCCACACAACAACAACAAGGTATCATGTGGAATTTAAGTCCGAACCTCTTAGTTTGCTCCCGCCACACTCTGCCTGCCATCGAAACACCCGATTTCCTTCATGGTACTGGACACTCTAAAGGACGTTCAATCGGACAATACGACACCAAAGTTCTCTGAAGGACTCCTTCTCTTCCACGAACATCGGGTCCGAGCCGCACAACTGCTACCAGTCGAGTATTTCTGGCGGGATAACGCAGCGTGGTTTGAGGCGCAAGGATACAAACTGCGACCAAGATACCAACCTGGTTGGGAGCCAGATGTACCCATGGTTGAGGTTTATGTGGAAGATGAGAACTTTACTCCAATGGCTGTATGTCTCTTTTCTCCGGGCCCATAGACCCATGGCTGAAAGTAGCAGAGAGCGTCCATCGTGGACGCCATTAGGGTGAAAGATGGCAAGCGGGTTTTGTTGAAGAGCGTGGATCGAACAGAACTCCCGCATGAAGTCGAGATATCGCAGCTACTCGGTGCTGGGCCTCTTGCCAGTGATCCCAGAAACCATTGTGTTCCGCTGGAGGATGTTCTTTCGCTACCAGATGAGCCCGACGTCAAAATTATAGTCTTCCCATTCCTACAACAACTCACTGCAATACCATTCGACACATTCGGGGAAATTGTTGATTTTCTCCAGCAAGTGTTCACGGTGAGCGTGCAGCTTCTTCCTTTACCACCGGCTGAAGGAGCCATCGTCCTTAGGGGTTACAATTCATGCACCATCACCATGTCGCGCACCGGTATGTATTGGTGCCTTGCAACTAGCCACACCACACTCACATACTCGCAGAGACATCGGGCAACCCAACATAATGATGGACGGAGACGAATTATTCCCTGATGGCTGGCACCAGCTGTTTGGGTACATGCTCCCTGGTGGTCAAAGACAAACCACCGTTATTACAAGAACCCAACGCCCCCCGAAGTATTACCTGATTGACTTTGGTTTATCTCGTCGTTATGACCCGTCAGATCCCAATCCACTGGAGGAACCTATCTACGGAGGGGACAGAACGGTCCCAGAGTTTGACACCGATAAAGAAGCATTTAACCCTTTCCAGACGGATATATACTACCTGGGCAACATGATACGAAAGTATATCATTGAGGTGAGTCTTGTCGTATTTGGTGTCTTCATATCGTTCAACAAGTCCTACGTGCAGGGCAAGGCCAGCGAATTTACAGGATACTTTGGGACTGGCTTCCTGCGGTCTTTGGTTAAGGATATGACCCGGGATGACCCAGAAAAGCGCCCAACGATTGACGAGGTTGTGACGAGGTTCGAGAAAATTTGCAGTAAACTAAGCCCTTGGAAGCTTCGCTCCCGTCCGATCCCGCGAAAGGGAAACATTTTCAAAGAGATACGGAACCACAAGGAGCACTGGAAGAGAATGAATGAATACATTGCACAAGGAATTCCACCTATTCCCTCCCGCCGACTTCAATCAATCTCAGAGGTGGTTCCACAACCCTAAGATACTGAATTTCATGTAATGCAGATGATTCTGGCTATACTACTGGTATTCTGATTGATAAATAATTGTGTATTGCTGATAATTAGAGCACATCCATCAATTTGCCTGTCAACAAGTCAAGAGCCAAGCTCGTCCAATTGAACTTGCGCCCACAAGCCGAAACAAGTGCACACACAAATAAACTGAGGGAGTCGTACCCGCTTGAGTTCCAAGTTCTTTAAAGATGTGGATCCGATCGTGAATGCATGATCAATGCAAGAACAAGGCCACTGGCTGGTTGCTCTGGTACCCACAAGTTTTACATCATCTTCTATTGTTTTGATCTTCCATTATCACGCAAATGGACGAAGGTATTATAACGGTACTCGCACAAAAGCAACATCTTATATGGAGTTTAATTCACTCCGAACCTCTTAGTCTCGCGCCACACTCTGACCGTTGCGATCAAACCCCCAACCTCCATGGTACTGGACACCCCAAAGGACATTCAATCGGGCTCAACAAAACCATCACGAGCACTTCTTCGCTTCCACGAACGCCAGTGCAAGGCCGCACAACTGCTACCAGTCGAGTATTTCTGGCAAGATAAAGCAGCATGGCTCGAGGCGCAGGGATACAAACTGCGACCAAGATACCAACCTGGTTGGGAGCCGGATATACCCATGGTTGACGCTTATGTGATGAATGAGAACTTTGTTCCTATGGCTGTATGTCTCCTTTCTTCGGACCCATAGATTCTTGGCTGAATGTAGCAGAGAGCATCCATCGTGGACGCCATCAGGATGAAAGATGGCAAACGGGTTTTGCTGAAGAGATTGTATCGATCGAAAAACCTGCATGAAATCGAAATATCTCAACTATTGGGCACCGGGCCTCTTGCCAGTGATCCCAGAAACCATTGTGCCCTGGTGGATGATATTCTTTCGCCTTCAGACGAGCCAGACCTCAAGTTTATGGTCTTCCCATTCCTACAACAACTCACTGCGATACCGTTCGACTCATTTGGGGAAATTGTTGATTTTCTCCAGCAAGTGTTCACGGTGAGCGTGCAGCTTCTTCTTTCACCACGGGCTGAAGGCGATACCTTTCTTAGGGGTTACAATTCATGCACCATCACCATGTTGCACACCGGTATGTGGCGGTGCCTCGTAATCACTGAAATCCACACTCACATACTCTCAGAGACATTGGACAACCCAACATAATGATGGAAGGAACCGAATTATTTCCTGATGGATGGCACCAAGAGTTTGGGCACCTGCTCCCTGATGGTCAAAGACAGACCACCGTTTTCACAAGAACCCAACGCCCACCGAAGTACTACCTGATCGACTTTGGTTTATCTCGTCGTTATGACCCGTCAGATCCCAATCCACTGGAGGAACCTATCTATGGAGGGGACAGAACGGTCCCAGAGTTTGACACCGATGAAGAGGTATTTAACCCCTTCCGGACGGATATATACTACCTGGGCAACATGATACGAAAGTATATCATTGAGGTAAGTCTCGTCATATTTGGTGTCTTCGTATCATTCAAGTCCTACGTGCAGGGCAAGAATAGCGAATTTACAGGATACTTTGGGACTGGCTTCTTGCGGTCTTTGGTCAAGGATATGACACGAACGAAGCCAGAAAAGCGTCCAACGATAGATCAAGTTGTGAGGCGCTTCAACAAAATCTGCAAGAAGTTGAGTACTTGGAAGCTTCGTTCTCGCCCGATTCCACGAACGGGAAATATTCGCAAAGGGCTACACAATCACATGGAGCACTGGAAAAGAAGGAGGGATTTTGTCAAACGAGGGGTTCCTCCTATTCCTTCCCGTCAGCTCCAGTCAACCACGGAAGTACTTCCACGTCCTTAAAGGTACTATGTACCTGTAATTTCTAGCCTTACTCTCACTGTGATGTTGTCATAATAATTGTGATTGTTCTTTCTAATTATTCGAGCACGTCCACCAGTGGTTCCGATCCATCCTTAACGCAATGCGGCATCGCGCATTGTCGCAACTGATCACAACCACCTTCAAGTTGCGAAAACAAGAATGACTTTATTATCTTCACTTACCGTTTGGCAGTGGACTACCTTCCACTGTCAATGAAATGGGTGAAGGTAGTGCTGATTCCGGAGAAGTTACTCACCAATTATTCACTGCGGGCCCGGGTGCTTCTACGGCCTTGTGGATTGATCGTGGATACTATTCTTTCAGCCAAACTGGAGCCACAAGGTAAAATAAACACCTACATACGTCAACTTCAGGGCATTGTGCAGCGGTCGCCGAGTTTGTATCTTCTAATTGCCGATGATGATCTCGCAAACACAAGAGAATCACCACAACACGGGAACTCGAGTCAGACTGACCCTGCTGCCTTCTTTTGTTGCCTTGTCCTTTTCCATTATCGCCCAAACGGATGAAGGCCGCATATTATACACGAGAAGCTGAATTTAAATGCCAAATCCCGGGTCCCCTCACCCCGCATCTCTCTGATACTCGAATCCCTTCATGACACAGGATATTCAACCAGACTCGACAACGCAACAAAAAGCACACCAGTGGCCTGAACGACTTCGTCAGCTGAATCAGGAGCTTGCAGCACTGAAGGTGTATGAATATTTCTGGCGGGATCGCGCAGTGTGGCTCGAGACTCAAGGATACAAGCTGCGACCAAGATACCAACCTGGTTGGGAACCTGATGTACCATTGGATGGCCCCGGTGAACTCGACGAGGACCTTCAATCTATGGATGTATGTCTTCTTTCACGTTTATAAGCCTCTAGCTAAAAACAACAGAGAGCGGCCATCGTGGACGCCATCAGGATGAAAGATGGAAAGCGAGTTTTGCTGAAGAGGACATACCAATCAAAATGGCCTTACGAAGCCGAGGTTTCGCAACTATTCGGCACTGAGCCTCTTGTCAGTGATCCTCGCAACTATTGTGTCCCACTCGAAGATACGATCTGTCCGCCAGATGAGCCAGACCTAAAAATTCTTGTATTTCCGTTCCTTCAAAGACTGAATGCGATCCCGTTCGATACTGTCGGAGAAATCGTTGACTTTCTAAGCCAAATACTCACTGTAAGTGCTCAGCTTTTTCTTTCGTCTCAAATTGAAGAATTTCTCAGGGACTGCAATTTATGCATTATCATCACGTTGCGCATAGGTAGGTCACTGTGGCACAACCACCGTCAGCTAACATTGACGTACACCCAGAGATATTGGCGAACCTAACGTGATGATGGAGGGAAACGGGCTGTTCCCTGATGGATGGAACCAGGCGTATGCTGGCCTACTCCCTGATGGTCGAAAAGCCAGCAAGGTCTTCACAAGAACCCAACGACCGCCGAAATATTACCTCATCGATTTTGGTTTGTCTCGTCAGTATGATCCATCGGATCCCAATCCACTGGATGAACCTATTTATGGTGGTGACAAAACGGTTCCAGAGTTCAAGACCAATAGAGAAGCATTCAACCCTTTTCAGACAGATATCTACTACATGGGGAACATGATACGAAAGTATATTACCGAGGTATGTCTCCCTCCGAGCCATTTGGGATCATCGCACTATTCACACAGTGCTTGGTAGGGGCATCGAATCTATGGGTCAGTCGAATTCACGGGCTACTTTGGGACTGGGTTTCTACGCCCGTTAGTCAAGGATATGGTGCAAGATGACCCAGAAAAGCGTCCAACCATAGATGAGGTTGTAACCCGCTTCGAAAAGATCTGCAAGAAATTGAGCATCTGGAAGCTTCGTTCTCGACCGATTCCACGAACGGGAAACCTCATCAAAGGGCTACATAACCACGTTGAACATTGGAAGAGAAGGATGGATTATGTCAAACGAGGAGTTCATCCCATTCCCTCCCGTCAACTTCAGTTGGCTACGGAAACGGTTCCACGCCGTTAAGAATCTCGTAAACGGTGTAATGCGTAAATTAGTATACCAGTCCTTTACTTTTTAGTCTCGTCCTTGGTATGATATCGTTGTCATAATATAATTATCCCGAAACGTTCGGGCGCGTCATTTTGGCATGTTACGAGCGTGTAGAAGGGATACTTCCGCTATGTGGGAGGATAATAATTACAAATGCTTTTTGTCGTGCACTCATCCCGACGGATGTAGTGGATCATCCTCAGGATTTTCAATGGGTGTCTCGGAGAAATTCTCTCAATCGTCTGCACCAGGTCTCCCCCATTTGACCATTCGTGATACCCCACCGTTCCATTCTTCCACTCGTCGCTTACTCACCATACTGACCGTGGATCGGTCTGTTCCAACAAACCCAATTGCTAGGCTTTGCCCAACGATATCTATTATCGGGGGATACCATTTATTGAACTTCTGTACCGTCAGCTCTTCAGAGTGATCAATAAACTTCCATCCTTGAGCTTTGACTTCGTTCCAGAATGCAGGGTCTTCTTCGTCTAGAGAAATGGTTCAGGTCGAGATAGTAAGGTTCTATCGTGTTTGGTACTTACCAGAGGTGACGAAGACATCAGTCGGACCAACAAGGATACCCCTAGTATGTAATTCTTGGCGTACTTCTTCTGCTCGCCGAATATATGCAGAGAGAGGTGCTAGGCACGCATGAGGAGCGTACCCTGGTTCGCAGTGGTCTTTGAAGTCACCCCTTCGAATATGAACAGCAATAAACTATAACGTTACACCTCAGCAGCAGCAAATGGAAAGAAACAAGGAGCACAAACCGGCGGGAGCTCTCTTTGTATATCAAATGCGTGCTTAACATACCCCATCGTAAGTCGTACGATCGACGAGGTGAACCTTGCATACTGGCCAACGAATTTCCAGGCAGGTGTCCAATCACTTTGCCACTCGTAACCTACATCACTGCTTGTGGCGTAGTACAAGAGATCGAAACATGCCAACTGGGTGTTTGGTTCAAGAGCGGCTTGCAGGATAGGAGAGCTCGACATCAGCGAACTCTGTTGGTTGCCATAGGTTTGGGAGTTTACGAGTGCAGAAAGGGCCCCAAAGGTGACGTGGATATCGATTTTCTCGGTGGGCCACCGTCGAGCAGAGTTTGGAACTCTGGTATAAGACGTGTCCATGCCGAGATAACGAACGAGATATCCACTGGTCCAAGGGATATGTTCATGTTGTGGACGCGCCGACCAACAACCGATTGTCTCCAATTGTCGTCCTTTTTCAATGTCCTCCCAAGGAGTATCTTGGTTTGGAAGAATTTTCACGTCGGACCATTCTACAAGTGGAGTTCGGACTTGTTTGCGAAGCGTTGTAAGGTTGAAGAGGTCACCAAATTGGACTATTCCAGCTTCATGTGCTGGAAGGGGTTTTAATAACGAGGTCAAAGAGAATACTCGGAAAGACGCACGTATATGGTCATCGGGGGCAAATGGTGGTATTATGGGTGTACGATCCGATTGCATCCCCAAGTATATTATATGTATCTATATGCACGTCGTGAACTGCTTCCCGGAAGAGAACCGCTCTCAACTCACTAGGTTAATGTACTGGTTTGCTTCAGTAGTGTTGGACTTCAGAAATAGGGACATTCGGAGGATCAATGAACATACTAAAGCCCCCTTTGATACCAGACGTAACATAGCGCCTATCCTTCCGTAGATTATCTGATACAATAGCTTGTCCCCGGCAGCGCGCAAGTGAGAAGCAGATCACTTACCCGAAGCTTTTGCTGTCGGTGCGCCTACTAGCTGTTTTGTAGGACCATACTTCGCATCGAGGTCTTCGCCAGGGCTTGTTACATTTTTTCTCAGATCGACTTCCTGGGGCGTGCATGTTGGGGTTGAGGGCTCAACTGGTGGCGGTATTTCTATCGCGAGATGTTCTTGGCCCACTGATGCGTAGAACGAATGCAAAACCAGTAAGACTGCGAGGAACGAAAAGAGCGCGATGAGTTTCGTGCGTGGGTTAAGGCTGGAGAACATGGCGCATGAGATTGGGATGAAAGGAAGAGAAGGAGCGTTAAAAAAAATTATACCAAGTTTGCCTTCAAGTCTTCAGGGGTGAATATACTGGAATCAGGCACGCCGAGCAATTGCGCTTGATCGACGGAGGATTGGAAATTTGGAATGCCGGACAACTCGTCGATCGTGTCCTAAAGGATAAGGGTAAGAATCGAGGCATGGATATCCGGAGTTTGATCTCGCCGAAGCGGGGACATTAATTCACGTTGCACAAGCAATGACATCAAGTTGCGGTTGTAAATCTACGCTTGTGAACGGAAGCTGACGAGTATCTACCCGCACCACATAAGAGACACTCTCATTTAGGACGAAAATCCTGCCCATTCGGCGCTTCACTGATAAGGGTTCAGTCTAGGGAATCATTCGGGACTTGGCTGAGGTAAACTCACCGTCGACTATTCTGAACCCGAATGAATAACCAATCCACGGCAGCTCTCACACCGGTGCTGCGAGAACAAGTGAGGGAGTGGTGCTGTGTGTGGTAAAGGACCTACCCCTCAAGAGCGCTCACCCCCATCACATCCAAACTGGCAATGCGCTCCTTGCGTGCGCTTAGTTCGCTCCTTCCCCCGTCTTGGTTTTCGCCATACCGAGCACTTCTGCGAGCACTCTCTAGTTTTCGCTGATGCCAATCCTCATAATCATGACGAATTTCCTCCACTGACAAAGCAGTGGGGGAGTCTTGCTTGTTCGCCAGTAGCAATAATGGAACACCGAGGATTTGAGGCGACGATAAGACTGAATCTAGTGTGCTTGCAGTGTGAGGATTAGTCCGAGGTACAGTAGATGTAAAAATAGATAGAGTAAGGATGGGCTGACATACCGAAGACTTCCCAACCTTCACCAAAACGTTCTCGGTCCTCTGCATCAATCACGTATACCACAGCATGACAATCGTCATAATATCTGTGCCATATATTCCGGATGCCACGTTGGCCACCTAGATCCCAGAACTGCAGAATTGTAGATGGTAGGGTGATTTTACCGGCTAGAAAAAACATGAGATTGACTGAGCTCGGTCATTTCGACCACGTACTGTTCTGCCCAACCGTTGGCCCTATCTTGTCAGGAGAAAGCCCTGGGGTGTCGTTGTAAAGCGTCTTGATACGCTCCAGCAGTGTCTATAACCTGGTCTCTAAAACAGAGCAGGACGCAACAGAAATCGCGACTTACCGTCTTGCCGGCGCCATCAAGGCCAATAATAATGACACTGAACTCCTCCTTCCTAGACTCCGTGAGTAACAATCTACACTGCCATGAACCGCGCTTACCGTGTCAAATGTTCGTGGAGGCCCTTGAGAAGGTGGTACATCGCAGAAATACGGAAGAGCAAAACACGAACCAACAACCTGGGCGGTGTCCGAGTTTGTCGCGAACAGTCTTCATAACCACCACCACCGATGGGCTACTCATATTCTTACTACTACGGCTATGGATTCGTATCTTTTCTCGTCACCGTAATCGCCCTCTATTTGCTCTTCACAGGTATGAACATTCGGGTGGCCTCGGGGGTCGAGCTCAGTTGTTACCTAATTTAGGTTCCGGAGAGGCGTTTAACGTCGGTCGCTTTTTGGAGGAATCGAGTCCATACGCGTGGGGGGCAACTGGAATTGGTCTTTGCATAGGATTGAGTGTGTTAGGAGCGGGATGGTAGGCCTTCGTCCACTTGATACCGCGCTGCGCTTACGCTGGACCTAGGGGAATCCTCGTAACGGGTTCCTCAATTATTGGTGGCGGTGTTCGTGCACCAAGAATCACAACCAAGAACTTGATCAGGTAGTGCACAGTGCAGCTATTACTTATCACACTACTCAACCTATGATCGTCCAGCATCATCTTCTGCGAAGTCGTTGCAATTTACGGCGTCGTTCGTCTCCCTTCATCTTCTCCGATTTCGTGTCATTCATAATGCAAACAGATCATCGGGATCGTGTATTCGTCCAAGTTGGCGCCTGTAGCTGAGGCACAGCTTTACACTCGCGAAAATTACTTCACTGGTTTGTGTTCTCTTATTCATCGACTATATGCAACCAACATCCTCCTAGGTTTCGCCTTATTCTGGGGTGGATTGACAGTTGGTGTCTGCAACCTGCTTTGTGGTATTTCTGTTGGTGTCACGGGTTCGACTGCGGCCCTAGCAGATGCTGCGGATCCAAATCTTTTCGTCAAGATTCTCGTCGTGGAGGTCTTCGGCAGTATCTTAGGGCTCTTCGGGCTGATTGGTGCGACACATAGCCCTTTCATTCTGTTTTGGTGCTGACTACGGCTTCTCTGACAGTGGGTCTTTTGATGGTCGGGCAAGCTAGTGACTTCGCTGCTGGAACACCAGCAGTGGACTTTGCAACCAGGGTTGTCTCGTCGGCTCTCTGACCTGATATAATACGCAGATATGTTGTCGCATATACCACCCAAGAATAAACAGAAATCCGCGCAGAATTTAGTCTTGTCCACTATGAAGATGTACATATATTATGCAACCCGTGTGTACAGAGGGTAGCTATAAGATTATGCCTTATTCTTCTGCCAGCCAGATGGGATGGGGGGGATACGTCGAATCACATAACCGACTCGCCTGACCCAATGCCTACAAACGCGGGAAATCGTATAGGGGACGAATGCGTTCCTTGGGGCAGGTCGTGAGCGCAATTTCCAAGAACCCAAACGTTTACACATCTCTTCGAAACGCACAACAACTTCGTCAATTGTGGGTCTCTTTGCGGGATCATCTTGAACCATGTCACTGATTAACGGTTGGAGGAATTTCATCCCATAATGCCCGTGGGTGTACGATGCCTTGCCCTGCAAATCGATGATCAATCACGCGTTATCTACAGAAGGCGGCGTAGCTCACATCAATGAAGTTCTCCCGCACGAAATTGCCCATGTAATATATATCGGTATGGAATGGATTGAAAAGTGTACCAGAAGTTTGAAATTCTGGGACCGTCTTGTCACCGCCTATCACAGGAAGTTCAAGGGGATCGGCCTCTGAGGGGTCGTATTGGGAAGACAGTCCAAAGTCAATGAAATAGTACTTGGGAGGCCGTTGAGTTCTCGTGAAATTCTTCGCCCGAGTTCGTCCATCAGGAGCAAGACTGTTATTGTGAAGATGCCAACTACCTGGGCAGATTACTTCTCCCTCCATCATTATATTGCCTGGATGAATATCCCTGTTGGAAGAAGAAGAGGATTAACTCAAATTAAGATGCATAATAATCCAGGATACAAACCGATGTGCGACATGTTGGCGGTGGATGAATTGTAAACCCTAGAACGAGGTGAGCAATTCAACCTTATTTGAGTACGGTTTCTCGATAAATGCACCTTAAATAATTGGTCCACACAGTCAATCACCTCACCAAACGTGTCGAAGCGAGGTGTATCATATGTCCGGAGGAATGGTAGAACCATGATAAGGTGGTCAGGATGATTTGGTGGGTATAACACGTCCAACAGTGGAATGCAGTGGTTCTGAGGATCGTTCGACAAGGCTTCGGAACTCCACAACTGGGTAATTTCCAGTTCGTTTGGATGGTCCTCCTTGTTCACCCGCTTGAGCGTGACGCGTTTTCCATCTTTAATTAGTGTGGCGTCTATGACCGCGGCCCTCTGTTTGTAAAATTAGATAAATACAGGAGAGGCCCTGGAAGGTACACAACTCACCACAAGGCGTAGCCCATCTTCGGGTGGGTTGAGCAAGCTATACTCAGAACCTTGCCAAGATGGCACCCAATCCGGTTGGAAACGAGGCCGCAGCTGGTATCCACAAGTTTTGAGCCACGGTTGGTAATCCCTCCAATAGATCTCGTGCTTGCCAAGTAGACCCTTTCGAATAATTTCTCTAGCGGCGTCATCTAGCAATGACCCCTTTAGATTGGTTGTGGCTGCAATCACTGTGGGGGTAGTCATGACACTTTCCCTAAAATGCTGGTTATAAATGCCTTTTGAGCGCATCTCATCCGGTATAATGTATCGGATAGACGTTACAGTAAAACACCCTTTGTTCCTCGCGTCGACGCATGCCCTTGTGCCGCCTCGCCACAGACGTTGTAGTTGATATATATTGCCGAATTCTTGTTCTCGATTGTTTCGGGCTGATATCAGCTACGGGAGATGATCCAGGTACTTAGCGTCAGTGCTTCAGTGAATTTCAGTGGCGACATTCAACAGAGTGGGTTTGGCACTGGCTCGTAATTTAGTCACATTGCGTGCTACCATGAGTGTACAGGTGTCGAACTCCTATTACACGATCAAAGTATCGTCTCTGATGGAATTGATGGTATACGCCGAACGACATAACCGACTCGCCTGATCCAATGCCCGCATATACGAGGAATTCCCTTGGATATGAATTCTTTCTGGGGTCGGGGTCGTGAGCATAACTTCCACGAGCTCAAACCCTTCTAAATCTCCTCAAACAGAACGATGACTGTCAATCGTATCTCCTCTGTGAATCATCTTGAAGCATGACATTGATCAATGGTTGCAAGAATTCTATCCCATAGTGACCTTTGATAGGTGATTTGTGGGAAGCCTGAAACCAAAGGACGTGTAAAGAATAACACTGAAGGTACAGTAATCGGATTTTACGCACCTCGTTAAGGTACTCTCGTATCAAGTTCCCCATAATACATATCCGTATGAAACGAGTTGAAGAGCGTAGCAGACGTTTTGAACTCTGGAATGGGACAGTGCACGAGCAAGACAATAAGACAAACCACGAGACAATGACTATCTTCAGGTGGGTTGTGCATAGGGTACTCCGAACCTTGCTATGATGGCACCCAGTCGGGTTGATAACGACGTCGCAGCTCGTATCCAAAGGTTTTGAGCCATGACTGGTAGTGCTCCAGTAGATTTCGTTCTTGTTGAGCATTTTTGGATAAATTTTCGTCTCTCGTCTGTTTCCATAGCTGTATGGCCGGGAAAATGGTTGGTGTGGTTTGTCCAAGGATCCCGGTGCTCTGAACGGTATAAAAGCCCACTGACTGGAAGGCATCGCCACGAATATAAGTAGACAGGCTGGTCGACTGCATGTGGATATCGTTGAGCTTCAAGTTGCATGGCTGCAGCCTGTCAAGCATGTCAAGACCTGGACAAATAGCGACAAATTCAGAAGTGTTGATCACGAAAGTTCGAACGCCCCAAACTTAACAAGGCTAACGTCAAACGTTCGATTTCATGCCCCAGAATGCAAGGTAACATGTACAAGAACCTAATTGCATTATCCGATGCTACTACAGGATTCGAAACGACATAATCAAGTCCCCTTCCTCGCCCTCTGAGACGGGATTGGTGGTATACCTCGAACGCATAACCGACTCGTCTGATCCAATGCCTACATACACGGGGGATTATGTAGAAAACGAATTCCTTCCTCGGTGTGGGTCTCGACCTCAGTTTCCATGAACTCAAACCTTTACAGATCTCCTCGAAACGCACGACAACGTCGTCGATCGTGGGTCTTTTCGCGGGGTCATCTTGAACCATGTCGTTGATTAATGGCTGCAAGAATTCCATCCCAAAATACCCTTTGGTTTTTGGTGCTTCGTTGCCCTGGAATCCCAAGGTCAATTTTTCGTCTTTGTTCCAAGAGAACAAGCTCACTTCAATTATACACTCCCGGACGACATTGCCCATGTAATATATATCGGTATGAAATGGGTTGAAGAGCGTGCCAGAAGTTCTATACTCTGGGACAGTCTTGTCTGCGCCTATCAGGGGATGCTCTAGGGGATTGTCTTCTGAAGGTTCGTATTGCAGGGATAGTCCAAAGTCGATGAAATAGTACTTGGGTGGACGTTGCGTTCTTGTAAAGGTCTTGGCTCGAGTCTGCCCGTCGGGTGCAAGGCTATTGTTGAAAAGATGCCAACCACCTGGGCAAATTCCGTCTCCTTCCATCATGATGTTAGTTTGGGCGATATCCCTGTGTAGAATATAATCAACTACGATCGAGAGGGAAGCAAGTGTCAGAGACGAACCGGTGCGTCACATGTTGGTGGTGAATGAATTGTAAACCCTGACCGTACAATCATTAATCAGCCACCAAGCCCGGTCTTCATCGCAAGTATGCATACCTTGAATAACTGGTCCAGGCAATCCACCACCTCACCAAACGTATCAAAACGAGGCAAGTTCCACTCCCGAAGAAAGGGTAGAATTAGGATGACATGGTCCGTATGATTTGGCGGATATAGAAGCCCCAGCAGTTGGATACAATGATTTCGAGGATCACTTGATAAGGGCTCAGTACCCCACAATTTGGTGAGTTCCACTTCATAAGGGTAATTCTCTGTCTTTACCCGCTTAAGTAGAACACGCTTTCCATCCTCAATTCGCGTCGCGTCGATGACTGCGGCCCTCTATTCGTAGCCTCAGATCGGTATAGGAGAAAATGAAAGGTTACACTCACCCAAAGGCGCATCCCATCTTCGCGTTTATGGAGCGGGTCATACTCAGAACCTTGCCAAGATGGCACCCAGTCCGGTTGGAAACGAGGTCGCAGCTGGTAACCACAGGTTTTGAGCCATGGTTGGTAATCCCTCCAGTATCTCTCATTCTTGCTGAGCAGGCCCTGTCGGAAGATTTCATCCTCGTCGAGCTCTGTCAATTGGGCCGTCATTGCGTGTGTACTCATGCGGGAGTCGAGAGGTGGGTCGTCCACTAGGTGGTGAGGAGAGGTTGCTTCCAGATTGCGCCACAATACGAGGAAAATGCCATGAAGTTGTGGTCCCTTGTGCAGTTTCGAGTCTGTTGTTCTTGCGACAAGGCAAGGGTTACCCCGTTCAATTCACACGACATCGTACTTCGTGCTGGTAGCTCGTGTTACGGAACACAAAAGTTGGGCCCAAATGGACCATACAAAAGTATTAGGAACGTAGATCCAGGTTTCCTGCAGCTGTCATTACCACGCGCGTTTGCCGATTGTTCGGCTAATATATGTTTCCCAGTCGGCGTCATCTGGGTTCGCTTTCTGGGTTGGAACTGTAGGCGATGTGGGGGCAGCCATGAACCCTTCGTTGAGGGAGTTTCCAGCAGCGTTATGGGTATAGACATGGCTTCTGAGGGCATCACATAGAGTATAATGTATACGTACCCGGTAGACAATACATAAAGCCCTTGTTTTCGCGGGTGATGCATGTTCTTGCGCTACCTCGTTAGCGGATGTTGTAATCGACTGGACAAGCCTCGCTAAATTCTTATTCTCTCCAGGTCTCCTTGTGTTCTGAGCTGGTAGTTAGTAAGCGGCAACATCGATAAAGGATAGACTCATAGACTCATAATTTCACCGCATTGCGCGCTGCCATGAGTATACAGATGTCGAACTCCTATTACACGATCAAAGTATCCTCTCTAATGGAATTGGTGGTATACGTCGAACGACGTAACCGACTCGCCTGATCCAGTGCCCGCATATATGAGGAATCGCCTTAAATATGAATTCTTTCTTGGGTTGGGGTCGTGAGCGTAACTTCCACGAACCCAAACCCTTCCGAATCTCCTCAAACCGAACGACGACCTCGTCAATTGTAGGTCTCTTCTTTGGATCATCTTGGACCATGTCATTGATCAATGGTTGCAAGAATTCCATCCCATAGTGGCCTTTGATATGTGGTTTATGGGAACCCTGAAACCAGAGGGCGTGAAAAGAATGAGACTGAAGATCATCGGATTGTACGTACCTCGATAAAGTGCTCTCGTATCAAGTTCCCCATAGTATATATATCCGTATGAAACGGGTTGAAGAGCGTGGCAGATGTTTTGAACTCTGGAACAGTCTTGTCCCCACCCATGACACCAGGTTCGAGAGGATTTTCTTCTGAGGGGTCATACTGACATGACAGACCAAAGTCAATAAAGTAGTACTTGGGAGGGCACTGCGTTCTTGTGAAAAACTTTGCCCAAGTTCGTCCATCAGGCGCGCGCCTACGATCACGATGGTGCCAGCCACCAGGGCAGAGTTTGTCGCCCTCCATCATCACGTTTGCTTGGGAGATATCCCTGTCCAGATAGTATTAACTAAGGCAGTTTGACAGGAAAGCAGCTTCAGATACGAACCGGTGCGCCACACGCTGGTGGTGAATGAACTGTAAACCCTGATGTGCATTAGCTGTAAACCATAATATAATGATTTTAGCTATAAGCTTACCTTGAATAACTGCTCCACACAATCAACGATTTCACCAAATGTGTCAAAGCGAGGCACGTTGTATTTCTGGAGAAAAGGAAGAACCAAGATAACATGGTCCGCATGATTAGGTGGATGTAGTATCTCCAGCAGTGGGACACAGTGGTTTTGTGGATCACCCGACAGAACCTCGGTGCTCCACAACTGGGTGATTCCAACTTCTTCGGGGTGGTCTTCCCTTTTCACTCGTTTAAGCAAAACGCGCTTGCCGTCCGCGACACGGGTCGCATCATTGACAGCAGCCCTCTTTTTGCATGATCAGCCAGTCGGCGTATGAGAGAGAAAAAAGACAAACCACGAGGCGATAGCCATCTTCGGGTGGGCGGTGCATAGGGTACTCCGAACCTTGCCATGATGGCACCCAGTCAGGTTGATAACGAGGTCGCAGCTGGTATCCACAAGTTTGGAGCCATGGCTGGTGGTCCCTCCAGTAAATTTCGTTCTTGTTGAGCAAGCCCTTTCGGATAACTTCTCGTGCCTCTTCTGTTATCATATGTAGCTGGACGGTCGGGGTGGTGGTTGATGTGGTTGTCCGAGTATCCCGCTCTATGAACGGTATAAAAGCCTACTGAAGCCATCGCCACGAGGATAAGGTATCTGTAGAAAATAGAAGTCCTTGTTTTGCATATCGGCTGGCCAACGGGATATGTATGTCAGTGAGCTTGGGCGGCCCGGGCTGCAGCTGATCGAGACCTGGACAAATAGCGACAAATTCGGACGGTTGAAAGTTCCCAAACGAGGCGGCAAATGTTGCCCAAAAATGCAAGGTAACAAGAATCTAATTGTGCTATCCGATGCTACTAGCCTACAGGATTCGAAACGACATAATTAAGTCCCTTTCCTCGCCCTCTGAGACGGGATTGGTGGTATCCGTCGAACGACATAACCAACTCGTCTGATCCAATGCCTACATACACGAGGAATTATGTAGAAAACGAGTTCTTTCTTCGGTGTGGGTCTCGACCTCAGTTTCCATGAACTCAGACCTTTACAGATCTCTTCAAACCGCACGACAACGTCGTCAATTGTGGGTCTTTTCGCGGGGTCATCTTGAACCATGTAGTTGATCAACGGCTGCAAGAATTCCATCCCATAATACCCTTTTGTTTTTGGTGCATTGCCCTGCAATCCTAAGGTCAATCTTCCATCTTTTTTTTCTTCAATAGAACAAGCTCACTTCAATGATATATTCCCGGACGAGATTGCCCATGTAATATATATCGGTATGAAATGGGTTGAAGAGCGTGCCAGAAGTTCTGTACTCTGGGACAGTCTTGTCTGCGCCTATCAGGGTATCGCAAGTGCTGTGGGGGTAGTCGTGTCCGCTTTGTTGAAGTTTCCTTAAAATGGTGGGTATAAAGGCTTCCAAATGCATCGCATCGAGTAGAATGTATCAGATGAACAATAAAGTCCGGCATATTCGTGGATCCGGATCGATTGCTACCTTGTTAGCGTGCGTTGTGCTTGACGTTGTGGTCGACTTGAAGCTGTGCTCGGGCTTGACAAACGTCGACAAATTCTTGTCCTCAGGGAGAAATCCCCGGTGGCGGCAAAAGCACGATTGATCAGCTTGACACAACATGAAGACGGAATCGTTGGGTTTGCTATGTACATTATGTCACATCATTAAGACATGCTACTCGAGGTCGAGGAGGCTGTCGTGCACACTATATCATGATACTAACTCGAACGTTTTAACACTAACCATCACGAGCAAAGTACTCTCTTGGACGGGATTGGCGGTACACGTCGAACGACATAACCAACCCTCCTCATCCAATGCCCACACATGTGAGGAATCGCCTTGAATATGAATTCTTTCTTGGGCCGAGGGCGTGAGCGTAATTTCCACGATCCCAAACCTTTCCAAATCTCCTCAAACCGAACGACGACCTCGTCAATCGTAGGTCTCTTCTTGGGGTCATCTTGGACCATATCGCTAATCAGTGGTTGCAAGAATTCCATCCCATAGTGACCTTTGATGTGCGAGCTACTACATCCCTACAATTCAAGGATCCATTCCTCTCTCTTTCTTGGCGACGCAGTAGAAGGACTTACTTCGGTGAAATATTCCCTGACAAGGTTGCCAAGGTAGCATATATCCGTATGGAATGGGTTGAAAAGCCCTGCCGACGTTTGGAATTCCGGAACGGTTTTATCACCACCGATGATGCGAGGTTCGAGAGGGTTGTCGTTTGAGGGGTCATATTGACGAGATAGCCCAAAATCGATGAAGTAATACTTTGAAGGTCTTTGTGTTCTTGTAAAGAACTTTGCTAGGTTACGGCCGTTTGGAGCCCGCTCGGTGTATATATGATGCCAGCTACCAGGGAAGAGCTTGTCACCTTCCATCATGACATTTTCGCTGGAAATATCTCTGTTTTAGGAGTGATGATGGATTGACGAAGAGCTTGAATATGAGATAATTCAATCACAAACCGATGCGCCACATTCTGTCGGTGGATGAATTGTAAACCCTGAGATGTGGTGAGATATTGGTGATTCTGGCGTTTAAGTGCGAATCACCTTAAATAATTGATCCAGACAGTCAATGACTTCACCAAACGTGTCAAATCGGGGTGTTGTGATGCTCTGCAGAAAGGGAAGAACAATGATGGTTTCGTCTGAGCAATTTGGGGGATAGAGGACATCCAGCACCGGGACACAATGGTTCTGAGGATCGGTCAAGAGGGATCCGTTGTTGAAAATCTGGGTGATTCCCACTTCGTAAGGGTGTACACTTTTTGTTATCCGCTTGAGTGCGACGCGCTTCCCGTCCTCTATTCGTGTTGCATCCAGGATCGCAGCTCGCTATGCGTATATCGTTAGTCCTGGACAGGGGAGGAACACGAAGGCTGAACAAACTAAAAGGCGGTATCCGTCCTCTGGTCGGTTGCGCAGCAAAGGCAAATTGCCTTTCCAAGATGGCACCCAGTCGGGCTGGTATCGAGGTCGCAACTGATATCCACAGGTCTTCAGCCAAGGCTGGAGGTCTCTCCAGTCAAGCTCAGTCTCATCGAGTGCTCCCGACCGGATTACTTCATCGCTGCTAGGTGCGTAGGTGCGTGTCTGCGTGGCGTCCATGGGCGTGGTCGTCGATGAGGATGAGCTTTTGTGTTTATGGACGTACAAGTACTTATTAGATCAAAGTCGTCGTCGAGTACAAGAAGTTAAACAGACAATTGGGGGGTGTTGTTCCTTTTTGGCTGCCTTGTCCAGTAATTGTGAAGAAACAAGGTGTCGACACTAACCGGTACTAAAGTACTAACCCACCAGCTGGCAGCTGGGATCCTCAAGTTTGGAGCCATGGTTGGTAGTCCTCCCGTAGGTTTCGCTCTTGTTGTCGTTTTGGATAATTTTTCGTCCTTCCGAGTCATCGGTTTTCATGGCTGGAAAAGAAAACATAGTCGAGTCCCAATAGGTCGGTTTGTCCGAGAATTCCTGTGCCATGGAGGGTATAAAGCCTTCTAAGGACACCACCACGAGTATGAGGTATCGATATCGGTAGACATAAAGCACCCTTTGTTGTGCCTATTGTTCGTCGACTGGGCATGTGCAGTGCAAGCTGGTTGATGTTGTGGTGAAAGGCAAGGATCAACAAATATCGACAAATTCTTATTCACAGTCAGAACGGCGCCCGATGCCGACATTTGCCAGCTACATACTATTACTAGCACCATGCTCTAAGGTTCAAAACATCTACCACTGGGACTTGGTCAAGTCTCCCTGTTCGGTCTCTCGGATGGAATCGGTGGTACCCGTCGAACAACATAACCAACTCTCCTTATCCAATGTCCACATATGTGAGGAATAGCCTTAAAGATGAATTCTTTCTTGGGCCGGGGGCGTGAGCGTAATTTCCACGAACCCAGACCTTTCCGAATCTCCTCAAACCGAACGACGACCTCGTCAATCGTAGGTCTCTTCTTGGGGTCATCTTGGACCATATCATTGATCAGTGGTTGCAAGAATTCAATCCCATAGTGACCTTTGATATGTGATCGGTCGCAACCCTACAATTGCAAGTTAAGGATCATAAGTTTGTTTTAGGTGACACGGCGGAATGACTTACCTCGGTGAAGTACTCCCTGACAAGATTCCCCATATAATATATATCCGTATGAAACGGGTTGAAAGGCCCTGTCGACGTTTGGAATTCCGGAACGGTTTTATCACCACCGATGATGCGAGGTTCGAGAGGGTCGTCTTCCGAGGGATCGTATTGACGAGATAGCCCAAAGTCAATGAAGTAGTATTTTGGAGGTCTTTGTGTTCTTGTAAAGAACTTGGCCAGGTCACGGCCGTTTGGAGCCCGCTCGGTGTATATATGATGCCAGCTACCAGGGAAGAGTTTGTTGCCTTCCATCATGACATTTGCGCTGGAAATATCTCTGTTTAGAGTGACGACGAATTAACGACGAATTTGAATGTGAGATCGTTCAATCACAAACCGATGCGCCACATTCTGTCGGTGGATGAATTGTAAACCCTGAGATGTGGTGAGGTACTTGTGTTTCTGGAGTCCGAGTGCAAGTCACCTTAAATAACTGATCTAGACAGTCGATAACTTCGCCAAACGTGTCAAATCGGGGTGTTGTGATGCTCTGCAGAAAGGGAAGAACAATGATGGTTTCGTCTGGGTAGTTAGGGGGATAGAGGACATCCAGCACCGGGACACAGTGATTCTGAGGGTCGGTTAAGAGGGATCCGTTGTTGAAAATCTGGGTGATTCCCACTTCGTAAGGGTGTATACTTTTTCTTATCCGCTTGAGCGAGATGCGCTTCCCGTCCTCTATTCGTGTTGCGTCCAGGATCGCAGCTCGCTATGTGAATGGTTAGTCGTGCGCAAGGGAGGAACATGAAGGCTAAACAAACCAAAAGGCGGTATCCGTCCTCCGGTCGCTTTCTCAGGATAGGCATGTCGCCTTTCCAAGATGGCACCCAATCAGGCTGGTATCGAGGTCGCAACTGGTACCCACAAGTCTTCAGCCAAGGCTGGAGATCTCTCCAGTAAAACTCAGACTCATCGAGTGCTCCCGACCGGAGGACCTCATCGCTGCTACCACCGTGGTAGATGTGTGTTTGCGTGGCGTCCATGGGCGTGGTCATCGTCAAGTGTTTGTGTTTACGGACGTCGAAGTACTTATTAGATCAAAGTCGTGATCGAATACAAGGACAATCGGGGGGGTTCTTTTGTCGCCGCCTTGTTGTCCAGTAATTGTGAAGAAACAAGGGGTCGACACTAGCCAACTAGGCGGGTAGCTGGACTCGTTTGGAGCCATGGCTGGTAGTCCTCCCGTAGGTTTCGCTCTTGTTGTCCTTTCGGATAATTTTTCGTAGTCGAGTCCTAATAGGTCGGTTGGTCCGAGCATTCCCGTCCTATGGGCGGCATAAAGCCTTCGAAGGAGATCACCACGAGTATAAGGTATCAGTAGACACAAAAAACCCTTTGTTGTGCCTATTGTTCGTCGACTGGGCATGTGCAGGTGCGAGCAGGTTGTGGTGAAAGGAAAGGCGCAACAAATATGGTCAAATTCATATTCGGAACAGCACCTGGCGATGCCGACCGCGGGTGCGGACTAGCACTATGCTCGAGCTCTACGAGTATGCAAGATTCGAAACATCTGCCACTGACTTAGGATAGGCATTATACCTCTCTAGGAAGGCGTCCACTCGGGCTGATATCGAGGCCGCAACTGGTATCCACTTGCAGACAGTGAGGCTGGGGCAAGCGCAATTGCGTGGCAAGTCCGAGTCCAAGGGACCTCTCCCTGTTGTACCACAAGTTATAATAAGACTCGGAACAGGTAAAATTTCTAGTGCCAGAGAGAGTTTAACTTTTCGACTCAAAACGGCGAAGTGCAAGATGCAGATGGAAGATATTGATTAAAGTTCATAAAATCATAGTGAGGAGAAAAGTGAGATATGTGCATGGATAATAAATAACAATTTGATAATCAAAAAGGAAGAGAAGAAATCGAGTCTGCACAGTGCAGGCCCAAAGGTGGTATTGACGGCACATGGGAGTTTCCGGTCCATCATCCACTTGAGAGTGTGTCAGAACGAAGGATCCCTATTCAATGGGAGTTTCCGGTTCATCATCCACTTGAGTGTCAGAACGAAGGATCCCTATATATTGAGTGCTGGTGGTCCCAGAATACACCCCCGACCACTCAGGGTCAATTGACCTGGGAGCGACTATTCCGTTGTGCACCTCCCACTCTACATGCCAGAGTTCGGTGATGAGGACCTTGTCCAATGTACGAATTTGAATGGATTTCAATGTCATCCTAGTGGTGATGATGGCGGAGGCGGTGGTGATGAAACGATCATGTCGATGATGTTTACCGCGACGGCGAGGTTTGAGCAAGAATACGATTCGGGTGCTGGCACTGGCGGGGTAGATATAAGTTAGTCACTGACCAACATTGTGAAAATCATCAACATACCGTGTAATTCAGCGTGCGCGTTGGCGTCATTTATTGTGA
>ML208270.1:13640-29991 GCA_004369065.1 Pluteus cervinus
TCCTCTCCCGTTGACTTCGCTTTCTCTCAGAGCCATTCAAGCACTTCCTGCTATCGCCTCTAAGTTCTTCAAAGAACAAGGTGATTCCACAGGATGGTGCTTCCGCCTTGTTGCCGGTGGACCCCACCCTTCTTTAGGTGGTGATTTAGATTCTTTCACGTACGGGATTTCCTCTGAGAACGCGAGCTTCGCTGACCGATTAGCAGGTTAGATATCGGTAAAGACAAGGACGGCAAACGCTTCAATCAAGTGCGTAATGTCAACTCTCATCAGGAGGAGTTTTTGGGTTGGCTCGAAGGCGTCTTTCGTAAGTTTATTTGTCTCCTCCGCTTGTAATTGAAGTTCATCTGTTGTCTATTAGCCCACGACGTCCGCCAATCGCGTGCTCTGTCAAGCAAGGTGTCCCCAGAGCCTATTCCGGCACCAACTTCAAGTCCACCACCCCCCAATGCGTTGAGACGCCGACATTCTCCGTCTGCTGATGACGGTGCGGATTCAGAAGACGACCTGCCCAGAAAACCAGCCAACGCCCTGGAATTCGCTCGCCTCTACCATATCGACGAAGAAACAGAAGGCGAACTCGAATTTGGGATGAACGTGCCGCAGAACAATGAACCTGCGGACGAATCCCGTCTTCCAACCCCCCCTACAGTCGATGGTTCTCAGACCACACTGCCTGCACCCACCTCGACTTCACCAGCACCTTCCTTAGCACCCAACCGGTCCGTCGGAGCTGAAGTCGCCACAGCTGCACCGTCCCCAGCACCTAACGGTTCTCTTACGGCTCGAACCCCCACAGTACCGTCGACGCCCTCCCTGTCGTCTCCCCCACCCAGCGATTCGCTCTCAGCTGCTCCTCCCAATTCTGCAGCGCCAGCGCCAACTGTCTCCTCGGTGGCACCTCCCCCCACACCTGGGAATGCCACCACGACACCACTTGCGTCCTCGACGGCTCCTCCTCCCGAACCTGCTGATGCCGCACCTGCCAATGCTGCTGCCACACCAATGGCACCTCCCTCCTCACTACCTGCAGCCTCGATGGCACCGCTTTCCGCACCTGCTAATGCCGCCACCGCAACAGCTGCGTCACCTTCGACGGCACTGCCTCCCGCACCTGCCAATGTTGCCGCCACATCCCCTGGGTCCTCAACAGCACCTCCTCATGCACCACCTGGGTCCTCAATGGCACCGCCTTCCGCACCCGCTAATGCCGCCACACCTGCTGCCTCCTTGATGGCACCTCCTCCCGTACCTGCTAAGACCACCGCCGCCCACACCGTCGCAATAGCGACCCACGAGGACCCCTCCCCAAACCATCAGGTTGAAGCGGGTCAAGGAGCAAACGGATTCCAGGCGTTGGCCCCTCAAGACAACACACCCACTCCCGACTTATCTACCGCGACCGCTGCTGCATCAACACCCGAGCCTCAAACCGGCCGTCGTATTCGCAAGCCTGCAAAGACGCGAGACCTTACGACGGTCACTGGAGAAGTGATTGAGTCGGGGCCGCCCAAGCGAAAGGCGACATCAGCTAATCGGTATGTCTTTCACGTTTTCGGCGTGTACGTGCTGTTGACGGTCTCGTTTTTCTAAATAGGACTGGTTCAAAGAAAAGAAAGGTGTAGTTTCGTATTCAGAGATAGAGTGGGCCCCCATAGAATATTTTATACCTATATTTCGTCATGTATCGCTATCTTGAACTCTCAGCCCAAATGTATTTCTTGGTTTCTTGGTACTACCCCCCAGTTTGAGTTGTACAATTTTCGTTAAGGCACGCGAAGGCACTCAATCAAATTTTCCCATCTGCTAAGATTGGACTTGGCAAAAATTTCGAGCACAAAGTCCAGGCATCGGTCGGGTGTCGTACTTTCTGGTTTTTGAGTGATCCCTCGCGATATTTTTGCTGTATTAAATCCGGTGAGTCTGTATCCGAATGTCAACGATTTTCGTTCCCAAATCTGGTAATGTTGATATCCTCGATATATGTTTTTCGTATGTTTTTTCTTTCATCCTGCAGTGGCCCGAGAAAATTAGAAGCAAACGTCTACTGAATGTTCAACTGGCCGGCAATGTCCAGTGTATCCCGAGCAAGAATTTCCGTATGTTTTCTGCGGAAAAACAAATATCGTTCGGTTCTGGTGTTGTGGTGGGCTCGAACGGCACAAAGAGAACCATCACCGGATTGTCATTGTTAAAATGTCCGAGCTGGAGGACAGGAGCGAGCCTGGCCGGATAAAATGCATTTTGTTGCAAAAAAACATATTCCACGTATGGAATCTCGCAACAGTCGACAAACCAGCAGAGGGGGCGGACAGGGCGTCAAATAGCTGATGGGATCAATTTTGACACCGAGGAAGCCACGAATTGGGCGGGAAAAACAACAGAAGCGCACGTCCAAAATAGGAAATCCGCCATCATTTGGACCAATCCCAGAATCCCGAACCAGTGCAGCCTGCCAGGCAACTAAGTGATATATACTAGAGACAAACAGTGGGGACAAAGGCCCATATATTAGGTACTAACTGTGTCCATAGGCCTTTTATATATTCATCTGACATCCAAGGCTGCATCGACATGATCGTTTCATCACCACCACCTCCGCCATCATCACCACTAGGAGGATATTGAAATCCATTCGAATTCGCACCTTGGACAAGGTTCTCATCACCGAAGTCTGGCATGGAGAGTGGGAGATGCACAACCGAGGAATGGTCGCTCTCGGGGGTGTATTCTGGGACCACCAGCATTCAATAGGGATCCTTCGTTCTGACACTCAAGTGGATGATGAACCGGAAACTCCCATTGAATAGGGATCCTTCGTTCTGACACTCTCTCAAGTGGATGATGAACCGGAAACTCCCATGTGCCATCAGCACCACCTTTGGGCCTGCACGGTGCAGACTCGATTTCTTCTCTTCTTTTTTTTTATTATCTTGCGAATTTTTTATTATTATCCATTGCTACCTATACAATGCACATATCTCGCTTTTCTCCTCACTATGATTCTATGAACTCGAACTGTTAATCAAATATCTTCCATCTGCGTCTTGGACTTCGCCGTTTTGAGTCGAAAAGTTAAACTCTCTCTGGCACTAGAAATTTTACCTGTTCTGAGTCTTACTATGACTTGTGGTACAACAGGGGGAGGTCCCTCGGACTCGGACTTGCCACGCAATTGCGCTTGGCACACACTGTCTACAAGTTGCTTTGTTCCTGCTCCAGCGTTCCAAACGCAGGAAAACGAGTTCGCAGCTCTCGCAGCCCCCCCATCGCGACCGGTTCCTTCGTTTTGGGTGGCGCGACGAAGCTCTCTCCTTCTCCCACAGCAGGGACTTTTCCTTCGCGTTTAGCATGCATGTGAGGGCTAATAGAGAGTTACTTGAAACTGGACAGGTGAATGAGGCCTGAATCGATTAGAATGTGCTCATAGGGGTTCCAGGCTCTCTGCGTTCGTCAGATGGGGAGGACACCCAAGCCTGATTCATATGTTATGATTGAGAGTACCCAAAAGTGCCAGCTTGGCTGAGTGGTTGGCTGCACAATTCGACTTTCGGAGACCTTGCATAAATTTTTCTGATTGAATCCCATAATTTCGGGCTTCCCGGTCATCTTTCCGATGATTTCGGCACGCTGTCCGACACCGCCACATTTTGGCCTAAACTATGCCAGCATTTCAGGAACAGTAGCCCTCGGCCATGTCGGAGGTCCATCACGCTACGCATCTGCTACTTTAACTTAGCGCCAAGCAACCTCCACCCAAGCATTTACCATGACCTCCCAAGACCCCATCGACTCCCAATTCGAACCTAACTTCTCCTCAACCTATTCAATCACTCTCAATCACCCAATCACCACCGTCTTCCCCATCCTCGGAACCAAAGAAGGTCACGAACGCGTTAGTCGCCTAGCTACCCTTTGCACAAGTGTTCAATTGGACGAAGAAGATGAAGTCGCAATCCCTATGGATAAATCTTTGAAGGATGTCTACGTTCGGACATGGCCTGCTGCTGCTACTCCTAATGTTGGCAACGACTCGGATTCGAACATACGTCGAGTCCTCCCTCGACAACATTTCACAATGGAAGAAACCGTCCCCATCTTATTCGGTTTCTACAAATCCGTTGTTCCGATCAAGGGTACACTCACTTGGGATCCAACCAATTACCTTGCTTTATACGAATCGATAGCAGGTCCGAGTATACGTGTTTGGAAGTTGAGAACGTTCGAGGAGGTTGTTGATTCGGATCATGGGGATGGGAGCTCGAAGACGAGGTTGACTGAGGAGATTAGAGGAAAATGTCCTGGGTGGATGAAGTTGATTGTTCAGAACGAAACAACGAAAGCACATGTGTGAGTTTCGTGGTTCCTTCCAAGTTCGAATTTGGTATCTTTATCATTGTACTCGCTGACTATATGCCTAATTTCTTATTTTAGCGCACAGATGAATATATACCACACATTATTCTCCGACTTGGGCTAAATATGGCTCGATAAGCGGCTAGGATGCGGCAGTCGATGGAGTCAACTTGAAAGCCCAAACCATGTAGAATTCGTACGTAGACGAATAGAAAGGTTCTATCAACGGTGTGGAAGTGAGCTACGAGCTCGGTGACAAGGTATGTAGGTTCAGAGGTAGACTCAAGAGACCCGAACGACGACGACGATACCCAACTGACTCCCAAACGACACAGCGACTTCGAGCGGTCAATCCTCTCTTACTACCGTCTTGTTTATTTATTTATTTATTTATTTATTTATTTATATCCTATTTTTCCTCCTTTGGGGCGAAGCCCTATGTTGGAGGTTTGTATCCTATGTATCAACTGGACTGGTAAGAACGTGTGATGGGTGTGCTACGTATGGGGTGGCCCCGTCTTGTTACCTCGTGTTCTTCTGTTCAACCTCTGGTCATCGTGAGGTTTCTTCACTCCGGTCTCGGCCCTCCGATCTGTCAATATCCGTTTGTTCAACTGTTGTTCCATCAACTCGAATTTCCTGTTGGTTTTGACTTTCAGACGACGCGTTGTCGATAAGAGGACTTGGTGATGTACTGTAATCAGGCTTGAAAAGGCGAGTTCTGATTCTTTTGAACCAACTGTAAAATATTCGTTGCAGTATACCATGTACACAGTTCAATGTCACCAACGCAAAGTAACTCGAGGAGATATATTGCACTGTACCACCAATATCCAAAACGCAGTGGCAGCAGTAAACACTACTGAACTAACTCGTACTGTATACTTTATATACTTAGTCCATACTAATAGTCGTAACTGATAATGTAGAACGAGAATAGAAAATAGCAACAGAGGGTACTAAGTAAGAATATAAATGGAATATAGAGATACATGTACAGCAGATGTTAACTGAAAAGTCGTAGGTAGCTATGATGCAAGTTTGATTTTTTAGGGAGGGGAGTGATCATTATTTTTGGTTAAAAAAACGAGGGATGAAGGAGCGAGTGAGTGAGTGGATCAGAACGGCCGGTGAGTACGGACGCATATAAATCACGCGCACTAGTGCGTACAACGACGGCTCGAGATGATAATTTGATATGTGTAGTAGGTGCGTCGAGATATGTGGGTGGGTGGGTGAGTGTATAACACAATGCAAAGGGGGGGAAACGAGTGGAATTTTGACGTGAATACGTGGTTATTGGATATACTGTAGAGTATCGAGTATTGGGTGGATAGAGCGAGTGTGGAAAAGAGAAAGCAGACGAATGACGAGAGAGCGACGCGAGAGAGAGAGAGAGATGTGAAGGAAAGAGAGAGATAGCAGCAACAGAATACCAAGTGGAAAGTAAAGTAAAAAGACCCCTCAAACAAGTGAGTAAAAAGGAAAGACTTGCACCATAAAAAACCAAAATAACCAAAGATGGAAGCACCAAAGCCTAAAGAATAATAAAAAAAACGAGGGAAGGAAGCGCATCATCGGAGGGAAGTGAAGCGGTACGCATGGTGTGTATATATGCGCAGGAGGTAGGTAGGAGAAGGGCTGAGTGAATTGAAATTGAGTTAAAGAACCGCGTCGGAAGCAAGCAAGGAAGTTGGTACGCGCGCGCGAGTGTATAGGAAGGCGAGGGCGAATCCGAAAATCAGGGGAGAAAATGAGGTTGAAAGATCCCCAAACCTCTTCCCTTCTCTTCTCTTCTACACCTAGAAAGAAGAAAAGAAAAAGAGGCAACCCTCACCCAAAGAAAGCCAACTCCGTAACCCTCCTACTCTCCTCATCTTCAATACCTCCAATCTCCAACAACAAACTTCCCCTATTATATATAGGCGGCGAAAGCGGTTGTCTCACTATCGTTGTCCGTGTAGGTGATTGAGGTTCAGGTGATTTTGAACGACCACCACCGAATAGACTTCTGCCACTTGAATCCCCGAATATACTTCGGCTGCTGGGTGATAGAGCACCACCACCACCATTGCTATGACCCAATAAACTGCTATTGGTATTGGTGTTCGTCCTTCCAAAAATCATAGACCGACTAGGTGTCGGAGAAGCGGGTAATGGGATCCTGGTAGGCGAAGCCGGTAAATGTGATGCATCAAAGAAATCATCACCGTCCGAGTTTGGGTTGCCACCCCCGTTCCCATCCCCGTTTGAAGTCGAGTTGGGATTTGGATTTGAGTTGGAATTCAAGTTGGAGTTGGCGTTAGCACCGGCACCCATACCCCCATTAGCAGCAACAATATTAACCCTCAACCCCCCATTCCCCTTCTTCGCAGGTCTCGAAAGCGTACCAACCACCGAATTCCTCAACGAATTAAACGATTTCGCAATTGTGAGTTTTTTCGTTACCGTCGCGGGTTGTTGTGTCGCGGTGAGATTGGGTGGTTGTTGTTGCGTCGTGCCAGTGAGATTGGATTGTTGTTGTGTCGTGCCGGTGGTGGGTATCTGCAGTGTCGCGGTAGCGTTAACCCCCAAAGACGACGACGCAGTAGACGTATTAACAACATCCGTCGTATGTCCCCTCCTCGAGAACGGACTAAACGAACTAAACCTCCTCATCTTCTTTTCCACAATCGGAGGCGCAGTCAACCCTCTCTTAACCGTTCTATCATCTTCCACCACTGTCACCACCGGTGGTGCAATTTCCGACGAGGTTCCACCTGCAGCAGTAGCAGGTGTGGGGGAATCAGAACTTGTCGGGGTGGGAGTAGGTAGTGGTAGTGGCCCCGTCTTGAGACCATCAGAAGGCTCCTCAACCTCCGGAATAAGATCATCCATAATAACGTCTTCATCCACTGGACTTTCCACAATCATCGGTATTGAATTCTCATTCGTCGCCGGCTTGATCTTCAACGACCTTCCTGTCCCTCCCAGTCCACCAGCGCCCACACCAACACCAACACCCAATCCACCCACACCCAACCCCTCACTAGTACTCAACTCCGAACTCGTCATGGTCTGTGACGAATGATCCAACGAAGGCGTCAACAACACTTCATCAGAATCAACACTCCCCTCATGTGTATGACCACGACTTCGACTTCGACTACCACGTCTTCTCCAATTCGAACTTGAACCTGTCGCCATTGTTCCTGTAGGGCTTTTGGCTATTGGTGATGTAGGAGGTAGAGGCGTATCAGCGGGGGATGTATCCTCGGTATCAAGGTCAATGTGGGTGTCGTTGGCGATGTCATTGTCATTGTCGATTGGGTCTACAGCCACAGCCACAGCCGTCAAAGATGGGGAACCAGGTGGGGAAATGGATAGAGTTGGAACGGAAAGGGGTGTTAGATGAGTAGTAGCGGCAGCGGCGATGGCGGTTGCACGAAGTTTGTTGTGTGATGATTTTGGAGTAGGGACGGGTGAAGGTGGAAGTGGGATTTCCAAAGGGGATGGTGCTCCTGCTGCTCCTGATAGTGCCGATGATGATGATGATGATGACGCTGATGGTGGTGGTGGTGCCGCAAGCTTCGTTTCATCCTCGACTAGAGGAAGTTCATGTAATGAAGGAAGCGGAGAAGAAGGAAGTGGGATCAAATGAGGGTGGTGGTGTACTGCACTTGTTGATGTTGATGGTTCTAAGTCCGAACCCTCCTTATCATGGGTGGGTTCTTTAGCTTGAAGCTCCAATGTAGGGAGTGACGGTGCCTCATCGTCTTCGGGCGTTGAGGGCTTTGAAGAGAGTTGACTATGAGCTTTTAGGATAGGTGAAGGTAGCGGCGTATCAACTTCAACCACAGGCGTCAAAAGCTGCTCTGATCCTGATCCTGATCCTACGTCGATAGGCTGTCCACCAAATTTAAACGAACTCAAGCGATGTCTCTGTTCAGTCTCGATGGTCAACGATTTATTCATAGACTCCCATTGTTTCTTGATTAAATCGGCGGCTGACGGTTCGTTATCGCTAGATGAAGTCGAATCCTCTGATGGAGGTCGAACGACGGGAATATGCTTGTCTTGTTCATATTCTTGTTGACTGAGATCTTTGTTGGGTCTAAGCGGTGGTAGGAGCCCACGCTCGCGTAGTGCAGCGTCTCGGGCATTCTTGGCCGCAGCCGACAAGGTTGGGGTAGGTGGTGCGGGGGAAGGGGAACGGCTCCGGAATTTGGCGGTGATCATCCCAATGATCGATTTCGAACGAGGTCGTTGTGCATTATTCCTAACATGGAGATGAGGCCCTTGTGGAGGGCGATATATGCAGTTTACTACTTACTTTTCTGTCTTGGTTTGCTTATTTTCCGTGGGAGTCGGCTTGGGACTCTCGGTACTACAACCGACTTGAGTGATTATGCGCATATCTGGGATCGAACGGAACGAACCTAGGTATCCTCTCATCCTTTGGTTTCTGGACATCGTGCCCTAACGAAGAGCGGCCAGGTTCTTCGTCTGGCATACCGTGCCCATCCGAACCCAAGTCTTTTAACTTTGAAGGGTTATTACGGTTAAAACCCAAAATACTTGGGATAGGCAACTTGATCGTCCTTCGTGACTTGACTGAGCTGGCTCTCCGGGACGAGAGGGAAGGGGTTGCTCCCGTCTTGCCCCTAAACGATTTAAGACTTGCAGCTTCTCCGAATCTTAGCCGGGGTTTGGGCAGTGCATCTACGTCAGACGTAGACATCGCGAATTATGTGGAGGTAGAGGGTGCCAGAGAGGAGAAATGCCAAACAGGCATACGAATGTAGGGGGAGTTTGTTATATAAAGGGTATCGCGTGCCCGTGTCTAAAAAGGCCTTGCTGGGTGTGGGGATCAGTTGATCCCTGGGTCATGTGGAAACCAAGAACGAACCTTGTACAGACGTGCTCGTCGATCCAGAAGTGGGAGGCGTAGACTTTGTGTGGGGTAAGTTCCGTGTGCTGTGTTGCGGGGGCCGGACTGTTAGAGACGGCGAGGACGGCAGAACATGGAAAACGGGAAAAGGAGAGAGAGAAAAGGCTGGGCAGAAGTTATATGTTCCGTCTTGCGCACTCGCCATTCTCGCCTAAACCACCGAAAAGGGCGAAAGAAAAAATCTGAGATCCAACTTTCCCACCCCCGACCCTGGCCGTACGGGGCAAACTTCCCCACATGATCCCGTCCGAGTCCACAACGCCGGCGAGCCGAGTCCGCCACCTCCACAAAACCGCTACACTACCCGCTCGCAACGCATCATCGTCATTCGAGCAGTGCCCGTGCATCATTGATTTGCGCAACAGCACCACCCCGTGTTGTTGTCGTTCTAGCATGCTGTGGTGCTGTGAGACCGACGCAATGTCTGGAATGATTCCGGCCAGAAGCCTGCCCGGATGGCCCACCGATTGACAAGTCGCTGATAGCTGGCATCACAGACAGAACACACATCGGCATTTGTCGGTCAGATTGCGTTCTGCTGCCGCTGCCGCTCGCTCTCGAAAACTTCAAACTTCAAGCATCACCAAGCGACACCGTCGACAGGTCACAGCAGACGGATGATCGATGATGGATGGAACCCATCCTCCTTCTCCCTGTATTTCCCTACATTCCTTACCTTCGAATTCCCTATTTAATTAGACTGGAGGCATCCAATTAATCCAACAACAAACTGCTGCGGATTTGCATTTCAGTTGATGAGCGGAATACCGCCAAGCCCAAGCCACCGGCCCATCCCATCCCCATCATAGAGTTTTCTCAACTCCGCCCAGGGCATGGTACGCCTGCATGCAGCTGACGGCGAAAGAATGGCACCGATGGTGGTCTCGTACGAACACTGTACAGGGTCGACAAAAACATTCACCCCCAGTTATTGTCGTCGAAAAGGTTTGACTGTTGTATTACGTGTTTTTGAGTTTGTCTTCCGTGTTCTTGTGCCCGGAGTAGTGCCATAACCACTGCAAATTGAAGGGTACACACTCACTGCGAGTTCAATACACACGCCTAACACCTATCATTTTTCGAAGCGTGGTTATCCTCCTTCCCTTCACGATTACACTGACGATTCGACTTCCACGAGGACACGACTTGACAAGCGTGGTGTTGCCCGGTTATATGCGGTCTTGATCACTGTAAAAGTGCATCACGGAAACTCTCTTGGTAAAACATCGTAATGACAAATATACCCAGGCACACTCACCTTTCGAAATTCATACAGCCGCAAAAAAGTGGGTCGTAAGCAATCACCTAAAAAGTGGTACCCCGAAACCTTCAAAAGAAATTAAGGGCCCGAATTTCGGATCGCGGAGGACCGAGGGTGCGTACGCTCGTATACTGCGCATCACGCACCACGCATTCCGCAAAGGGACACCTCGGAGCGCTCGCGCGCCAGATCAAAAGAAGGGAACTTAAAAAAAAAAGAAGTAAAAAACAAAGGAAGAGGTGACTATATGCGTTTATGTTGGACGATCCGATGTCATGTCATGCATATGTTAGATTTTCTTCTGCTGATGACATACCGTAGACTCTTCGATCCCGGCCAGGCTTCCTGCTATACCAAGTTCCTAGGCGTAGGCTCATACACATTAGTACGACAACGACGACGTCGATGTCCGAGGTCCGAGGGGTGAACAAAACTGAAACCCATACCGCATCCGACCTGCATCAGATTCATGACACTGTCCGACTGGCATCAGATCAAAACTGCAAACAATAAAATCAATCTCTCAGCTTGCTGAGCCCTAGCCCTTGGCAAGCGCTCTACGGGGTGGAGTGACTTCACTCACCCATAACCTAGATTAGCTTCCAAGCTCCAACTCTTATAGCCTTGTAGGTAAGTCGACTACTTAGTTGCTATCACCGTCTGTCGATGATCATGACGCCGGCACCAGTGCTGCGCATGTCCGATTCTAACTTTCTTCAGCTTGCTTCTCATTGAAACCCGAAGGGGTCTTTATTTGTTTGTTGATCCAGGAGTAAACTTGACCTTGACCTGGCCGACGGCGATGACAGGCTGCCACCACCTGCGGTTTGGGAGGGTGAACCCACTATATGCCAGTGGCAGTGGGTGGATATATCCTTTGGGTAAGTTCAAAGAAAGTCAATGATGCGGCTAGTAGTCAGGGGACCGATAAGCCCAGGACATATGAAGAAAAAGACCGCTCAAGGCTGCCAGCTCGAGGTGACACCCAACTTGTTCGGTCCGTGAAGTGCACGAGGAAGAGGGTAGGTGGGGAGCTCCCGGGTTTGTTTACCTTGGAATTGTTTATTCATTCGTTCGCCCATTCATCGCTATCCTGATACAGCTTGCCAGCAGGACTCCACCATGGCCACAGCCCAGATAGAGCTTTGATAGACCAATAGGCAAGTAGGTAAGTTGGCTACCGTAGTTGCTATCACCGTCCGACTGTCATTAATCATAGTGCCTGTGCTGCGCATATCGAGCTTGCTTCTCCTTGAAGCCTAAAGGGGGGTCTTTCTTTATTGACCCAGGAATGTGACCTTGACCTGGTCGATGGCAAGGAGCTCCGACTCGGGCCGCCGGCGGTTATGCTTACGGAGGGTTAACCTACCCATTCGTTGATAAAGTATATCCTTTAGGTAAGTTCAGGACAGTCGACTCGGATGACACGGCGGGTAATAGCTTTGTTGTTGCACCGATAAGCCCAGGAATATGAAGAAAAAGACCGCTCAAAGTGACAGTCAAGTTCGGTTTGTAACGAGCACGAGGGTAGGGGGAGGGTGCTTACCTTGGGGTGATTCATTCGCTCATTCATTCATTCATCCCACTGGGCCGTGTGTCGTGATATACGGGCAGCTTGCATGGGGCGCATTTCCAGCTACTAATCTCGATAAGATTCGAAGGCTATGGCTATAGCAGGTAAGGGTAGGAGGGGGTCAACGTTCCAACCTTGAACTTGGCGCCGGCGTTGGGTAGGTGCGGTCGGACTGTGCCACACACTGTAGCATGGTGGCTTCAACGCCGTTCATTCAACCCGGTGGTTGGTTCATAGAATGATAAGTGAATGTTAGGATTCATGCTAGCAGCCTCACCTTATACAGATAAGACCACGAAAGGTATAGGGTCCTGAACCCTGGCCTACGACGGTATGCTCCACCACAGCACGATGGGTACGATATGTGTAATGGGAGCACTGGCCCAGAGTTGGTGCTCTTGTAACCATCCTGTATACAGGGTTCAGCCTCGCGTCCGTGTCAATGCTTAGATGCGTAACAGTATATGGCGAGTTCAATTGGTTAGGGAGGTCACCTACCATAATATCGAATGTCGAATAATCACTGACCCATTGTGTAGAAGTCCATGTTCATTGCGGGACCGAAGATAGGCTGAGGTACCGACGCCCGACATTGACGTCGGCGGCGGGGTTCTTAGTCAGAGTTGGTAGCGCGCAGCGTGATGCCAAAACAAGGCATCCACGGCCCAGGCGTCCACTGGCACGTCCACGTCAATGTAAATATACAGCTCGCGCTTAACTGATCGTGATCAGGAAAGCCTGGGACTTCCGAGTCCTATCATCATAACGATGTCAATGGTTTCTTCGTACACTGATGGACAGCAAAGAAAACAAGATCCGAGTCGACGTCGTAGTGTCCATTACACCGTACGTTTGCGGTACCGAGGTCGGCATTCAGTACGGTACCGACGGCTGCCAGTGTCGTTGACGTTGACGTCGAGGAGGGATATGATGACGATACTGCCATGTCATGCCGTACGTCCCATCGACTATCGACCAAGGTATCTTTAGTTGACTGACCGCTGACCGGGACCGACATCGCTTGTCACTGTGACTTGTAGCAGGAGATCGACGCCAAAGGTAAGTGTCAGTCGAATCTTTGATTGTTAATACAGGCGCCAGCGTGTAGACCACGAATCGAAGGTGAGTGATGCCGCCAGCAGACCCTAGCCATAACCATATGCATAGTATAGTATACCGATGAGGTATGAATCGTTGATCAGGATATCGCCTTGTCCACAGAGACCCCGTCTGTAGCTCGAGTAAAGCTCGATTATTTTGGCCCAGGGAGCTGAGATAGTTTGCCGAAGCTTGATATCACATACTTAGCACGGCGGTGACGTTCATCGTTGTCGTCCAATGGATGATTCGGAGAGCCTCGAGCCCATGACGTCCTGTACACTGATACAGATGACCATCGTCCAATCGTCGGAAGATTCAGATAGGTGAGTCCTCTCCATCTTTGCTGTTGGCGACCAGGGTGCCTGTCAATAAGGCTCACTGGCACTTCATAGTTCCAAACGAACCCGAGCCTGAGCTCACCGCTTCAGCTTATCGAACATATGAAGAAGGGTAGGGCTCCCGTACTCACCTACCACATCACCTTCGTGTTATAGGAGATCGACGGCAAGGGTGAGTGTCCTTTGAATGTTATCATCAGGTCGATGATATGGTCCAATCGATAGTCGTCGAGTGATATGGGTATGAGATCGCCTTCCGATATTCGATCGCCGATGACCAGAGAGCCTGCCAGGGGTTCACTTCATAGTCGATAACGAACCCGAGACTGTGCTCACCACTTCAGCTTATCGAACATATGAAGAAGGGTAAGGTTACTGTACTCACCTATCATTCTCGTGTTATAAGACCCGCCATACAATACTACGGGAGCTTGGGAACCCACTGCGGTGTGCTGGCATTTGGTCTAGATGGTGCGTTATATAAAGCGTTCAATGGGCTGCGGTTTAGCCGACGGTGGCCGAGATACTCCATGTCCGTACGTACACTGGTGTACGGTGAGTTGATCGTGACCTCCGTGTTTTACCGTGATGATGATATCGAATGGTGCATTACATAGTTGTATGAACTGGGGCGCCAGGATATGGACTCGGGGCTTGAGAGGATGGTACCGACCCCCGCCGCCGCCGTCGACGTCGAAGTCCAGTATCGATTCGTCCAGTACACAGCCCAAGAAGTGCGTGTATCCATCGTGCAAGTAACCGCGGTACCGTCCAGTAGGACAAGACGACTCGAGCTTCGAGAAATGCCTTGATGCCGTCCTCCAGCTGAATATTTAGCGCACCCAGAAGAGGCAGTTATGGTGGACCGAACCACTCGGATGGTGTATCCACATCGACATGGTGAGTCACGATTATGACCTCCTACCGTAACGATAACCAATAGCCCAGTCCATGAGGTCGAGCCAAGCGAAGCCTGTCTCCACTGGACTGCGGTGCCGAGATAAGCAAAGTCCTCGCTTGATAGCACGGTACCGACTTTCGCCGCCGCCGCCGTCGACGTCCAGTCAACAACATGCACTCCTAGAGTCGTCTATGCGTCCATCCAACCGTCGCCCGTCACCAGGAATCGTTTACTTGAGTTGCGTCCCTTTGTTTCCGACGACCAAAGTCCCGTCAAGTCGATAAGCACCTTGATATCGAACCTTCACCGTAGTCTATACGGCAAGCGAATGTGAAGTTATATCGTGTGCGTGGGTTTCAGGCCACTGCGAGTCGTCGTCGGTTCAGGCCTGGGGGTAACTGACTGCCAATGGATAAGTGGAAGCAGGATAAGGGAGTACGTACCCCTCCCCACATCTCCGCACCTCGCAATATAAGCTTTTTTTTTCATCCCCGTTGAACTACTCAGGGTTTATCTCATTGCCACAGGTGTCAGCGTCAATTGAACACGTTTTTTACTTGTCCTGACTCCCCCCTGGTGATGGGATTCTCGGTTAGTGGAGATACGGGGTTTTGAAGCACTGCCTTGGAGCAAGCGGAGAGATAAGGTCAGTACACCTCGAATTCGTTGCGCACGTTCTTGTCCTGGATAGGTTTTGCGGAGGCTCTTAGTTGGTTGGTAAGGTTGGTTAGAGTCGTTCATTCGTGGTATCGACCGCTCGAAGCTTCAAGAAGACATCCAGGAAAGAAGAGAGGAAGGAAGGTCGGTATGACTTGTTCCAGAGCACTCTCCCATGTTTAGGTTTAGGACTTGAGGCGGGTATAAAGATAACACCACGCCTCTTCTACCTATCCAGTGGTTTGCGGCCGGGAAGGTATCAGTTGAAAGTTAAAAATAAGCACTGCATAGTCGTGGTGTAGGTGAGTAATTCAATGGTGACTCCATGGCTAAAACGAGGACTTAGGGGATTTTCTTATCTCCTCGATTGCGATGTAGGTCTCGATGAGGCGTTGGCCTTTGAGAGTTCTCTCCTACCAGCCTGGTTTGCACTCGGCCAGACTCAGTCCGGTGCCCATTGTGGTCTGACCATGATGAGCGCCTGCGTCTCAAGGTGCGTGTTCAACGCAGCCCAAGCTTGCTTGGCCCGCAGCGTGCTCATGCCAAGAAGCGCCCATGAGCATAAGATTCATCATCAATGACGCGTTGAGCTACTGCGTACTCCAAAACGACGGTAGGATTTGACCTGGTGCGTCCACTCAATGGTTGTGATTCCTCGCCACCGAACTGTCGTGGTGAGAAATTTAATTCCGAACGGTCTTTTTTTCTTATCGAGAGGTGCTCTGCCTAGGTTTTGTAGCGTGCCTCGTACCGCCTCCGCGTTGGCGTGTCGGGTTGCTTCAGATTCAGAATGAGATCCACGCGTGAGGCAGTGGTTCCGTGAGCAAACCGAACACCCTGTGAACGAAAAGTTATTGTGCCAGGCGTCCCTTTTGGCTCATGTGGTTGCCAACCTGCTTGTTGATGACACGGTTTATCCTCGTACTTACACTTGACGTGTTATACTGTAATTCCGAGTTCAAGTCATAGTCAGCTATGAAAAAGGAGTCTGGGTGCAATCGTAGAGCTCATCAGACCTTGAATTCGGTGGAAAGACGACATGGCGAGCGGTGAGAGCATAAATCTTCTCGCTGTCGTGTCCTTCGGAGATGTAGAGCGCTCCAGTACCCTCAGCGTCTAGCGTGGCTCGAGCAGCGATCGGCAGACCGAGTGCGGGGGTGAGGGGACCACGAACGCCGGCGGTTGCATTTGTGGTTGCTTTTACGGAGGAAATGGATTTGAGGAGATTAGGACC
>ML208270.1:35447-55204 GCA_004369065.1 Pluteus cervinus
CGTCTTGACCAAGACGTGACATTCATCGTCCAATAGTCGTAAGATACAGACCTGGGGTCGTGTCCACACATGCTCTGATCTGGAGATTAAAATTTAGCCGTCCATAGTTTGTCCTTATTTGGCTGGAGCCTTGGAAATTTCACGCACACTGCGACAACGCCTTATAACAACGCCTAATGCCAGCGATCAAAAGACGACGATTAAACAGCTCGGAGACAGTGCAAATAAACTCGCAGCTAGTTTCTGCATTGCCAGATGTCCTTGGGGAGATTGACTTGGGAATTGGCTTACGGCACCGCTTGGCTGCGACTCTTGAGTCACGAATAACGTGGGCATTGTGCTTGCAAGAGGCGCTGACGAAGGGTAAGCCCAACTTTTGCTAATTTCGGAGGCTCACATCATGAACCAGAGAGCAATGCTAGTGCATGCTTATCTTCCTTCAAAGATGCTGCTTTCGACGCGCTCGAGGCTATTGAAGCCCCTGTGCAACACCTTCTCGCACACAAGCTATCTGCGCCAGAGCGAAAGCAACCTTCGAAAGTGCCACGTCCACCACCGAAACCAAAGCAACCTCCCATTCGCAATACAAATGCGAAATTTGTTTACATTCGATCATCCAATGCTCCAAACGTCACGTCTATTTCTCCAGACCAAGTGCCAGAAGCATATCTTTTGAGGTGCTCCGTATGCCAACGATCCAAGTTTTCGTCACTGCAAGGGCTATTAAACCATGGGCGCATATCTCATAAGCTGGAATGGGGTACACATGATGAATGTGTACGTGCTTGTGCCGTGGTGGAACCAGGCTTGGATCTGGCTCTAGGGCAGGAAGTTGGTTTGGGTCCAAAAGGTATCCTTCCGGGCTTACGAAGTCTGTTCGAGAAGGCAGTGGGCGCGGGACCTCCGGAGTCGGTTCCTCACACCTTCAGTCCTGACCAACAGCCGCAGAGTAGCGCAACGCCTACCGAGCAGACGCGCGAGAGTCGACCGCTATCTCCAGAACTTGAAGAGACTTCTGGTGAAGGTGTACACTTGATGCGAACCTTGGGGTTACACAAGGACACGCCTGCTCTTGCACCATTTCTTGGAAGGGTGCCTATCAAACGTCAAATTCGTGTCTGGGATACTGAAGACTTTATCGATGTTGACGGATTTTCAGATAGTGATAGAGGGAAATCGAGTAGCCTTGGACCGCGCAATACAGGTCGACACCCCTGGAAGGCGTCTTATGCGCGTCGCAATGACGTTTCGGACCTCCCAGTGAAAGGGCCCGCAAAACCCATCGAGCTCCCACCTGTAATTGCTTTCAAGGCGTCTGACCTAATGCAAGATATAACGCATTCGTCGGAGAAAAGTCGATTCCACTTTCCCGTCCGCGTTATCATTGCCGATAGGAGCCTCTGGATTCCTCCAGGTAAGGGACCTTTACTTTATGAGTTCATATTTACCGAAATTCCCTTTAGATAAACGAGTTAAAGGCGAAGAATTACATACACATAGATGGATGGTTTCCGTGGACTCTCCGTCCTACGTCAGTCATGTTATAGACGCCTATTTATGCCATTAACGCCACTTTTTTTAGACAAGAAACATAACCACAGTCCTCCAGCAGCTAAAGGTTCGACATCCTGGGAGCGATGAACCTGAACTGATCGCGAATGAACCACCATTCGTGGTTGTGGGTGCGACTAAGGAGCCGTTTCTTGCCCAGATCGATTTAGTATTCAACGAAATCAACGACGGGTCTGGCCTTGTCGCGAAGCAAACCGCATCCTTCGAACACTGGGTCGAGGTGAACTCTTTCTTGCCAGTTCATAACCGAGGAAAACTCACACCTGTCTCAGCTAGAGTTGTTGAACTCCCCGAACATCGTGCTTGGTGACGAGCAGATGGTCGACATCGAACTAGATCGCCTGACCGTTGTAGGGCCGATCAGACCAGGTCACTCTCCACTTCCACAGAAAGTTCTCTGGGACCTTATGCGCGGAGTAATGTCCAACTCTGAAGCTTCAAAGCCCAAGGTTGAACAAGAGGAAGCGACTGACGTAGACGGTGAGTGCCACAAAAGACGGGTGTGTGCCATTGTCTAAATTCTGCAATCTAGACTGGGACCCCATATTAACGCAATTGCTTCCGAAATGCCCGATGACTCTGAAAGGTGGATGATTTCGCATTCCTATATTGTAGGCTCTGAGATTCTGTCTAGATGTCCGCGGTCGCATGCCAAATCCACCACCAGCATACAAGCTAGTTTCATCACCCAAACAGTTCTTGAAACTGATACCAGGCAGACGCAAAGCTATAGAGGTAAAGTTTTCATTGCATATTCGGATACACTCTGCTCACGATTCGTAGTGGGGTCGTTCTCTCGCACTTCGTGACCTTTACATGCAAACTATTAATGAGTTGTCAGTCGACCAACGGCCACCTTCCCTCTCGACCGGTGATGTTTTTAGTTGGCTTTCTGAACGGGGTCACTTCCCTCGTCCACAATCAAGCAAAGCCCGAATCACGGCCGACGACCATCAGGAATCTCAACCTGTTGAAATCCCGGAGAAGTGGTGTCCGATATGCGGGATCAAATCAGAGCTCCACGCATTAGTGAAGCAAGAAGCGGATTCTCAATCTCTCGATAAGGGAGACACAGAGACGTACCTAGGCCCACTAGCACGCCTGGAATCATCTGGATGGGTTTGCAACATCGTTCCTCAGGAAGCGCACGTCAACCGAATGCCATTACTCGGTGTTCGCCATTTCTCTTGTCGAACACGAGACCTTCCACCTTGCAGAAAAGACCTGCGACCATCGAACCTTCTTGTCGTCATGGAGCCACAACTTGTCATGGGCATTTACAACATCGTTTCACAGCTCAAGCTTTCGACTTTCCAGACGACGTCAGACAACCCACGCACCCCGGAAGACATGGTTCATTACCCAGTGGACACTTTTGGAGAACACCGAAACGACGTTGAAGTCAATTTGGCTCCTCATGCGTTGCTAGGGTTGTTGGCCAACTCTTTTATCAAGACACTGGTTAGCGGCGGCTTGAACACTGCTCGTAAAGATCGGGCAACGGTTGAACAGAAAGGTCGAAGAAAGCGAAAGGATAATTTTGTCAGTATGCTGACACCGGCTCACGTCCTCCGTGGTGTTATTGACCGGCATCGTCAAAGACGGCATAGTTTGGACCTGGCGGTGTTTGAGTGTCTATCTCGTATTGGCACAACGGTGGACATGAACTCGTTGAAGACCGGTCTGGACAGTGGCTTTGGGAGCAGTGGCGGCGGCCTGATGGGGGGTTTGGGTGGAGTTGAAGAGAGGCTTAACATCAAGGTTGAACAGGTCTAAGTATCAACCGGGATGCAAGTGTCCAAGTTGCCTCACTCTCCGGTTGTCCTATGATTCTAGCCAGATGCAATACTCCTCGGTCTCCCATTCCACTTCGCTGCGGATGACCGCAATACGGGCTGTCCTATTCCGAGCCCTCGGAGAGTGTATTTCCGTGAATGCCCCTGGACACTCTTTCCAGTCTCTTGCTGGTCCACCTATTCAATCTCCAAACAGGGATCGATACCTTCCAACTTAGACTGCCGCTTCTGCGTTGGATGTGCACCGTTGTCTCCGGAATGCTGTCAGTGGGCAACTTGGTTGTTATGTGTATGCCCAATTAATGTCAATTCTTGTGGTCGCTACTACATTCAAATGTGTCGTTCTGCTGCCCTGCATCCCTACCACGACGTTGTGCAGTTCTGTTGGAATCCCCCTACTCTTCACAGGTTGATTCTCAAGCTGTCGTCTGTTGATATCCCATCACTTCGAGGGGCAGCCGGTCTTATAATTACCCAATACGACTCAATCTCTGTCGGCTTCAGTGAAGGTTACTTACCTTGAACGTTTCATCAACGGCGCTTCTGGAAGCCTGCCGCGCACTCGACTCTTCGACGTTAAGTCGCTGGTTTTTCCAGATGTGGCCTTGGTTGATTCTATATAACGACGCCTCTGGAGTGGGCGATATAGAAAAATATCGTCACCTACAGTTAGTTGGGGTGTCTTCCTCTCCTTTCAAATACTGCCTCAGACTCGAGTCTTCAGCTTCATCAGCTCATCCACCGGCGCTATCTTCATCACTCTAGACCATGATTACATTCTCCGGTACCGTGCTCGGAAAGCTTCTCGTTATATGCCTCGTCGCAGAGCAATCAGTCGTATTCGCCAGCCATGGAATGAAGCGCAAAACGGTCCACAAATCGCAATGTCATGCGCACAACGATTGTCCCGCCAATATTGCTTCCCAACAAGCCCCGCCATCGAGCGACGATGTTCCAGTCGTGGCGGGCGCCGATGAATCCAGAAACAAGCCCGAGGAGAAGATCAGAGCGGAAGGTTCCAGTGGTCAAAATACCACGATGGCGTTCACGTTGAAGACAGTTGACTCTCTGGCTGTCTTCACTCCCAATGGTATCAAAGCAGGTATCGCTGGTGGGGACGCATATCCGTATCTCAAAGATCACCTCGGTTGGTGGTATGATTGGTATGTTCATTTCCTCCTCCCATTATGATTACCATGCATATATGTCGACAGGTCACCCAATCCATCGAAACCAGGCCGTCCTATAGCCGTACCAATGCTATGGGGAGGTGGAACCGCCGATGCAATCGACGCAGCTCGCCTAGTCCAGTTCAAGAACCTCAAGTCCGTCCCACGTTATGTTTTGGGTTACGAAGAACCGGATTGCGCACCTGGTTCTGGTTCTGCAGGGATGAGTGTTGCAGCCGGTGCTGATAAATGGGAAGCTCTCATCGCTCCAATGAAACGACGCGGAGCGTTGATCGGGAGTCCTTCGATGTGTAGTGAGTTTATCTTGACCAGGTTCTCGTCTCTTCTATGCTTCCACGAGGGGATGGATCTCATCTTACTTTTCTTCGGTTTGATCCTAAAAGCCAGACGACTGACCGACTCTGATACTAGAACAAGCGGACGAGACATGGCTGAAAGACTTTCGTACAAAGATTCGAACGCAATGGGACTTCACTGCGATCCATATCAACAAGAACAACCTAGACGGTGTAAAGAAGGACATCGTACGTCAGACCCCCTCCTCGTTTTCCTTAATCCGCCATCTTCATCTTCCTCGGGGGCTGCATCTGATCGTTGATGAACCCACAGGATCATTATTGGAACACCTACGGCAAACCAATCTGGGTAACCGAATTTGCCTGCGTCAATGGTACGTACATCTTTTCGTTGTTTACCAATTAACCGGGAGAGGTTCTTGCTTTTACTCTTATCTCTTCCGCCCGCAACCCCTTCTACGACTTCTCCATCGACTTACGCTCACCCCCTGCTCATTAGATCACAACACGTTCACGCCATGTACCGACCAAGGAGAAATAAACACCTTCATTGCTCAAGTGGTTCCGTACTTTGAATCGCATCCGCACGTCTATGCATACGCATATAGCAATGGTCTTGGTCTCGGTAATGTCTGGCCGCTGACACGAAATGGTGCTCTAAGGTAATCAATTCACTGTGGTCGATTTACGTAGCCCGTCTAACAGCTGCTTGGTAGTCCCTCGGGTAACGCTTACCGCGATGCGATAAATAGGTATCACTAGAGGCGGGTGATCAGGAATGTAAGTATTCGGCCTCACGTTCCTCTGAGTAGTACCCTCTGACCATACGGCGCATCTCAGCCTCGCCAGGACGCTCAGAATAATTACATCTTGTAATATACACCTTGACCTAGACGTTCTTTCACTTTGATCGAATGCATCAAAATCCTAAATCTCTTATCACTCGTATACTTTGTCGATTGAGTCATTAGTGGGAATCCAGTACTTGTCAACGAAATTACAAAGAGAAAAAAGGAAAAAAAGGCCAAGGTAAAGAAAAACCCGAGCCGCAGAAAAACTTGGAAAACAGTGAGAGACAAACAGGAAGAGAGATCTAAAACAAAATTGCCTGTACGATATGCGAAATAGAAGGAAAGCAAAACCCCAAGAATAACGGCTGGCAGGGAAGGAAGGAAAGTATTACGGGAAGTAGTAAATTATATGAACTCATGGGATATAACACAGATCCGTGGAGAGGATAAAGTAAAAAACTTGGAATAAACGATGCTATATCAACCTCGGAGACAGAGACGTGAAGAAGTGCAAAGGAAACAAGAACCAAGGAATGTAGGGGGAGTTGCAAGTATGGAAGCCAGTGAGGAGGTAATCCAAAAACCAAGAGACTGGAGGTCCTAACCGATATCGTAGACTGACTGTGTATGTCTATATACGTATATGGTATGCCGTGTACGACGTAGTATGTACGGACGTGGCTGTAGTGGGAAGGAAGGAGGAATTGCGTAGATAATGGGTCTCCATGGAGGGGGATCCCATTCTTTATCGCGTTGTCAGCGTCAGTCGGATTATTGGTACGTAGGCGTATATCCAAAAAACGTAAAGTCCGGATGGAATCCAAATAAACCCTGAACTAGGAAAAAAACAAGGGGAACGAACCAGGTATGTATAAATGAACGCATGGACGGAGAACAGAGTGGACTGGAAATAAAAGGAGAAGAAGAATAGAATTTGTCAAAAGAGTGGATGGACCAGTTGGAATTGAAGCTGTTATTGTGAAAGGAGTGGATGGGACGAACCGTTGAAGGATCCAGGTATAAAACAATAAGACAGAAGTTGACAAGCGTCGAGAAAGAGGGGTGAAGGATGTAGCACAATAGGGGTAGTGCCTGTCGATGACATTCGTATGGTAGTTGATGCAAATGGAAGGTTATTATGTCGAGACTCGTGGGTGAATATCAGAAGGCCAAGGCGGGGTACAAGAACATGCAAGTGGATGAAGGGTCCCTCGATTGGATATTGGAGGTGTCCATAGTCTCCGTGATAAGGAGCGCCGAGGTCAAGGTTGGGCTTCTTCATCTCCATTCCGAGGCTATCTTGAATATGGTAGGCCTGGCTTCGGCCCATCATGAGCCTCCCAACTAACACTCACTTCCTCATCAACTTCTCCCTCAATTCCGCACCCTTCATCTTAACTCTCAAATACTCCATCCTCTCGTCATATCGTCTCCTAACCTCTTCTTTCCTCCTCCTCACCGCCACCACCTCATGATCTAACCAGATACCGAGACCCTGTTCCTCGCTCAACCCAAGCCCCGAGAAGAGCATAACCATTTCAGATGGTATCTCGGGGATATGGAGTGGGCATGTACTCGGTGATGCTAAAGCACCACTCGAGTTGGAGAGCTTCAGCCGGCCTGTATTCGACAGGCTAGGACCGGCGCCTGGACACGTACAGAGGTTCAGAGACGGTGTACTCCCTTTCGCAATGCTTTCGCGTTCTGCTACGACACTCAATGGGAGATGACTCGTACTTTTGGACAACTTCGCTCCGTAAACAGAAGGTCCGTACGATGACACTGAGGAGATAGATCCCTTCCTTCGGAGTGAGAGCGAAGATGGGTCTTGAGAAGCTGTTGATAAGGATGAAGAGGATTTCGTGGTTGCTGAGGTGGGGGGTTGTCCGTGAAATTGTGATTGAGCTGGCGACAACGTTGATGGCGTAGAGATGGGGAAACCAGATGACCCCTGTGCAGTCGATGGTGTTGACAGGGAGGGGGATCTCGGCGAACTGGGAGAAGGTGAGAGATGTAGCTGTGAATGACTTTGAGCTTGACCCAAAGAGACAGATGTTCTTGCAGACGATTCTGCAGACGGGGAAGACGGTGCAATATCATCGATACTACCGCTCCCACTTGTGGTACTTGCTCTTCCTGTGCTCGTTCTTGCTTCTGTATCCTTTGCAGACTTAGTTCCACTAAGGTGGACACTCGCCAGCGACTTTGGTTTCTGCTTCTGCCCCGGTTTCGGGACACCAGCGGTACTTTGCCGTGAACTCGATACCGACGTCCCCAAATTTGACCCAGGACCCCCAACGGCAGGAATAGTCAACTGAGCTGGGGAATGGTCCCTCCATTCTCTTCCTTCAATCAAAACATTTGCATTCTTTGGCGTTGGAGCAGGCAACCTTCTTGCTCTAGCCTGGGCCAATTTCTGCAGAACGTTCAACTCCAAACTGGTAAACTCCTCCAAGACCCTCCCCAGATCAGCCTCAGCGGCAATAAGGATCTGACGGATTGTGGTGCTTGACGTGTCGGGGGCTTCTATAATGGAGAGAGATGTTGAGGAGATTGGGGATGTGAGTGATGTGAGCGACCCCAAGTCTGATTTGGATGCGAGGGGGTGTTGGATATTGGATAGGGTTGTTAAATTGGGTGGGGAGGTGGAGAGGAGAGCGGTTCTTGAAGCATTAAAACTGGATGAAGCGGATATCGTGGTGGGTGAGGTGCTTGAAAAGGAGTCATTAGTGGGTAATCCAGGTCGGCGAACAGACAATCTAGCTGGAGAAGACAAAGAGGAAAGGTTCTGATGATGTCGCTGAGCATTATTCGAAGACGTTGGTGATATGCTGGTCGTGTGATGGTCATGTGTTGTGCTCCGGGATGAAGGTTGGTGGATAGATTGATCTTTAATGCCCGGAGAAGAGGATCTTGCAAATCCAAGCTCGCTCGCCTTTCGATGAAGAAGTCGAGGAAGAACGGAACGCTTAGAGGGTGTTCCTGGCCGCGAACCGGCCCCGACATTAGGAGTGGATAAAGAGGAAGAATAGGAGGAGCCAATACTATCCAATGGTGAGTGGTCCCGAGCACTTGGGTTGCCCCTGTTCGGTGTTAGGGCATTCTGAAAATGGCTTTGCACAGAGGAATTTCGGGAGGTGGATAGGGAGCTCGTGCTGGCGCTAGCAGAAACTTTTCGTCCAGTTGCGCGACGAAGGAGGTTCGTAACAGTTACTACTGTTGGCTTTGAACGTGAATTAGACGTAGATGATGAGTGAAGGGACGGTGTAGGTGTCCCTATATGCGTTGATGAAGAGGGAGAGATGATAGCGCTCTTCGATGAAGTGAGTGTAGATTTCCGAGTTGGCGGTGCTGCTCAAGACAGTTCAGGCCACTATAAGTAGCAGACGTCGACAACGTACGTTTATGAGGAGAGGGTTTCGCTATTGGAACGAGGGGGGCTTCAACGGGGACGATCACGGCTGTAGAATAGCGTTCGAATAGGTTCTGACGGAGAAGACGGTATTCATCGTCGCTATTGATGGGAGCAAAATCAACAAAAGTCTCTTGCAAGCAATACTAACTGACCTGAGAAGCCCTTGGTCGTTGGCAGCAGCGAGGTCGTTGAGGCGTTGAGCGAGTGTTGTGCTGGTCATAAGACAAGGCACATCGAAAACAAACAGTCATCCGTTGCAATCAACTCCACTACCCCACTCCATTCAAAATAATCTATGCATTCCCATCTTCAATATATGCTTTTTTGGCCTTTTCGTTACCTGTAATCTCATCCGCCGGCTAATCGACACAAACAGCACATGAACCCAGAAAATGGCACCACTCTTTCCACCGACCCACCACCATGTCCTCCAAAGACCAAAAACAAGAACTCAATCCACGCACGAAGTCCTTTGAGTTTCTTGGGCCCCCTGGTGCCACTCTCATCACCATTGGGGTCCCCTCCATGATTTACACCCTCTACTTTGCCTGCTCAGAAGCATCGGGGGGTTGCCCAGCACCTGGTCTGTTCAGCGACCCTTCGGCCCTTTTGGAGCGCGTTTCTTCTGCCCTTTCATCACCCGAATGGTGGGCATCGCTTTGGGACACTGAGGCCACCATAATCTATTTCGCTTGGTACGCATTCTGCATCGTAGCGTGGGCTATTCTGCCTGGAGACTGGGTCGAGGGAACGACTCTGCGCACGGGTGGGAAACAAAAGTATAAAATCAATGGTACCACCCCATCCCTCATGTCATGTCACTCTGGCTAATACTCCATTCCTCCTCTAGCCTTTTCGACTTACTTCTTGACACTGGGTCTTGTGACGGGGTGGATTCTTCGCTTTGGACCAGAAAGCTTCACCTTCATCTACGAAAAATGGTTGGGTTTCGTCACCGCCTCGTTGCTCAACTCGGTCATCCAGGCCGTGTATTCCTACGCGTCGTCTTATAGAAGCGGTGCTCTCCTCGCCCTCGGAGGAAACTCCGGGAACTTTATTTATGACGTGATTCTCATTTCGCCATTGACGCCTGTTCCGGACTAACGCTGCTATAGTTCTACATCGGTCGTGAACTCAACCCAACCATTGGCTCATTGGATTTGAAGAGCTTCAATGAACTCCGACCGGGCCTTATTCTCTGGGTGCTCGTCGACATCAGCATGGTTTGCGAGCAAGCAGTCCGACGTGGGGGGTTGAACCACGTCACCGATTCTATCTGGCTTGTTCTTGCATTCCACGCCTGGTATGTCGGGGACGGCATATACAACGAGGTAAAGTTTTATTGCCACTCCTGCATACGCGGAATATCTAACATATTGGGACCATCAGCCTGCGCTCTTCACGACGATGGATATCACGACAGACGGTTTCGGCTGGATGCTTTCAGTTGGCGATCTTGCATGGGTTCCTTTCGTCTATAGTCTTCAAGCTCGCTATCTCGCATTCAAGCAAGTTGAACTCGGTCCCGTTTGGGCTACTGCCATCTTCTTGACCAACGCAACTGGCTACTACATCTTCCGAACGGCCAATAACGAGAAAGATCACTTCAGAAATGGCAAGAACCCTAAGAGTAAGCATCTCGGTGGGGTCTGCGGGGTTGAACTGACGTATCGTATAGATTTGAAGTCCATGGACACGAAGAGGGGAACTAAACTGCTCATTTCCGGCTGGTGGGGCCTCTGCCAACACCCCAATTACCTGTGTGTTACCCCGCGGCCTTTCTTACTTGAATTGACAAACTATCTAGCGGTGACCTCTTGATGGGTCTCTCCTGGTCCCTACCGACTGGTTTCAACACACCAATAACTTATTTCTATGTTACTTATTTCCTCGTCCTGCTCGCGCACCGACAAACCCGAGACGACGAGGCTTGTGAAAAGAAGTCAGTACCTTTGTTACTTTTCAACTCCTCACACTTGGGGGCAGGGCTATTCTTTCCATAGCCCGCGAGGCGTTCCTCATGTGGCCGCGATCTGTCATTCTCATGAAGCTATCCCCGCCGAAGCCTATATCGCCGGATACATTCACCCCTGATCATCACGCTGACGCAATTGCTAATTCCTTGACAGGTATGGCGAAGACTGGAAGAAGTACAAGAAGCTCGTACCATATAGGATTTTCCCGTATATCTATTAGCCGTGCCCTGGTATAGACCCGGATATCTCTATTGATCATTAAGTGTGGCGTTATGGACAGTGGCTTTAGGATGGGCTGGTGTACGTTGATGAACTCTGGACTGCCATTCGTATCGTGTGTTGTGCATATGCCTCGGACTGTCGACGATAAAATATAGGAGTCTATGGGGTAATGCATCAGTTCCAGATGATTTGCCCGTCAGTGAAGACCAAATTCTTCCAAGTATCCAACGTTCCAATGATGTGTACAACTACAAGTATATCACAGACGAAGTCCACAACATGTTGAAAGCGAGTTGAAGTCCGTCCAAGCCCGGTATTCGGGTAAGTTGGCTATCCGGTGCCAGACACATGGCACAACCCCGGTTGATAAATTGTGCTGGGACGTCGGAATAACAAGTCCTCGAGCCAACCCCGAGCTTTCTGTGAACCTACTATTCCTTTGACCCTTTTGCTGGTCCTTTGACCTCCAGAACGACTCTTCAAGGACTTGAACTGTATTCTACTAGTAAGAACTCACTTCCAGCAGGTACATTAATTCGGCAATTTAACGGAATAGCCACAGTTTAGCACTAATGGGAAAACCAGAGTCTCCCTCGACTCAAGTTCCTGCACAGGCGCCGGTGCCCAAGGGCTCACTTACTATCCGAGATAACAGGACCGGGAAAGTCTATAATGTTCCGTGAGTGTTGCCTTCTTTTCAACCCTTGCTGTCTTCCCTTGGATATAGCACTTCCCCCGTCTTCATCCCTTTGACTCCGAAATTTACTCTCTTACTAACATTTCAACTTGCTCTTATGACTTTACCAGAATTACGAACAACTCTATCCAAGCTACCGCTATCAAGTCCATCTCTGCACCATATCAATCTGGATCCAGCAGCGCGTCGGAAGAAGGTGATAGACCGGAAGACGAAACCCCTCGAGGACTTCGTGTTGCCGACAGAGGGTTTTTAAATACTGCGGTTTTGAGAAGTGAGATCACTTATATTGATGGTGATAACGGAGGTGAGTGTACCCTGTTTTCTACGCGCATTTGAGTGGTATGGCTGAGTGTACTTTGGTGTAGTGTTACGGTATAGGTGAGGCTTGTCTGGAACCTCTGACAATCCAGAGAGATTGAGGGTGGTTCGTTAGGGGTTATCCTATCGAACAATTGGCCATTCATTCTTCGCATCTTGAAACTGGTACGTGACTTCCTCCAACTGTGCGGTAGATGAACTGAATTTGGGAATCAACTCTCTTAACAGCGTACCTCCTAATATATGGCTCCTTACCGACGAAAACGCAATTTGATGTTTGGCAGAAGGAGGTCATGCACCACAGTGTGGTGCATGCAGATGCAGAGCAATTCTTCCGTTCATTCCGGTTTGTATTTCTTCTGAAATGTTCTTCGAGCAGGGAGCAGTTTTAAGCTGTATTCACTGACGACGTGAATAGTTATGATGCCCACCCAATGGCTATCCTCACGAGCGCATTTGCATACTTGGGTTCATATTACAGTGAAGCCAATCCATCACTCCAAGGTTTGCCCACATTCCGCCTATTTCACTCCGTGCAGTTCTGAAGTGCATCTCGTTGTTCAGGGCAGAATATCTTCACGAAAGGCGACAAACGCTCCCTTGCATTGATGGACAAACAAATTTATAGGCTGATTGGAAAGGCCACGACTCTCGCTGCGTTGAGTGCTTTGCGTGACTCATATGAATGGGGGACTAACTGACTATTTTTGATAGTATGGCATACCGTGTCCGCCAAGGTCGACAATTCGTTACGCCCCCAACAGGACTTAGCTACGCCGGGTCGTATGTATCCTTACTCCATCCTTGGAGACCGTCAATCATTGAACGCGATTTCGTTGCATCCAGATTCTTGTACCAAATGGACCACCTCGGCGAAGAAAAATACCGACCCAACCCAGTTCTTGAAAGGGCTTTAGACGTCCTATTCTTGTTACATGCAGATCACGAGTTGAATGCTTCAGCTACCACTGTCCTTCAAACTGGAAGTTCATTAGTCGATCCTTATTCTGCAATTGCGTGAGTGTCTATTCGTGCGCATGGTGGATTCATGGTGTCCTCATCCAAAATGCAATTAGTGCGGGTTGTGCGTCTCTTTAGTGAGTCTTCCGTGCACATAATATTCCAAGCTATTCTTGGATTTACGACATACCTTCTTCGCCTATCTCAGTGGTCCGCTTCACGGTATGTCAAACCCACACGAATGCTCTTGGATCTATGTCAACTCGTCCACGTCAAATAGGGGGTGCGAATGAAGCTGTCATCCGCATGCTGATATCCATTGGAAAGTAAGTGTTACTACCGTCATTACGATACCCCGGCGCTCAATCCAACCCTTCTTTTCATCTGCTATCGCCTTTCATCTCACTCCTTGGCAACATCCAGACCGGAGAACGTACCTGCCTTCATTGAAGCAGTCAAGAAACGTGAAAAGGTACTGTCTGGGTTTGGTCATCGGTAAGCCTAGTGGATCAACAGGGCGGGGAAAGCGGGCTGCTGACTTTGAGCACGTACAATAGGGTCTATAAGACGGTGAGTACCAGCCAAGGCTAAGCTCCGGAAGAAGGAAAGTGTCCTAACGGCGCCGGATAGTCCGACCCCCGATCTTTCATCGTTCGTAAAACGGCAGATGAAGTATTCAAGGTGTAAGTACTTTTGTAATTGTTCCACGCTTATTCATACAACGTGTTAACACGCCGACGTTACAGTACGGGCAAGGATGAACTCCTTGAGACGGCGATGGCGTTGCACGAAGCTGCAATGAAAGATGAATATTTTGTGTCGAGAAAGTTGGCGCCTAATGTTGATTTTTGGTAAGTCTTGAGCTTATCTAAATGAAGGGACGTTTGTTGATGCTGTTACACTTACTTTAGGAGGTGAGCCGCTGTCTCCTTTGAGCACGAGGCAAGAGATGTGGAACTGATGATTGAATTTTAAGTGGTTTGATCTATCGTGCAATGGGTAAGTCAATAGACACTGCAAGAACAGGTCGGGGACCGGAAATGATATGTGCGGATGCACACTGGTACCTCGACCACTTGTCTTTATCTCCTGTGATTGTGATTGTCGTTTTGCACCGGAGCACTGAAGGATTGCACAGGTTTCCCGCTTGACTTTTTCCCTGTCCTGTTCGTCGTGCCACGCGTAGTGGGGTGGTTAGCCCACTGGAGACAGGTAATGCCCACATTGTCGTTGTCTTCCGCTTCTCTGATCCCTCCGGTGACCATGGCAGATGATGCTGCAGGATGGAGGCGTGAAGATTTGGCGGCCAAGACAAGTGCATATCTTGTGCTTTCCTCCTTTCCTTTGGCTGAACTCGAATTCGAATAGATCTACGTCGGAGCAGGTAAACGTGACTATGTTCAGTTGGCAGAAAGAGTCCCTGTTGAAGGAGACCGACGTGTTCCATCAGCGGTTGAGCATTCCGGGTGAGTCGTCATACCGCCGTTCCCTAGTTGGGAGAGCCGAACCCATTGTCCCTTGGCGCGATGGTGCCCATGACGACGTTTCTCTTATTGATGCCGTTATGTGTCTTGTTCGGTCGCGACGCTGCAGTCCACATTGTCCAAACGTTAACTGACGCCCATCCTTCCAGGATATCCAAGAGGACTGGGCTAGCTTCGTTCAAAGGAAAGGTTTCTGCTAAACTATAAACTCCTGTATCTACCGTACATCTTGGAATGGAGATCGCCAAGGGCTTGATTGATCATGACGTTTATGGACACCGATGCCAAGCGAGGGCGCGGCAATATTTTTTTGTATTTATTTTGGTTGATGGCCAAACAAGAAATAAATCATTGTGCTGGATATAGAAATTTTCTGGAACCAGGTTGATCTACATAATATCCTTTTCTCCTTCCCCCACCTTCTCGCCCAACGCTCTCTTCTCCCCTACACGACTCCCTCGCCCTCACGTTCTACGCGCATTCTTCAAAACCCCAAATCCACTCTCAGAAATGTACTCCACACTCCTTTCTGTCGCTCTCTTTGTTGCTACCGCCGCCCAAGTCGTCCTCGCCGAGTTTGCCGTCAACAACCCAGACGTAACTCAAGTCAGTGAAGTTTTAGAATTCCAACCTTTGAGAGCCCTTTTCTAATCAGTTTTTCTTTTTCTTTTGGCTTTCTTGGCTGTTTTCATTGTGCTTCCTGCCTTCTCTTACAACTTGAAAAAAAAAATTGGGAACTATAGTGCCAAAGTGCTCACGTCTCATGGCAACCAACCACCGGGCCATACAACGTCTACGTTGTTAACCCAGACGACCCATGCGGTCCCGAAATGTGAGTAGCCCATAACTTTTCTATCGCTGAACGATGGCCGACACAACCCCCTAGCACCCACCTCGGTCAATTCGATACCACCGTCTACGACTTCCAGGCTCCCTTCCCCACTGGCTTGAAGATTCAATTCTACATTGAAGACAACGCTGGTGACGAGGCATGGAGTGCACCAGTAAGCCGCTTTTGTTTCCACTACTTTGCAATATTTGATATTGATGGTTTGTGCACAGATCACCGTCGGCTCCAGCAGCGATTCTTCCTGCGTTCTCCCCACCCTCATTGCATCAGGATCTGGTTCACCCTCATCTGGAGCGGGTTCGCCCTCAACGTAAATTTCATCAGTCCCCTAGGCGAATTTGCAAGCTGACCTTTTCTCCTTAGTCACGCTTCCACGTCAGCATCACCTTCCGGGAGTGTTGCTGCTATCGGTGCAGCAAACGCAGGAAAGAACCCTTTCGCCAACGCAGCTCCTTCGTCACGCCAGATTACTGCCCCAGTCTTCGCCCTTGGCGCCGTTGCTGCCTTGGCCGCATACGTGCTCTAAACGACGTCGTGGACTAGCAAATCAATCCCCCTACCACCAACCCGCTTCCTGTTTCACTGTCATTTAATGGCCGGTCCGCCGATTTAACGATACCCCTTCCGCGTATTTCTGGAGATGCGTGCTTTACATTCGGAGATATACCTAACCACCCGACGCCGTCTATTTCAAACCATCTTCATAGCTTGCTTCTCTCCTTTGGTCTTGTGGTTGGATTGGTAATAGCCTAATAGGGCTTTTACTGGTTTGACTGCTGCTCCTACTGCTTGCTATGTTGAACAACGTCTATTTTGTTTTTCACCCCCGTTCATTGTGTCGACATACATTGGCAATTTTTTTGGAATCATCATCCTGCTTGGCATATACATTCAGAGTCGCCTAGTGCGAGCTGATATGGTGAAAGATTCCCGTGTGTGGGTGACAATACGAGTACATGTTCTCTGGCACGTTCTGGGAAGTAAGATTTGTTCACTTATATTATTCTATAGAGTTGGCTTAGTTTACGGACGGGTACTCGAGACCCGCGTAAATTTTCCGTAGATTCTCCGCATATACCACAGGATTACCATCTGATCTATTTTTTTCTTTTCCCCGACGTGTGTGCTCTGTATGGTCGCCGGATACGATGTTAAGAGTGTTTTTTTATTTATTTACATAGATATCACTGCGTGGTACATATGTAGTTCGTCGCTAGTTTTACCCCAGATGGTAAAGGTGGTGGTCGCTAGCCGACTTGCAAGCTAGCTTGCGTAGGTATCAATCTCTTGATATGAACTACATATATGCATTATGTTTTCTTTCCTTTCATTCTCTGTGTAACTGTTGGGCTTTTTATGAAGAAGGGAAGTCGATCGCGTACCAGAATACGAAGGCGATCACTGTTGGACTTGTGGAAGCTTGAGGTTGTTGGGAAGTCATCGACGTCACTGGGGCGACAGAGAATGTAGTATGAGTACAATTACAGCAAGCTTGAAGCATAAATTCTTGATGGAATCTGTCAATGTCGGAGATGGGGGTGGGGCTATCCAGTCAACTTTTACTATATGACTCTGGTTTGGCTATGGTATCTTAGTGGCCCGTGCGCTCGTTACTTCCTCATTCGTGTACACCGGTAACTGCCGACGCCGGACAACCAAGCGGAAATCGTACTTTCACATTCCTTGTCGCTCACAATGTCCAACACCGACGACTGGCACAAAATGTAAGCATCCTCTCACCAGATCCATCTTCGTTCCCATTCTAAAATTGCCTTCAATCAAGCAAGAACCCTTCGAATCCCATTCGCATCTCCTAACCATGCTCTAATCGCCAAACAAGTCATCGAAGTAGATGCGGAGCTCCAACCACAAGCCGTTAAAAGGGAGTTATCGGTAGATGGCGACGTTCTTGTTGGGTGTGTTATTCTCTCTCTCTTTCCAGTTTCGAACTCCCGAGAGGGAGGCTTGAGCCTGTCGTATCGAAATGCTCACGTTTGCATCAACTATTTAATCGAATGAAGAACATTTACGACTTTAACCGTGCGATTGGCCCGATTAACGGTTAATGCGTTCCTCGAGAATGTGGAGTTAGTTGTTCGGACATTGCAAGGGTTTGGAGAGGATGCTGCGAATGGTAAACCTGTCTTGACTGCGTCGACGTCTTCGTAAATGCGAGTACGGTCTCCGTCTTCTATGTTTCCTACGTTATAGCCCATGTAGCTTCCTAAATTTGTAACGTCGTTTCTGTAGACCTCGTCGTAAGGCCTGATCTGACCACTGACCCGAAATCATGTCCTACCTCAGGCTGTTGTGAATGAAGCAAAAATGCCCTGAGGCCCGAGGGTACCACGTGCATGTTGTGGGATTCCACCGATCGACCAAAGTCCGAGTCCGCAGCCACCGATGGACGCGCAATTTCTGCTTCTACCCGAAGAGTTACTTATAGAAATCGTGCAAGTATCGTCTTTGGGGTCCATTATTTGCATTCGACAGGTACAGTGTACAGCGATCAATATCACCTTCATCAGCATCTCACTGCCGTCACATTCTGAATAGACATGCAAGCGCCTTTACAATATTTCAAAATCAGCAGCGGTTTGGAGATACATTGCTTCTCGAGAACATCCTCAACCTCTCTTACTGGAACGTCCGGTCGAGTCATACACCCCAGATGATCTCGAGGTCTTGGTCCTCAAACGAAGACGCGTTGAGGTTGGGTTTCGGAAGCTGATGCAGGGAGGGAAATCACCTCGGTTCAAGATTTCTCTTGACTGCTACGTCAACGGCACAATGCACCTTATCCGAGGTGGAAGATGGCTCCTCATTTCCACCCCAAACGGTGGGGTAATCTACCTTGATCTTGATATAAAACTCCAAGCTGCCAGTAACCTGTTCAACCCATGGCGCATCCTAGTTCGAGAGCGGACTACCTCTCGAAATTACACGACCCATATGTCCATCGACATCGATCACACATCCCCCTACTTGAAGTTCAACCTTGCCTTATTGTGTTTCAGCTCTTATCTTACGACGATCTATGAAATTGAGGTCTGGCAAGTCACTATGGAGCTTAATGACCGCGGTTTCGGTGTAGGCCTTCAAGCAAAGCTTCTTAATTCATTCAGCGATGAACCTCCTCAGTGGGTCGGCTCTGTAGCACTGCAAGGTGACAACCTCCTCTGCACCATTTTCGTATCCCCATCGTATAGGACACATGTCGTTGTCCTTCCGTGGAAAGAGGCCAATTCTGCGGATTTTTTGAAGCGCGCCATCGATTGTCACAGTCTGGTGAGTAAAATTATCCGCTTTGACTGTCTCCTAGCAGACCGGCTGATTTTTTGTCCTGCACTCTCTTGCAAAGTCGTTTTCCTTCGTACACGCAACGCCTGGACAGCGTCTATTCACCGCCGACAATGGTGTAGGTCGCCTCATCGACCTCTCTTCCGTGCCAGAAACGACGACTATACTTGCACCACAAGGAATCGCATCACTACAGCCGCTTGCCACAGCTCCGTTTCCTAGCTATATCACAAACCTCTCTGGTTTCACGGCCTATCCAGATGGCTCTGTCCGTTGTGTGGCTTCTGATAACAAGACATTATATGGGATTGTTGGTTCAAGCACATCTGGTGAAGATCCCAACTCGGAGTCGCTCCAGGTTATTCCGCTTGCCAAAGCAACAAAACCTACAGATTTTGGACGGTCCATCATCTTGTCCGATGATTTCTGTCTCATGTGGTCTACCTCGAAAGGGTTAACCCTTCGGCAAATCGCATGGCCGACTGATCCAAGTTCAAAGTCGGATATACGACATCTTACGGATAACCCGGGTGTAAGGTTGGACAGATCCACGCCGATAGCTCATAAGGCAAACTTTTCTTGTCTTCTTGATGCTTCATCTGGGAGAGTAATAGTTCAGCAGCGAGGATTTCTCTACGTTTATGACTTTGCGCTTTTGTCCTGAGATTATTCTGGTCAGAAGGATTGGAACAGGTCATTTTATACACATCATGTATCTTCATAACTTTTTGAGTATCATGAATCCTTGTCATGTATGGCCTTGAGGATATCCTCGATTGGAACGTTAGTATTTAATTTGGCGAGTGCGGCCGCGAGGGAGGAGACATGAACGAGCTTGACAGTGCTTGGGGGCAATCTGAAAGGCGAATTGTGGCGTGGGACATTCG
>ML208270.1:55214-139041 GCA_004369065.1 Pluteus cervinus
GTCCTACCTCAGGCTGTTGTGAATGAAGCAAAAATGCCCTGAGGCCCGAGGGTACCACGTGCATGTTGTGGGATTCCACCGATCGACCAAAGTCCGAGTCCGCAGCCACCGATGGACGCGCAATTTCTGCTTCTACCCGAAGAGTTACTTATAGAAATCGTGCAAGTATCGTCTTTGGGGTCCATTATTTGCATTCGACAGGTACAGTGTACAGCGATCAATATCACCTTCATCAGCATCTCACTGCCGTCACATTCTGAATAGACATGCAAGCGCCTTTACAATATTTCAAAATCAGCAGCGGTTTGGAGATACATTGCTTCTCGAGAACATCCTCAACCTCTCTTACTGGAACGTCCGGTCGAGTCATACACCCCAGATGATCTCGAGGTCTTGGTCCTCAAACGAAGACGCGTTGAGGTTGGGTTTCGGAAGCTGATGCAGGGAGGGAAATCACCTCGGTTCAAGATTTCTCTTGACTGCTACGTCAACGGCACAATGCACCTTATCCGAGGTGGAAGATGGCTCCTCATTTCCACCCCAAACGGTGGGGTAATCTACCTTGATCTTGATATAAAACTCCAAGCTGCCAGTAACCTGTTCAACCCATGGCGCATCCTAGTTCGAGAGCGGACTACCTCTCGAAATTACACGACCCATATGTCCATCGACATCGATCACACATCCCCCTACTTGAAGTTCAACCTTGCCTTATTGTGTTTCAGCTCTTATCTTACGACGATCTATGAAATTGAGGTCTGGCAAGTCACTATGGAGCTTAATGACCGCGGTTTCGGTGTAGGCCTTCAAGCAAAGCTTCTTAATTCATTCAGCGATGAACCTCCTCAGTGGGTCGGCTCTGTAGCACTGCAAGGTGACAACCTCCTCTGCACCATTTTCGTATCCCCATCGTATAGGACACATGTCGTTGTCCTTCCGTGGAAAGAGGCCAATTCTGCGGATTTTTTGAAGCGCGCCATCGATTGTCACAGTCTGGTGAGTAAAATTATCCGCTTTGACTGTCTCCTAGCAGACCGGCTGATTTTTTGTCCTGCACTCTCTTGCAAAGTCGTTTTCCTTCGTACACGCAACGCCTGGACAGCGTCTATTCACCGCCGACAATGGTGTAGGTCGCCTCATCGACCTCTCTTCCGTGCCAGAAACGACGACTATACTTGCACCACAAGGAATCGCATCACTACAGCCGCTTGCCACAGCTCCGTTTCCTAGCTATATCACAAACCTCTCTGGTTTCACGGCCTATCCAGATGGCTCTGTCCGTTGTGTGGCTTCTGATAACAAGACATTATATGGGATTGTTGGTTCAAGCACATCTGGTGAAGATCCCAACTCGGAGTCGCTCCAGGTTATTCCACTTGCCAAAGCAACAAAACCTACAGATTTTGGACGGTCCATCATCTTGTCCGATGATTTCTGTCTCATGTGGTCTACCTCGAAAGGGTTAACCCTTCGGCAAATCGCATGGCCGACTGATCCAAGTTCAAAGTCGGATATACGACATCTTACGGATAACCCGGGTGTAAGGTTGGACAGATCCACGCCGATAGCTCATAAGGCAAATTTTTCTTGCCTCCTTGATGCTTCATCTGGGAGAGTAATAGTTCAGCAGCGAGGATTTCTCTACGTTTATGACTTTGCGCTTTTGTCCTGAGATTATTCTGGTCAGAAGGATTGGAACAGGTCATTTTATACACATCATGTATCTTCATAACTTTTTGAGTATCATGAATCCTTGTCATGTATGGCCTTGAGGATATCCTCGATTGGAACGTTAGTATTTAATTTGGCGAGTGCGGCCGCGAGGGAGGGGACATGGACGAGCTTGACAGTATTCTTAGTGGTGCACGAAAGGAGAATTGTGGCGTGGGACATTCGAATTTACAGCAATCAAATTTCGGTTTTCGGTATTTGTTTTTACCTCAGTGCTTGATCAGTACCGTACTTATCAGCTTCCAACCTGAAGGCGCATCAATGTTACCCCCAGAGATCGTCGAGGTCGTCCTCCGACAAGGTTGCTTTAATTCGTCGCCGCAAGAAATATCCTCGTTACTTCGGACTTCATGCCTCGTTTGCCAAACTTGGAAATCAATCGCTCAACCACTCCTCTTTTCTGAACAGCCACTTTCACGATCCATCCAACAGCGTACCCCTTCCCGATTCGTAACCGGATTGGTTAAATACCCCCACCTTCGCCCATATGTCAAGTGCGTCTGGTTTTGTTATGACTGGATCAGCGCGGAATACCTGCTTGCCGAGCTCCTTCCGAGGGTCCAAGAGTTTACGATTCAAGGCCAAAGATACCCTATAGATCCTCCCCTTGCTGTCCTTGCCCTCCTCCAGAAGCTCCCGGTGGCAGCGCTCAGCTCAGGACTCCTTACAAGGCTTTGCCTGACGGAGGTTCTGGACTTTCCTGTACAAGTGTTTTATCACTGCCCTACCCTCTGTGAACTCTTGATTGAGGACTCAACCTTTGTCGGGTTCTCGTTGGAGACGGGCGGGATACACAACCTTTATAATGGAAATGGCGATAACCATGTCGCGTGTCTACGCCCAGCGGGAGCTAATATCGCTCATGATCTCGCTGATTGCAAACGTCCTCGCCTGCGCTCTCTATCGATAGAGAATTCTGGTCCTATCGATGATTCAGAAGACATCGACACCGACCTCTGGATTCTATTGTGGTTGACCCATTCAGAATGTGCCTTCGACTTTGGATCGCTCCAATCACTTCATTTCAAAGCACTCGCTTGTCAAGGTCCAGCTTTGACTGCGCTTATCAGCAAATTATTCGATGTCGTCTTCCCGTCGCTCAGACATCTGTCGTGGACCTTTCCGGAGCCGAGTACGTTCTTTTCCTTGTAATTTCTTCATGCTTAGGTAGGAGATCTTGTCATTTATTACCCGTACATAGCTCGACGTGCTCCCGAGTGTCTCACTGCCTTTGCAAGAGCATCGCCTAAGCTTTTGAATCTCTCGAGGCTCACACTCGCAGTCAAGGATTACCACGGCCCATTGAGCTCCCTTCCGTGGATCCCAGATCTCTTGCAACACCTTCCGCACCCAGAGAAGCTCCAGGAACTCATAATCCCTGTGACATACAACATTCCGGTCTGCATGGAACTCGTACCGTACAATTGGAATCGTTTGGGCCTCTTTTTTTCTCCGGAACGTTCATCGTCAAAGTTCCCAAATCTGGAAATGTTCCAAATTGGTTTATATATCAGGATGAAGGCGCAGGGCATCGAGAAGGAACTGAGAGACTTTCTTGCTCTCACTTTCAGTGCGTTGAACGAGAAAGGCATTCTCCACGTAGTTCAGGCAGAACGTAAGGAACATCATCTCGTGTACTGTATGGATGATAACTGACGGAAATTGCATCAGTTCCAGGCTATGTCTATGCTAGAGACTGCTGGCATTATTACAAGCTCCACTAGGAGGGGTCTGTAGGGGTCTCCACCCATGGTGCATCGTAGTGAATGCCTCGAACGCCCAATCTTAGTGCGCGTCTACACGAACATGGGCGTAGTAAATTGGCACACGAATGTAGCTGCCTCTCTTCAAGCCACCATCTCCGTAACTTTAGCTCATGGCGGTTTTCTGCCAGATTGTGGCGTGAGAAGTCTAGATGTTGGCAGGTTCTTCACTGCCCTCATGTTCTTTCTCGGCCTCGTCGAGCTCGTCCTACAACATGCTTGCGACAATTCAACACTGCAAGAAATATCTTCAATTCTTCGCGACTCTTGTCTTGTTTGCGAAACCTGGAAGTCGATAGCCCAGCCATTACTTTTTTCCCATTTACCACTTTCGCGCTATGTGCAGCATCGCAATCCTCTCCGGTTCATAATTCCATTAATGGAATTCCCTCACCTTCGTCAATACGTCAAATGCGTCTGGTTTTGTCACGACTGGCTCACAGTCGAGGAGGCTCTTGTCGAGCTGTTGCCAGGCCTCCATAAATTCACGATCCAGGGCCACAAATACTTTCCTTCAGATTTAGGCCCCCCACTCGATGTTCTCTCTTTCCTTCGAAAGCTTCCAATGACAACGTTCGACTCGGGGCTTCTGACGAAACTCTGTTTGACGGAGGTTTCGGATTTTCCTGTGGCAATGTTCTATCATTGTCCGTCCCTTTGCGAACTCTTCGTCCATGAATCTATTTTTATTGGGTTTTCGTTGGAGACAGGAGAGGCTCTTCAAGATTTTGAAGAGGGTGATACCACTAATCATATTGCATGTCTCGCGGATGCCAGTCGTGCACGTCCCCGCCTGCGCTGCCTTTCTCTCGAGAACACCCTGCACAGAAATACGAATCTGGGATCCTTCTGTGGTTAATAAGCCCGGGATGCGCTTTTGACCTCGAATCCTTGGAAACATTGCATTTTGCCGTGTTGTCCCGCCTAGATGCACGGTTGTTTGGGCTTATGAAGACATTGTTCGAAACGGTGTTCCCGCCCCTCAAGAGTTTTTCGTGGTCTCTCCCAGGACCTGGTGCGTTCTCTAGTTGTCATAGTGCGATTCTCACTATTGATGCAGAAATCCAATTATGTAGCCCATGACGTTGATGAATGGCTGATCCCGCTCAAAAGAGCCTCATCTAGACTTGAAAATGTTTCAAAGCTTACCATCGCTGTCGAAGATTATTCCCCAGCGTCTTCCGTTCCATGGATCCCCGATTTCCTCCAACACTTACCGCACCCCGACAAACTTCGTGAGGTCATAATTCCTGTCACATTCCAACGTTGGGTTTACCTTGAAGACATACGAGAAAGTTGGGACCACTTGGGCATACTATTCTCTTCTCAAACTTCGCTGAGCTTCTCGAGTCTGAGGAGGTTGCATATCGGGCTGTGGGTGCGAGTGGGTGGAGAGAACACAGAAAAGGATATCCGGAAGTTCCTCTCCTTTACTTTCTGTGATCTGGATGAGAAAGGCATTTTAAAAATCACTCGATCAGAATGTAGGTGATACTTTATTACCACTCACTACTACTTCGAGCAATGCTTAACCGGAAACTTTTCTAGGCCCTGGCTACATCTATGCTAGAGACTGCTAGCATTATTGAAGCCCCTACTAGCAACCACCGAGCAAATATCTGTGTCACGAAAAGTTGACTTCCCTCTGCGGCCTTCCACTATCGCCTCCCCTGGCATTTAGTATCGCAAACGGAGTGCTGCTACCTCTCCCACTCTTTATTATCTTTGGCCCGTGCGCCTGCTCGGAGAGTGGATAGCAGTTAAGTTCCCAAGGAGTCAGCGCTAGTCAGCCGTCGAGCGAGAAGCCTCGTGCATCCCAATTTGCGTAATAACACTTTACCCCCGTCGGCCACCGGCCAAAACACATCCCTCGGCTGGCTTGTCTACATTCTTTTGGCCGGCTGCCGCCTCTGATTTCATACAAGGACCTAGTTCCTCTTCTTGATCCTTGCCCGAGTTCAGGATCCCGACACGGGGCACAGGCGCTCAACTCCCATCTATCGGTGACACTCCACCTTTGCCTTGTCTGTACATAAGTTCCAACCATAGGGTTAGCAGGATCACCCCCCAGGTTGCAACGGTTCGCTTGCCTTCAAGTCTGATTCACCTGGACTCTGTCGTCTCGGGTTTCGAACCCCCTCGCGATACCTCTCTTCTTGGTAGAGGGTCACGCACCGTGGTTTTGGTTGCACTTGCAGGACGGGCCAATATTCATTCATTACGCGCTAATCTATCGAAGCCGTATTCATGGAAAAATTATGCATCGTGTGGATGTTGGTAGGTACATTCCTAGGTTCGACATCAACGTCTCTTTTTCCACGTCCATGAGCATGCGTGCATACAAAACGTATTTTATAACTGCGTCCTCAAGATACAATTACTTATTCACCTCCTCATTTATTCGTCATCCCCTTCACCAGCCGCATCAGCCTCAGCCTTTGCCTTCTTCTTCTTACTCTTCTTATTCTCCCGTAAGTTTCTCGCTAAAAGTGCTTTGAATTCCGCATCCTCCAATTCCTTCTCCGTTTTAACCAACTCCGGTTTATACCACGATGCGGGTTGGGTAAGTAGTAGAGGCCCACCAGCTAGTAGCGCGATTGTGAAATAGAAAGCAGCAACGTATGTTCCTGGAGGCGTATACCTAATCGCGCTCGATTAGCCAAGTAAGAATCAACACATTCAGAACCAGACTTACACGACATCGTACGGTCTGACAAGACTATGTTGAACGGCTTCTTGTAAACCTAATCGTGAACGTTTCTCGTCCTCAAGAGCCCGGATATTGAATGGGAAGGCACCGGATTTCTTCTGAACCTCAGAGAACACCGCCCGGGAGCTTTTCATTTTCAGTTGATATGTGACTGTATGATCTCTCTGGTATATCGATGTTCTTGTGTCACCCTCGCGTGCCTAATGACGGAACACCACAACGTCAATCAGGTCAGGTCGGGAACTTTGCATCGAGGACGAGGGAAATACATACCTTTCCCTCTTCTGATGTTGTCACGAGAATCTCGATGCCGTAGACATCGTTCTCAGCAAAAGTCACAGTTTCGACTTCTCTTCTGTGATTCTCCCCTGGGTTGAGAATAATTCGCTTCTTGCCATCCATGACATTTTGTGTATGGTTGCAGGATATGATCCCTGTCGAATCCAGTCAGCATCTCCACGAATCACCAAGGACATCACGCGATTCGTAATATATAGAGACGGCGCAAGGGAAAATGCAACACATACCTTCTAAAGGTTTGCAATCCCAGGCTGCCGCGATCTTCTGAACCGCTTCCGTCACTTGCCAATTTTTGTTCCCAACCTTGATCAAACGCATCGCAACCTCGGCCGCCGTCCAAGCAGCCTTAATCACGTCTGCGCGTCGTCCAGTAACTGGATTTTCAGGTGAAGCGCCGATAACGATGGTTTCGGCGCTGATCACTGCATATCCGTCGATATGCGCGCCCAAGTGAATTTTCACAACATCGTCCTTTGCAAGGACTTGGTTTGATTGAGGATCTGAACTAAGATATCAAAGAAAGTATAATGAGACGGTTGATCAGATAAAGAGGTTAAGATACCACATACGCGAGTGGAGAGAAATGATCTGCAGCATTGTTGACTGAGATGGATGTTGGAAATGCGATCCCTATATAACTTCAAGATTTAGCAAACCCGCATATGTCCACCCCCAAAAAGCGCATTAACGAGGTACAAGCAAGAGAAAGAACAATGCGATCTAGTGCACACACCTTTAATCACCTTCACGCCCTTCACATTCTTCGTGAACACCCCGGCGATCGCTTGTTCCACAAGTTTATCTCCCTCAACGCACAAATCAATAACTTTAGCGCCTTCAACAGCAAGTTCAATCAACTTCTTGAGAACTTGGTGTACGATATCTGCTGCCGTCTATAATCCATCCATCCATCAATTCCGAGAACAAGTGAAACGATCCCGTAAGATTTCGTGTCTTCCGTAGAAGGGGAGGATATAGTAGGAAATCTCAAGGAAATTCACTATACCCACCCAAGAAATCCCGGGGTTGGGTTTAAAGAACGAGATGGCGTACCTTGTATTTAGTTGTGTCAGGTTCGTTATTGGGTGCAGCTTTCTTATCTGCAGCCGCTGCAGCTGGGGTAGTTGGCTTATCCGTATCTGACATTGTCAGGTTCTCAGCGTGCGTGTCAACGGGGCAGTGGTGGTGGTTAAGTTCAACACAAGAGGAGCGAGACTTGAGTCCATTTTTGAGATTGGCGCGGTTCCGGCACCTTCTATATCAGGAAAGAGGTGTAATCAGAGCATCTTCCGCTCAATTCGGAGCCATGACGAACAATCATCTCAGTGGAATAGCAATACGCATTGATTCGATAATTTGGCTACAGCGGGTGGGGATATCTGCTAGTATAAGGGTAAAAGAAGTCAACTATAGGCCATGATTCATACCACCTGTGGTCATGGGTGTATGTAATATCTACGGTATAATACGAACTTGAAGAAAACGTCGAAAGCGAATGCGTAAGAGGAACGAGTGTAGTGTAACATAAATAATAAATAGCACCAGGGATTGTGAGGTGGATAGAGGGAGTCAAGGGGATAATAAATAGATAGGGAAAACGAGATGCGTAAGACCCAAAAGTGATAGAAAGTGTTGGGAACCAAGGTGATCATGAAGAGTCAACAAGGCGAGAAGGGGAGGGGGCGCGAGGGAAACGAGGGAAGGAAGTGGGCGAACTATGATGTGGGCTTCCAAGCAACCCATCCACGAAGTGACCGACAAAGAATATCTTCTTCATTATCGCTATCGCGACGAATGTTCAATTCCTTGATAGCCTTAGATTCAAGGTTGCTTCTCCATATTCTCCAGTCGGGTCGTTCATCAAAGGGGGGCTCAACCCAAGCCAACTGTGCTCCAACACATCCCCGCATGCCGATACGATCAGCCATGTCACTATGAGAACAATTCGGGTCAATTTCTTCTGTTCCAAGAAAAGAAGCAGACAACAAAACAGAAAACATACTTTTCCCAATTCGCCCAATCTGCATCAAAATTCTCTCTAGAACTTGGTTTTGTCATTTTCGCCCTTGCCTCTCCAGGCCGTGCACTTCTCGTCACCGGAGGTCTGAAGTCCCCAGAATACAGTACATCGTATTCACACCAAATGGCGTCCTTAGACCCTTTGACGATGTTGACTGCCCTCGCGAGGTGCATCGAACTCCAATGTGGTGCTTGTGGGGGCGCACACTCCCAAGGATCCGAGCGCATAGAACTAGCTTCCGAGGTGAAAAGTTCCTGTTGATGCGAAGGCCTCATCTGGAATATCTTCTCGGGATCTACATATTCGAGATAAATTTCGGGGTCGTCAGGCAAAGATGACCCATCTTCTGATGAACTCGAGTCTTGTTCTCCGAAGGAACGGGAAGGAGGGGAGACAGGTGGTGTAGGTGGCAAGTCCTTGTGGCACTTCGCCGAGGAGGATGGCATAGCGGAATTGGGTGGGAGAGGAACTTTAAAGATAGGATGTGTCTGTACATCGACGAAGGCGGAGGATAGGTAGAAAGGAAGGACCGCCAGCAAGTTTGGTGAGAGGAATCGACGTGAAAGCATAGCATCCCAAGCTGCAGCTAGTCGTGAATGGTCTTGTGGATGGAGTACTTTGTCGCTCTCTGGTGCTCGCTGCATACTCGGCACACTTTGCATTGCCGGAATAGATGGTGTACGAAGAATTAAAGACGAACGCGTGCTAAACGGAGACTTGAAGTTGACGAGTGTATCGGAGACTGGCTGAGAATCGGAAGATCGCTGAGAGCTCTTCGACGAGGAAGGTGTCTCCAGAAATTCGTCTGGAGGGTCCAGTCGTGTAGCTGACAGAAGTGTCCCTGAGACCGAGCTGTCCGAAATGGTTGTCGACGAAGGGAGTGAATCGCTCCAAGGAAGATCCATCGTCAGTGGCGGCGGTCGAGGACGCGGCTTTGGCTGGAGAAGACGTGCATGGGGAAAAATCAAATCCTCTTCGATGATCTGTATGCCATTATTGTTAGCTTTACGATATTTTGCTGATGACGGTTGTCGCATTACCTCTAAGACACCTCCCGGCTTCAGCACCCGAGAAACCTCCTATACAATCGTTAACGAGAAAGATCGTAAGTGGAACGGCATATTCATACCTCCAGCACAAATTGCCACTAATAACGAAATAGTTAGGACCCCGACTCATGACATAACATGACAACGAAAACCCCATACCTCATCTTCAGGAACACCCAGGCCTATACCCACTATGCGAACAAAGTCGAAGAACTCAGCAGGGAACGGAAGGCCATCAAGGCTACCCCGAGTGAAGAAGAGGACATCAATATTCAAAACCAAAAACGCACAACAAGGATTACGAGAGAAATTGATAGACGAGAGTTACTCACAAATTCCCATGAACCCATTTTACCCTCCGCGCAAGGTCTCCGAATATAGGAAATCTGCTAAGCTGTGGTTGGATGGCCTTGATATCAAAGCCATACACCAAGCTTCGCTGTGAATGCGCAAGGGTAGATGGGCGGATTGAGACGAGTGAATACAGTAGTAGGGAGATCAATGACATACCTTCCATTGCTTCGCAGCTTCGACGGCCCAGTAACCACCTCCACAACCAAGATCAAGAACCACCGTAGGCGGTTTGTCAAACTGGTGAACTGTCAAACCACGACAGCCATTCGCGAAGAACATTTGGTCCCAAACATCGCTGAAGGAGACGCGTCAAAATTCAAAGGTTAAAACGAACGCGATTGGAGACGAGCGTACAAGTTCAAACTGCAGTTGGTCAACTCCACGGGATACAAAACATCCCCGGGGCGTCTTCTGCACATCCGTTGTTTCATCAACCGCTCTTCCACCGATTTTTCAACAAGTTCTCCGGTCATCTTCTGCAAGGCCGTGAAGAATCAAAACACGAAAGCGGCCAACAGGCGTTCAAGAGTCCGTTGAGAGAATGATAAAAACAAATAAGAGAAAAAGGAAGGGGACCGAGGACCACGTAAAGCAAGCAAGTGGCCGTCGACACTTAGCACAGCGGGAGGGGAGAAACTGGCTGAAGGGCTGGGGGTCGGGGCTATATAGCAGGCTAATCACAAATCTCCAGATCTTGGATAAATCTTCCAGAATAGATTACGCTCCGTCCTTCCAGCCGGGCCAGAAGCGGAGGAATGCTAAAACAATATATGGGCATTTGCAGGGCTTGTTCGCTTGTTCATCCTGCACCACGAACCTCCTCCCGTCCCGCTCTCACGCCTCCATCCACGTGCCATAACCGGACCAGCCGGGCGAGCACTCTCCCACAGTGCCGAACCTGCCCTTTCGTGTCAATTATTTCCCCCCAATCCCGGTTCGTCGTCACACTCGATGAGCTCAACCACCTCCCTATGTCGCGTCGCTGGCGCTCGTAGACTCACAACTCGCCAAACTGCCGCTCGCTTGGCTGCACTTAGACTTACACGCTGGCGCACCTACGCAACACCTTCACAGGAGCCTGATCCACAATTGGGCGACTATCCCCAACTCCCGTGGGTTTCTAGACAAACCCTTCCTGCTAAAGGATGGGATGACCCGCTGCTGAGGCGGAATTTCGGGGATACTGTTCGTTATTCCTTTCGAGTTCAACTTTGTATTCCCACCTAATACATTCATGTGCAGCTGCACGAACAAGAGGAAGTTCTCTCGATGTGGGGCCCGGACGTCGCACCTATTCCACCCAAGCAGGCGCTGTTCCAGTTCACCCTTGCTGCCCTCGGCTTTGTCAGCTTTGGTCTCCTCGTAAAAAACGTATTAGCGCAGGAGCCTCCAGCTATCCGGCGAGAATATCCATTTGATGGACTCGTAACCGAGCTGGGCGGTCACGAAGAAACGAAAGTAAGCTCCGTCCTCCTCGACCTCTTCTTTCCAATTTCCACTTATATCACTCTCTTCCGCCTGTACCTTTCTGCTTCTTACTCGTCGCCGTTTATGTTTCGGTCATACAGGCAAGGGTCGAGAGTTTGGAGACTGATTTGTAGAGAAAATCGGAGGAAAAATCTTCTCCCGTTTTTTCTCGGGCCGTGTTTCCGTTCCTCCGTTTGTTTGCCTTTTCCAGTCGAGCTATAGTTTGTCACAATGCTATCTCCAACAACGGAGGCCAAGTTCAGTACCTGCGAGTCCTGAAGCACACTATTCCTTTATGATAGTCTTTTAGGTGCATTGTTTCATATGTCGATAAACGGTTTCGACTTGGACTGTTGGGCCTTGTCCAGACAAAGAAGCGATGATCGCATACACCTCCCTTATGCTGAATCAGGATCACCGTCGAATGTTTTTACTTCCGTTGGGGGATACAAGGCCACGCTCGGCACTCCTGCCCCACGAACTGCTTACAAGGCCATCCCAGGGATCGTGTATACTCGATCGTTTGATGGATATCCCAAGTGATGTCAATCCACGTCGACCGTCCAGCAGTGTGGGATTAACACTAAATCCCAGGAGGGAGTTAACATTCCTCTCGATAGTGAATCTGATCTGGGGTTGGCGGGACCTTCTCAATTTTTTGAGGCACGAGAGGGTGCAAGAGGCATCCCTGTCACCGCATCAAGGATATATTCCAGGAATTGCAACGAGGATCATCGCCGCTTGCAAAGTTGTTGTTTTAATGTTTTGATGCGTCCATCCTCGATGCTCTCGAGGATGTGGGGAGCTAGGAAAGTTGCTGCGTTGAACGGTCACCTCGACGCGCTGAAGAGGTCAGAAGCTGCAGACAACTCAAGGACCACCAAGGCCAGAAACCAATAAAATTCCGTGGGCCTGCCGCTGCACCATAAACGGACAAGCCGGCGGTACCTTTAGCATCCGCGCACCTGCATCAGCAGGCTGGGTCCTCTTCTCCTTGCAACAGCAAAGGACTTTTCTCGAACATCCAGATCTCTTTCCGTCCACCCCAGATTTTTAATTTCGGGGTTTTGAATCCAAATAGGTTGAAATTGCTCAGTTCATAGCCCCCGAAGGCAAGGGGGGAAGCCAACTTGTTTGGAAGGTTCTGTAACAAAGTGTAGCGATAAGATGAGTCCAGCTGACTCTTCCACCCTCCAGCGCGGTTGTGCAGTTGGTCTTGGCTTGAATTTCGTTATACGTTGAATGGTCATGAGAAAGGTGCGTGCCTTTCCGCTTGTAATACAGCCGCCTAACAGAATGCGCGTAATAGTGAGTCGAGATGATTGATCGAGTCGAGTTGGCCTGGTTGGTTCTCTTCCTGTGCTCGCCGTCCACGGCGTCTGGACAAGTTCTGAGACCGACGCCGACTGCTCGACTAATTCCGTTGTGCTCGCCACCGTCTTCCATCTTCCTCGGAGAGTTCTTTGCCAAGGTTTGCACTCGCCCGGTTCAAGCGTCAGCCACTCCCATCACTTCCATCTCGTCATGCAGGTTCACCACCATGCATCGACATCCTAAATTTATGGCTTTTCATTTCTCTTCGTATCAACAGGTAGGTAAGTGTCCATTTCGACAGATCGGGCTTTACACAAGGAGGGGTATACTCCCCCTTCCTTTGAAGATCTTTTCTCTCGCTTTCCGTTCAGGTTTGTCCAGTCCTATATACGGTCGTCTGATGCATGCGCTAAGTCCTGAGCCTATCACTGACCTTGTCTTGCCAGTCAGTGATGACGGCGATTGCTGTCAGATCTAAATTAACAACCCCCGATACGGGGTTAACTTAAGTTCGGTGCATTGTCTACGAAAATGGAATTGTCAGGTATACTGTATGGACGAGAATGATTATCCTTTCCGTGTCGGTACTATCATCGGTCAGTAAAGGAAATTTCTGAGTTTTTCTATTCGGTTCCGTTTCGTGTGGTAGGGACGTGCTGACCATGTTGCCTGGCCGCTTCTGCACGCTACTGATCTGCTACAACACTGGTTTTAGGGCAGCAGCGAAACAGGCCGCTCGTACGCATACATGGTCGCTCGACCACATCGCTGCGATGGTCCTCCGCATACTCGACATAGTCATGTCTGGTCAAGACATCAGCGAGAGCTGCAGCTCGTTCATCTTGTAAGCAATGGTCAATCAACTTCTCATCATCTCGATTTTGAAGATCGTCAGGATTGCATATCGCAGCCTCATCTCATTTAACCTTTTCGCTCAACAAGCCTTACCTCAATTCGTCCTCTATGTCTATATGCAAACCTCCAAACCTGACGGTAACTGAAAGAATGGTCATGTGAGTCCGTTGATACCGTACTCGGTCCTCTTTCTGACTTTTTGAGGACGGAGGGGATGCGGAAAGTTCTTTGGTACGTTTCTATCTCGGACGTATCACCTTAAGTCGGTATGGTTGGCCCGTCACAGCGGTTCACAACCGAGGTAAGTTAAGGCGAGGATCGACGACCAGGGGACTCTGAGGGGTGTCCGGTTCACTGGTGGCGTATTGCCTGGACAGGATACTCGACTGGTCAGTTTTGAGAGCTGCATAATCTGGAGCCCTGCGACCGACAGCAAAATACAATATCATTGTGATTATTTTCATATCACTCATACAATACGTGTAGCGAAATCTATCCCGGGCCCCGGCTTCCACAGAGGAATGCTCTCTTGCAACTTTCTAATGACGCTGTGACTACCAACCCAACTTTCAGTAAAAACGAAAATTCCTATACCAGCAATCATCGAAGCTCCTGAAGCCTGGACCTTTGGAAGATCATCGCATCAGCCAAGCACCAATGCAGAGTATGGAGCGCTTCACCACTCACATTCCGAATCAACGAACTCCAGAATGCCTCTCCGATCCAAATCGCAGAACACAGACTTGAGAAGATCTCTCAGTTGCTGGATTCTGTCGCTTACCTCGTTGCCCTCCATGAAAGTCCCAATACCGATGCACACTCGCTTCAAGTCCCGGAATGAAGGGGAGGACAGAGAGGTGGCCAAACCCCTCCAGCGAGAACGTATCTCTTGTCCCTCTTGTTCCACAATTGATTCCGTTCTGGATAACCTGATGGGTATGAAAATTTCTTGGAGGCCTACAGGGTTCGAAAGATTTGACAAGAGGCCTGCCGCCGGTGGAACGAAATATCCGCGTTCTTCAGTGGATATTGTCAACCTCAAAAGGTGCGGAAATGTCACTGGAAGGCTATCGTAATCGGGGTTATAGGTTGGGACTAGAACATGATTTGGTTAGGTCGAATAATTGATAGTGAAGGTTCACCATACAGTACTCTTGGCGCAGGAAGTATAAGTAGAGCTCTTCCACAGATGAGGATACCATTCGATAGATCTTGTCCATGGAACTGATCAGTTTTGCATATGAATAAGGGACTGTGCTGAAGTGCAGTATCTTCACCGAGGAGAGGTCGAATGCGCATTCTTGGCTCGTTAACCATGACGAGATACCAAGAGCACTCACTTCGTCGTCATAAAGGAAAAGACAACGAAGGCGGGGTCTTTGGTTCGATGGTTTGTGTCTTACACCAACTTGGTTCAAATGATAGCTTTGATCAAGGTCGCCGGTCTGCTGATCGAAGCCAACAAAAGTCGTGTTGTGGATATGTAGCTCCTGAAGAGCCGAACAATGATAAAACATGGTTACAGGAAATTCGTAAACTCCTGTCAAATAAAGTGTTGTGAAGAGTTCTGACCCAAAGGTGGATGGAAGCGCCCTTCGAGCTGCTTGAGGGAGATCAATGTATTGTATATTCTGAAGAAGAAGTTCTTTGAGACCTGGAAGTAGCTGTATGAGGAGACCAATGTGGTCATGCTTGATCCAAGCAGATTTCCCGCTGATCCAGATAGATTTGATTGAAGAACAGAAGGAAGGCTCCTCAGATAAGGTGCCCAGAAGTGACGAAGATTGGTATTGTTGGGCATATCGCGAGAGTGAAGGTTCAGAAAACAATAGCGACTGGGCGGTTGGGGTCCAGTTTCGACACACGAGGCTAAAATTGCGGAGGATGGAGGACATTTCTCGCGGGTGGGAGCCTGCACATGCGTCCCTGAGGATGGGCTGAAGTAATTCTGGTGGTAATATCGAGGCTGGTGAAGGGCGTAACTATTGTAGATGTCCAGTTTACTCCGATGCAAAACGAGGATGTGACTTACAGCGACAGACATGGTGTGGTCGTGAATAGAAATTCGGCAACTCGAGCCAGCGTTCGCGGAATTACCCGGCCCAATCAGACCCCTCGTTGCGCTCACCCTCAAGCAGCATCCACTCGTACTCGAAGGACTTTACAGTCTTTACATCGAGCTAGGGAGTACACAATTAGCCCTTTGCTCTGACCGCGACCGTGCAGATGCATTCCTCCATTCAACTTAGAGTTATATTCAAGATATCTGCAAAGCATCGCCTAGATTTACAGTATTACAGAGATTTTGACGAAAATTTGCAGAAACCGACCCGAGAACTCGCTTGCCATCGACGGCCGCTTTATGAAATTGTCAACTTTATGTATTGTTCTCAGGGTTCATAAAATGTATGGCTTGATTGAGGATCAGTTGACTGACATGGTACTAAACATGAAGTACTCACCGTCTGCGTCAACGATTTCGACGATTCCTCTCTCGTCTAGATTGCGGAAAGCCGATTGAAGAAGTTGCTTAAGTATAGGAATGTTGTCAAGGACCGATTGAGGACTTCCACGGTCCTCAACGCTTAAACGTACACGCCTCAGATTCCGAAATGCGGCCGACGATAGTATGTGGCCTATAGAACTCCAGAGACGCTGAGTGTGGTCTGCCTCTAGGGCCAAGTCGCGGGATACTTCGATCATGATCACCACTTCTTGCAAGTGTTCAGGATGTGGTAGATTTAATAAGAAGGTCGTAATCCATGCTGTTACACCATAAGAGTGGGACACGGGCTCTTTTGTTGAAAGTGCGACACTGCGAAGTCGAGAAAGTGTGGAGGGGACGTCGAGAAAGGCAGAGAACTCCATCTCTAAATCCGCAGTAGAATGCGCAATGATTTGATTAGGCCCATGCTTCGAAGATGTTATAACCTAGACTTACCACCGTTATCAAAACGACCTGGGAATGTCCACTCGAGTACTTCAACAAAAGGCGAGGTTGAGCGCAATAATTCATTTACTAAGTTGATGGAATCCGGTTGGGAGTGGGGATGGTAAAGATGAAGACTCTTCAGGAGAGGGGTGTCGAAAGCACAACTCGGGTTCAATAACCATTTGATAATCCAGGCCTCAGTGATCTCCCTATAGAAAAGGGAGAGATGTTCGAGACGCAACTGTTTGCCTCTAGAATGCAACCTCGCATCAACTTGACTTGAATCACCACCGGTTTTTTTCTGAACAAGATCACCGGTGTCCACTCTGAAGCCTTCAAATGTCACCTTCCTGAGGTATAATTCTCGAAGGGTGGAGAAGTGGTAGAACAATGCGACAGGAAATTTTGTCATATGAGACAGATAAAGTCGAGTTATTCTGTCAGAGCTGAACGTGGATTGGAGGGCCGCGAAGATTTCGTGGGGGATAGGCCAATGGAATCCTGCTAGGACAAGGCTCTGCAGACCCGGAAGCAGCTCGAAAAGTAGGTTGCGATATCGTGGCCAGAGCCAGAAGGTATTGTAGTCTAGCCATAAGATTTTAATGAGCCCTCGCAAGTGGGGGTATTTAGATAATGCAACAAGGAGCGAGGTTGAAGTTGATGCGGATCGGCGTGCGAGTGAAGGTTCTGAGAACAGCAATGGCTGAGCGATTCCTCTCCAGCATTTACAGACGAGACTGGAGTTGTAAAGAGTTGAAGAGATTACTTGTGGGTGTTCGCCAGCGCAGACATCCCTGAGGATTATGTCGACTAGTTCTGGTGGTATTATCATCTCTAACCTGATAGTTGTGGTTGGTGGGAGAGATAAGATAGGAGTTTGATAAAGGCGCTGCACAGCAAGGCACAACACTAGGCAATTCCCGGACGAGGACGAAGTGAAAAAGCTTCAGCGCTTCAGCATCAGCAACGGCCATACCGTCTCGCTTTTCAGACAGGCAGCAGGTACGTCGAGAAAGAAGCAACTTTCCGCTCCTATAAGCATGCGTAGGTCTTAACCACTCCTAGATCTAGCACTGGTATTGCAACTGACAAGCATGCTGACAAGTAGTCTTGGTCGGAGTTGACTAACCCACCTGGAGCTTTAGGCAAAGGTACGACTAACGCTTCTGGCTCCTTCAGGACAAACATATCGCATGATAGCAGTCCAGGACCGCAAAACGTTCCCCAATCGCTATTTCGACGATCTCCACCAGAACCATCTACCCAACAAGTATTGAACATACCCACGTCCGAACATACCCAACGAACTTCTCGATGTAAAATAAGAACGAAGAACTGTCAGTGTCAACACGCTTTGGGATACGATAGCCTAAATCTAGATATCGATTGCCAGTGCGTGGCTTACATGTTCAATTCGTTTGCAGGTAAGAGTAGTCTCTATAAACATCGCGGCACTGTTCTGAGCTATTCAGGCCTTTCTTTCTCCGGTTTGTTACGACAAAGATGTTGGCTGGTCGCCTTTGAAGTGGCGATTGAAGTATATTTCCAGGTTGTATGTGAGGGTGCGTACCCGCACAGTTACCTACGGTTCCCCTCCTCCGCTTCCGGATTTACCTTAGGCCTGGACTGTAGACGACCAGCTAACAGGCAATATATGCTTCGTGGTACGTCTATCGCCTTCCTGCTGTTTCATGCACATAAATACTATCTTACAGCACCTCACAACTCTGAGGTTGAAGCTCTGAAGCAGAGGACGGCGAGGAATCGATCTGCGTTTACAGTATGCAATGCTATATCAACCAAAGCCTCCAGGCAGATAAGCCACCCCCCGAAAGGTTGTTCAAAGATCCTACGGTAACGTCACCTTCGTGGAGAAACGATTACCTTATACTTACATTCCATTCACCGTCGTTCCTAGGCCTGTCATTCACGTCCTTCCTTCTCCGCTTTACCCACCCATCTACCACTCAAATACTCACCAAAAACCTAATGTGCCCCAGTGGCGATTCACATCTCCATATAAGCCGTACGTGGCCAAATTCAAGCAGCCCCGCGCAATCCGATCTCTATTATTTTCGTAACCCGTCTACCCCATTTCCACAGGAGGTGATCGGTGGTATCCTTGTCCTGACAATGGCAGAATCGATAATAAACTGCGGACATGGAGGCTAACTATATTGGCTAGAAAATAGCCCGATTGAATAAGTGGGTAGAAGACGTGCCACAGCGCACTGCCTCTCGTGTCGGATGTGGCTATGGCTTCGAGTCTGACCATGGGTAAGCAGAGGGAATTTTGGTGAAGTGGAAATAGCTTATCCGTTTATTTTATTCACAGGACAATTTGACGATGTGGGATGGGCTTGGCTTGGCTAGTTCTACGCCTTCTTCAGAACACGGAGAATTCGAAGCATGGCGTGGTATAGCATAGCGCTCCAAGATTCTCACTCTCCATGGCGATCAAGCACCTCGAGGTGTCGTGGGCACCAAAAGGGCCTGAAGATTTGTCCTTATAAAGGTGGGGTAGAGAGAGAGATGTAACTCAGATAAGGTGAGTAACTTGATCGAACTGTCATCGTCGCGTCTAGTGCGCTTGATCTTTTCAAGAGTCATTTTTAGCATGTTCGCTGGAAAGGAAGATTTGAGATTGTAAATACATTCTAGACGCGTCTGCAAGTCGATACACATCTTCTTTCGGTCTGGGAAAATCGAGAGATTGAATTTGAAATGACGCGACGACCTGGGCTGTGGAATGGACAGTCTACTGTACGATTCATCGATTTACTCTGACTCGAGTATCGAAGGTCAAGACACTTGAATTCAACTAGAATGCACCTTCAGTACCGCCGCCGCCGACTCCCCTAGTACGTCATCTCAACACATACATGTAGATATCACGCTGCGCTACCATAATCCGCATCATGACTCGACAAGCGGAGGCCGGCGGCTGATCGTTTAAATTTTGAACCCCAAACCGTTGTCCACCGTGGTGGATGCACATGTCAATGCTTACAAGCAAAGGTACCCGGTTCCCAAAGTACATGTATATTCATTATCAAATTGATTTAGCATCTACGAATGTGCTGGTCCAGCCCAATGCACTGTAGGGCCAGTACTACCACAGACTGTACCTTGTGCTGATGTCGGTAAAACCCATATGCACCGGGTTCCTGTAAGGTGCAAGATAGACCCGAATTGATGGAGACTTTGAGGGTTGAGCGGGATCTTGATTTAGTGCCGCGACCGCGTTAAAGTGTCTCCATCCGAGTTGGTAGGAGGGGGAAGGAGGGTTTGCGATGGGTACTGGATATGAGCAGGGTATGGTCCGACCCAGCGTTCATGCACACCAACGAGACTCACAACCGGAGTCAGTCGGGATTACTGGAAACCTGAAGATGCTGACATTCCCGAGCGTTCAGGTTGAAATGTCGGCGCGTGAGGCTTGATCTGGAAGTACGGGATCTGTAGACGAAGGAAGCGTTGGGGTTGATAAGAACCTGATTGTCATTACTAGGTGTAAAGTGGGACAATCCAGCGCTGTAGGTTTGACGCCTGACACTTCTGAGGACCTGAGCACAATCGACACCCATCCAGGGCCAACCCAACCAGGACAGGCCAAATACCAAATCCGTGTATTCAATGCTGATTTCATGTCAGAGTCTGTCAGAGTCTATCTGATAGCAACGAGAAATTCACTCACGGACGACATCCGTTTGGCAGAGGTACCGTCAGCGTCAGCGTCATTTGGTGTTGGTCAATGTATTGGGGTTTCGGCATCCTTTGGGTCATGAGAACATGTAGGTTGGACCTAAAGCGTCAAGACAGGTGATAGAGAGTCTAAACAGGCTCCTACAGCGGTAAGTTTTGTATGCCCTGATCTAAGGACCTACATCCGCCTCGGGAGTCCCCACACACGATGCATGATGAGTCGCCACTAAAGTAGGTTAGCCTACTCGTGGCAGAGAGTACTTGAAAGCGGATGAGCGTACGCATCAATCGTCTTCCCTTCCCATTTCGAGTTCTTGAGCTTGATAGACAGCTGATATTCGACCTTTTGGTCTTCAAGTCTACTGTGCCAGGCAGCTGAAGAAGCGTTGCGGCCTCTGACTCCGAGTTGGTCAAAGAAAATCTAGGGCATGTGATACCCTCTTTATAGCAAGTCGAGGGTAATCGGGAGCCCGGTCGGGAAACAAAAGCATTGCATGGACCAGAACAGGACGCGGACGCTAATCTCAGGTGAGTAGACGGGGAAAGGTTGTTTGCAGTGAGGCAAAAAGAAGGTGATTTACTTGGTTGCCAGCGCCAACAACTGCCAAGATGTCTTCCTCGATTCCATTGTCAGGACTCGAGAATGCTGCTACCGAATCACAATACAGGTGAAGCTCCTCTTTCTCCGACACTCCGCCTTTCGCATCGGTTGGGAAGTCAGCTCTTTTCGAATTGGTTGACGACATCTCCCATATCTCGAGTGGATTTAGGGGGTGGGGAACAGCAAGCTTGTTATTGGCCCCACAACCACACGTGTACGGCAGAAATGAATTGAACCCAGGGTAGCAGCGCGAAGTTGCGGGGTAGTGACTAAAGAGCCCGATCGTGTCGAATATGGTGGAAAATTATAGAGCACAGTTACCGCACAGAACCTCAGAGCGTACAGTCATCAGAGCTATAAGGATGACAACGCGCGGGTTGCATCATAGATGCGTCTTTGTCCTTGGGATCCTCCGTTTCTCATGCAAGGCTGGGCTAATCTAGGTCGTCCCTGGAACACGACGAGGATGAATGGTTGGGAGATCGATTTCCAACGAGGGCAAGAACGAGGAGATTGCTGTATATATCGCTGATGTCGACGACGGCCAGAGCTCGAACATCCCCGACGAGACGCACGACGGTCGACGGCAAGATGTGATCGGGGGTGGGGTATCGCGTGACCGTTATGTAAAATGATTAGATATTAATAATTGTTGTGGGTATAAATGGTGGTGGGGGGTGGAGTTGGCTCATTCCTACCTTGTCTCACTTTTATTTCACCAAATTACTCGCATTTTCCCCGAATTTTGAATTGCGTCGTCGTCGTCATGTCTTCAGCAGCCTCCAACGGAAAGGACAGCGTTGGCCACTCTGACCCAATCCCCATCAACACTGCTTTCCGCGGCCACAGAGCCCGTTCATTCTCCATCTCGTCCTCGGCTTCGTCTGCCTCTGCCAGTTCACCGTCTGAGGCACAGACTCCGCCGTCCCCAACCATCCCAGGGCCTCAGCGAGCTTCCATTCAGTCACCCAGCAGCTCCCCAATCCTCGCCTACTTTTTAGCCCAGTCTCCTAAGACCCCATCAACCATGTCCACCTTCCCGCTTTCACGTAAATTCGGACAAGCTCCGCTTTTCGAGGGTACACCTTTCCATTCATCCTTCATTTTATCTTCGTTCTAACAATACAACTAGAGGAAGGCCCAGAGACAGAAATCCTTGCTACAGCCCATATTCGTCGTGCTAGCGCCCTTGCGAGTCGCTATCAAAATCCCCAGCCCACATCGCTCCCTGAACAACATCAGGAACGTGGTGCAGGTTTACTTCGTCGACTTTCCCTGGGAAGTGCTGCATTCAACAAGGTAAGTCCCTGTCCTGGATCGCATTGGGGAAAACATGGCTGATTGCCCTCGTCTAGCCCCTGAACGACTCTCCCACTGGCCCACACCCACCTAGCCCTCCGCCCAACACTGCTGTCGCACCCACACCGAAAGACATTCCATTCTCCCGTGACTCTAAGCCCAAGAGATCTGCGACACTTGGCGCCGATATGCGACCTCGAAGAGCACCTTCTCCCATGGGTGAACGCATTCTTAAAGGACATTTTGATGGCTTCAATTGATTCCATTGAATTCATCCTGATTCTTGGTTCACTTGGCTTCCGTCATTTATCCTCCCTCTGACACTTGAAAAATCGATCGCTGCCCAACGTTCCTTTGAACCCTACAACGATTATACCCTCCATGCCGAGTGCGATCTGCACTCACTATATCTCGTTCATTCGGTCTTGTGTATAGGACTGTGAAGGCCAAATAATGAACCCTTCACATCCTCTGATGTCTCTGGCATCATCATCAGACATTCTCCCTCCGATCTATCACCGCTGTATCATACCAACTTCCTACCCTTTTTCACACCGATGCACTCCACCAGTGTCTCCAATCTCGAACAATCATACGATCCTGTCCTACTCTACGTGTCATGTCTCATCCCTTGCGTTGCGAACCGTACCCCCATATCCACTCCTGATCGTTATGTGCCCACCTTGTGTCGGGTCATAAGCATCCCTGTCTCTGGTGAGTGTTCTTCCCGAGTTTGTGGCTTATCGGTTCTCATCATTCGCGCGTTTTAGCCGTTTCAACACCCCCGTTTTCGTCAAAAGGCGGTATTGGTGTAAGCAACCCAAGTTAATCGTGTTATTCGAGTGTATGCCTTTTGTCTTTCTCCGTCCATCTTTCCCTTGGTATCGGTCTTCCGTGTGTCAATTATGTTTTTATTGAACTGGGTTCTCTTTCGTTCAAGTTTTGAGTGCAGATGTGTTTTTCTGCCCTTTTGCACAATTGTATGTACCCGTACGTAGTTGTCGTAGTAGTAGTAGCTAACCCGTAACCACCAAGTATGAATATTGACTGCCCCGTTGTATTCTTTGAAATACCTATCATATGTGACTTTAGAGTGTTTGGCTTTTTAGCGTCAAGTTTCATGAAAAGTTGAACATGAGGAAGCATAGTGTGAAAAGATCGACGAGACAATGAGGATGTGTGTGCAGCGTGGTTATGGGACGTTTCGACATGGGAGATGAGACGCGTCATCATACTATTGCTGATGCTGTGCCTGTCTGCGTAAAGGATAGATCCTATCTCAACAACAATACTATAGTGTTCTGTTATAAATGAAGAACCTGTCATTGCCGTGGAACGTGCGCTGGCTCGTGGCATTTCCAGTAAGGTGATAAGCCAAGCTATAGCTAGCGTGCTCGGTCAGTCGACGGTGACAGCGGGATTGGAGAGTTGTCTCCGAGAACGAGGCCTTGATTTCTTGGGATAGGAGAGTGTAGAAGTATACGTATAGGCTGACCGGAATTTGAAAGGTTGAATGGACCTCGGATGTGTGGATATCGATGTGAAATCCTGACGGTGAGATGTTGGGGGGATGTACAATTGACCGGTCCAATCCTCCCGAAGCGTCGTTGCATTGAAATATTTTGGCGGCAGGCTAAAGATACAGCAACGAATAAAGACCATCCTTTGAGTACTGTACCGTATAGTCCTCGTATCTCCCCGCGCCACTGTCGTCATACCGAAGTGACTGATTGAAGAGAGCGGCAGGTAGCCCCCAAGGGGTTCAGTCCATCCATGAATGGACGAACGGTTGAACTTGAAGGTTGGGAATGTACTGCACATAGACAGGTACTGTATACGTAGATGGCGTAACTTTGTCCTTTGTCGCCGAAGGGTGTCTTGCTTCCTTCCATCCGAATTCGACATAGGATGATGTAGTATCGTGCATCGTGTATCGATGAAGACACCATGCATATACGCGTGCTGCTTATGCCGTGATAAGTCATGAATAACCCATGCGAATCCGGGAACGGTATTGAATGTGGATGTGGGTGCAGGTTGTAGTGCTTGGGTTTGTATGTATAACGAAGGCGTGGTGATTGATCATGAATGGGATTGGTGAGGTACATCGACCTCGGAAATGGATATGTCGTGATTCATCTATTGGACGGTGGAGGTGATTTGTGATTTGTGACAGAAGGAGTGAAGGATAGGAGATAGGATGCGATTTTCCTATCGCACAGTAGGCTGAAACGACAATCCAATACAGTATGAATTGACTACCGTCATAGCTGTACGGCACTGGTGTAGTTGGCATCCGTTTGAGAGATCCCGAGGCTCATAATGTCGCGTCGCCAAAGATCATGATCACGATTGTACTGTATACGCATGCACTAATGCAGTTCAGCATCACCGGCCCTTATCGTGATCATGACCGGGAGAAGAGCATCGGCGGTGCCAGTATAACCGTGGCGATGGTCACTTCCCAACCCCCAACTTGAAAAAACTCGAACTCTTGCTCGAAGTTGAAGCTAAGTTCGAACCCACAGCAGAGTGCGGTGGCCTGCCGCTACTCCTAGTAGTCGTAGAACCTGCAGGAATCGCAGTCATAGATGAACCAGGAGTTACATTCAAGATGGGCATAGGTCGTTTCGAAAAGACAATTTTTTTCTTGACAATTGCTACGATCGTCCATTTGGGGATTGGCTGTGGTGTTCCCGAAGGTCCTGTGGAGGAGGACGAAGAGGTTGTAGATATGAAGGATTCGTCGCCAGGTTGAGATTCGAATAGCTGGGATTGAGATTGGGAACCGAATGTTGATAAGGTTTGGGTCTGCGTTCGTGATCTGGAGAGGGTGGAATTTCTATACCCAAAGGAAGAGATGCTCGTAGCTTGACTTTCCTCATCTTGAGTCTCGATCTGGGTTTCCTGCGTTTCTGTCTGTGTCTGCGTCTGGGTATTGTCATCAACAGACATCATAGTTGACTCTTCAACAAGGCCACCACCCCACTCTGAGACTGGTAAGGTATCTGTCCGTCGTAAAAACGACGTAGAGGTGGACCCGTCGTGGTCATCTGGGAAAGAGATCATGGTGTCGCTTTGTTGTACTGGTGGTGGTTTGGGTCTCGTTCGAAGGAGAACACCCAAAGGTTTGGGCAACGAAACCACTTTTCCTTCGAGCAAATGATGGCCTATAAGAAGCGTTGGTTTTTTCTGCTCGTTTGGTGAGGATAGCAGCATATCGAGAAACCACGGTGTTTCAATCATTCATACACACAGTTTGTGTATGACAGAAAGCGCACGGAACGTCAAGGCAGAGGCAAAAAAAGCAGCAAGGAACAAAGAAAAACGCGTCAGAACCTCCAAAGGAATACCAAAGGAAAGACCTACCCCATCAGCGTCAATGGTAAATGTCCCAATGAATTGTCCATCACGTTCAGCAGGATAATTCGATTCGACTTCAAGGGTTCCTTGAAGTTCTATCAGCGCATACTCCGAGTGTGAAATTTTAGCTAGATTAGGAGGTAACGTCGGGTCAGATGAAAACGAAGATGAGAAGGCGGAAGGTGAGATGGTGATTGGGATGATCATGCCAAATGTTGACCGTGTTGTGCGAGAAAGAGTTCAACAGATGAGCGCGTTACGCGACTCGACGCGTTGACGTGACATGGCCTAAAATCCAACACGTCTACTTGCTGCAAAATTGGTTTTATGGGTATCTATCATAATATTATAAATTAGACGGAGAATCTCGACGACAAATGTACGCGAGACGCCTCTTCTAGTCTAAGAACATAATGTATCACATAACATCCATCCAAAAAGCAGTCCACAGCACCAGAAGCATACGAGCCAGGTTAGGTCATGGTTCAACGAAATCCCAACTATAGCACTCCTAGAAAGACCATATATTAGCAGAGTTTCATCGTTATGCACTATAGCAGGCGCTAAACAGAACGGAAAGCGACGAAAAAGAAGACTTGCCTGGCAATCGTCTTGTGGCTCCGACCTCGGCACCTCCCTTCCCTCCTCCACGCTAGGCTCCCAAGGTGATGATAACACCTTCTCAATCACATTAACGATCCCATGCGTTCGTATATCGGCTGTCCAACCTAAGCGTGACACAGTATCATAGAGAATTGTTTCGCCAAGGTGACATCTAAGAGGCTGGGTAAATACGAGGTTTGGGAAGACAAAATACAACATACCTCGACTCCATAGCATACCCACCCAATGCACATGTCGAAAGCACGCCATTACATGTTCCCATTGCGATTGGGTCAGCTGTATGAAAGACATGTGTGACGTGTTGTGTTATGGGCTAAGAGAAACGCTCAGCACTTCGCAGAGGTCTTTCATGTGAAAATGACACAAACAGGTGAAGGTAGGTGCAAACGCCGAGCAGCCATTTTCTCACCAGGAGCTTCAAAGGCCACGACCGGTGCGCCGAATGTAATTCCAAGTAACCCGGCAAGCGCACCACCGAGGGAGTGACCTGTGATCCAGATGTTGGCTTCAGGACTTCAGATTTGAGTCAGCGGGATAACTATTAGTTAGCAGAGGTTACGCACTACATATACGTCAAATTATAATATAGGTTCTGGTCACAGGCGTGTCAGTTTCTTTCTCGATTCGACGATACGCGCTCAGTCACGTACCGTTCCAATGGGATAAAACAAGCTCTCGTCAATCAAGGCCTTGTCCAAACAGTTTCTGTCGCACTTATATCCACCTTTATAACATCCACAAACTGTCGTCCAGGTCCAATCCACCCGGGCACAGCAACAACTAAACAGCAAATTGTCGTTAAACTTGTCTTTCTTGACTGTGGGCCCAGCGCCACCAAGGACGGCGGCAGAAGTGCCTTTAATGGACAGAATGACGGTGGAGTTATCTGGTGTCGCGAAGACGTGCCCTCGGAAACCGTCTGCATCAGGTTCCCAACCAAAAGGATATGACTGTAGAGATGCATTAGCTCGTGGCATAAAGTAGAGGGCAATTAATGAGATACCTACAATGTTCCAACCCTCTCCTAGATCATACCAAGCGGGATCTGTGGGTTCCACATAGGCATTGTTTGTCATTTTGGCCAACTGAAGGAGTGTCTCTCGGCTTTCAACGTCAGGTCCCTCGACTTCATCATCATCCCAACCCCAACCTTCCCCCCAGCCTTTCTCCCAGTCTCGTTGGCTCGCCTCCTCTTGACTGGCCGGAGGAGTGGTGTTCCCAGCGTGATGACGATTAAGACTGAGGCCATAATCTCGAGACCACTCCCTCGCCCTTTGAATAATATCAAAAGGAGGCGGTTTGAATGTCTTCACCCTTCGCGTCTTGATCCGGTACCGTGAACTCATATCCGTCCTCATAGCCTGTTCAGATAAGCCACCAGCCCCGTGTCCTCGGTGGTCATAATCTTGCGAAGGAACTTCAAAACGATACGGTCTAGAAGGCCAACGTGGGACATCTTGGAAGACAACCTGGGCGTCCCGAGATACCGCATGAACGTGTCGCAGTTCAAAATCGAGTGTTCGTGACTTTCCTCGTGGCGACGATGAACTGGTGTCATGAGCGGTTTGAAGGAGTGTTGTCTCCGGTCTTCCGGTTAAGACGATGGTGAGGTAAAGATACACCGAAATAGGGACGAGCAACGTCGCCAAAAGGATGGTCGAGCGCATCAGGCATAACCAAGGCAGAGGGGCGTCGCGGTTGGGTGGAGCGTGCACGCACTGACACAGTGACAGCAGGCGAGGTGCCAAAACGGGCTTGACCGACATGCCCGGTATTGTGGCTTGTTATGCAATGCCTTTGCAAACGTGATCACTGCTGCCAGTGTGCTGGGCCCTGGCAGTGGCTCTCTAACTTGACTCTAAGCCTCTCTCTCGCTTTCACCTCTGAGATGCGTGCTACTACCAGAATCGGTCGACCTAATCTTGAGAAGGGCATGCTCTGGCGAACGCCCAGAAGCAATATCTTTAATCCTTCGCCACTCCAGAGGCTGGAGAGAAATCGCCCGCCGCTGCTCTTTTCCGAAGCTTCGCTCTCGTTTCGAACTACTTACCGCGTTCTTGAAGGTCTTATCCGAACATGCATGACCACTCGCGCCGGCTTGTTGAATTGATATGGCTAGGCGATGCACGTTGGCTCTGGCCAAATTATCACTGTCTCCTTGTCGTGCTGCTCCCTGGGACTCTTAAAGGGCTCCTTCCGACCGCTTTCGATTTCGTAACCCTTCTTCGCGAAGTCTCCATCACCATCGAATCTACACTCAAACCTGGCTACTTGACCAAACTTTACCTGTCTTATGTGAAGTAAGTTCCTGTTGCTATGTTCTCTCAAATACCCGCCCTTCGAGGATTACACCCAAAAGGGTGAGATTCGTTGGCTTGCGATTGGACACTGGTAATCTCGTCGCAATCCTCTCCTGGTTATCAAATCCAGGTTGTGTCTTCGACGTCTCGTTCCAGAGGAGCTTCCAGCTTTTGCACCTCTATTCCAAGCCCAACTCAATCCACTTGGGGGTTAAATTCCTTTGGTTTATATCTCCATTTCTTGAAGAACTCATTTGGGCCGTAAGTTATCAGATTATGTCCTATCGACAACGTTGATTCGATCAGATAATGTGCACATCTCACCGCAGGTTAGACCTCGAACTTCCCTGCCTGTCTTAATTCTCTCCTCTGTATTTATCGTCTTGCTAGCATCGCACTTTCGACCCAATAGCGTGACGGGTACTCGGCCTACGTTACAACGCCGTGGATTACCAATTTCTTATCGAACCCGAATTGCTTCGAGAAGTCTTCGTTGAAAGTGAAGTATATCGCGATGACCAGTGCGAAGGAGACCAGATACAGCCTGTTTGAGACGCTCTGGGCCATGTGCTATCTTCTCCTGTGATGAAGACGATTTTTAAGTCAACTTTTTTCGATTTAGACAAGAGAGGTGTCCTCGACATCGCTAACGTACAAGGTGAGTGGCCCCCCTCGTTCTAGTATACCGACATCCGCCTCATCGCCTATCAAGTTCTGAACCCTAGCACCTCTTCATAATGGGATACACAACCAACTTCATCAGCAACGGCCTTCAGATCCAATTAACTTGTGGGTGAACCCTATTTGACTTTTCCGCGACTTTTTCCCGTTAACATTCCCTTTTTTTCGTTAGAAAGTTCACAATTGCAAACATTTGCGATCGTTCAGACCTTCTCTTGGGACAGCAGATACCTTCCACCTCTTTCGAGCGATAGAACTCATCGCGCCAGTAATCGATAATACTTACATTATTCATACGACCAGAAGCAACTGTTTAGTGCTACTCCCTCATGACGCAGAACGACTTCAAGATGAAAAATGCACCAATTTGCCAGATGTTTTACCCTGTTGTGCAACGCCATCAACGAACTCCTCTCCCGGTACCATCGAATACAAGATTATGAGATCACCAGACTCGTCGACATAATGCTCAAGGATGCTTGCTCTAGTGAACACCCAGTCTCGTCTGTTGAAGCCGGAGAGAAATTGCTCAGCCACTGCTGTTCTCAGAACCTTTACGACAAACCCAAGAATAGACTATACCTCAAGGCCTCAAGCCTCGTGGTCGGGTTGAACGGACAAACAGAAGCGGCGGTCGGTCTAGGGTGTACCGTACAAAGTGAGGCGGGGTGGTGAAGTTGGTGCCTGGACTGGATCTGGTGGCGGACTCAAATTTTCTCGGGGCTTGAACTTGGTCCATTAGCACTGGTACCATGTCTTCGATCGTAAGTGATCCTGTCTTGCGCGGCTCAAAGTTATCTGAAGTTTAAATCAGTCACAGTGCTCTCTCGCCTCGACGTTACCACCAGAATTCTTCCGCAGCGTTCTCGAGGAGGCCTGCTCTGCTTTACATCCTCGAGAATTTTTTTCCCTCCTGCGTAATTTTAGCCTCTTATGTCGGAATTGGGCCTCGGTCGTCCAGTCGCTGTTATTCTGAGAACCGTCTGTCGCACGACACCCACAAAAGCATCAGTCGCACTCGCTCTTGCCTGTCTTGTCCGAACGTCCTCATCTATGTTTTGCATATTAATTTGGGTGGAACGTCGAGATACGGCTTGGATCGAGTGGACTACATCCACCTACTTGTCGAGCTCCTTCCCAGTCCCCAGAGGCTCGTTTGCAATGCAAATTCTGTGTTCTCTGACACCCCTCACGCGGTCGTCACAGCACTCCCATCGACAATCCATTCCGGATTCTTGACCGCACTTTACCTGACACAAATCAGGGGATTTTCCTGTAACACTGACTTGTCGTTGTTCTGCTCAAGACCTTACACCCGCGATTAGAGATTTTTTACTTTGGACCCGGAGAGCGGATAATCTCGGCGTGGCGTGCCTGCAACGTAATCCCGCTCACAGACAACCTCGTGTGACGCTGTCTCTTCTACGTCGATTGTCGTGGTTGACGGGCGCTCAATGGGCCCTTGACCTCTCGTTACTAGAGACCAGCCAAGACCTTGGATATCAACAGAGTCCTACACGCGAATTGGTCACGAAGTGTCTTCTTCAGCGGCAACTCAACTGGTTCCTCTCCTCTCAAGATAAGCTCGAACCTCAAATGGTGTCTCCAATAAGACGATGATATGTTGTACTGATATGATGCGGTGTTATTCCATTACTTTTCACATCCTATCAACATTTTCCCGAAGGCAACTCTCCCTGTCCAACCTTTCGAATCCCAAACTTCAAGCATACATATCCGCTGTTGTGTTGATTCGGGCAAGCCGGACTGGATTAGGTGGGTGTTCTATCGCTCGAAGCTTATCCTCTCCTTCATTCCGGATCTTGAAGCAGGCTTGCTTCGGGTTTGATCACCATATGGCAAATGAGCGAACTATCCAGCAGACGCAGGACTTAGAGTGTGTCGAGCGGCACGTTGAAAAACGTCAGTGTCTTCATGAAAAGGCCATCGACCAGGCGTCCGAGGTCAGAGTCCAGTTGGATGGCTATGGGAAGTTCGAGTCATGAGCATGAGTGTCATTATATCCTTACAAACCTCGTTGAGATGAACATATTAGATCCGACTCGACTCTGGATGGAATACTCACCAAGGTCCACCCTGCCCTCTGCCATTGTCAACCTCGTCATCGCCAGCCCACTGTACCTCGCGTCAGGAAGCACCTCGACGTCCAAGTTCGAGTGTGGATTCTCCTCTTGTGATACGACCGTCCGCGACGAAGAACATAAAGTCGTAATGATAAAGATGCGGATTGATGCGTCCTGCTTGGTTGCTTGGGTCTGGACCGACGATTGCGGGTCCGTCTCCGTTCAGCGGGTGCCCAGATTTGAACGGTTCACTGTTTCAGGCTCACTCCGCGGAGATCTGTGACATGCAGTTTATGCCAGACCATGCGCTTGTGGTCGCGCACTGACTCGCTGAGTGCTTGAAACAAGTTTGGTAGTGTATATGTATGCTATAAATTCGAGTTCGAGTTATACCCTTATCAAAAGAAATGGATTGAAAGAACATACAAGGATATTAGTTCTTCTCCCGGCCCAGCCATGGCTTCAGGTGGGAATCATGATTCTTGTGTGTGGAAGAAGGCGTTTTGGGAGAGGGTCCAAACGAATGGCACAGGAATGGGAACCTGATCAAAGTGAGCCCAGTATGTGTTCAGGTTGTGGCGTGTTGACCAAAGTCCACAACTCAAACTTGTACTTTTACACCCTTGACAATTCACAGCAATTTACAAACTGAATAAGATATCAGGCTCAGACAAGCAAATTTGTCCGTCGAACCAATGCAAGGGTGAGTGCTTACAACTGTCCAGTGCAAACAGGGAGCTGAGGGATCAACACAACGAAATTCAGGCTTGTCCTTCACCCTGTTGGTAGGACCTTTCCTGTTTGTCTAATGCCTTTTGAGCCTAAACACAATAGAGATAGATGTTACAATATCTTCCTTTCCTACAGGAAAACCAACTAAAGTCCTTTTGGAGTTGACTGAGTCTCCAGGGCTAGCACCAAATGCAAAGCCATTGGTCATTTACAAGTCAAGGTCTCAACAGATTGCAGCAGGAAGGGGTGGTGTGTGGAAAATTGATCAACCTCTGTGGGTGTTGTTTATGACAGCTATTTTTTCAAGCTTACTGTCCTTCTAGACCTCTCATTGGTGATGAACTCACTGTAAAGGTGATGGAAAAACATCTGTTTCATGCTGATGTAGCTGTAGCTCAGTTTAGCCTTTCAAGAAATAGTATTCTTCAGAAATTTTTAACTCATGATAGTGCCAGTGGTGAGTACATCTATACAATCTATTCTGGCCTTTACATACACCTGAGATCCATGCTAGAAATTGAGTTTGCTGGTCCAAACAATGATATTAGGGTTAAGTTTAAAAGGGTAGGTAATGACACCTTACAGTATGAATTACTTAAACTGTGATAGGACACACTTTTGGATGTGCTGCATCAATTTGTGCTTCCACAAAGTCTTATGGATAATTTGGGAAGAACTCAGACAGCTCTTGTATTACTATTTGGTATCAGTAGTGCTTTGTGTGAGGTATGTTGAGTTGTTCATAGGTTATTGGCTTGAGCTTACAGAATATAGTTGGATCCAAAAGCAAAGGTGGTTGCTGGCTTGTTGGGGTTTGTAAAGCAAGTAAGTAAAATATCTATTGAACAACTTGTTGAAATTGATAGGTATCTAGCTTCTTGAGCAACAAAAGATATGTTATCAGGAGATTTCTGATCTTTTTGACAATATGGCTAGATTTTTTCCTTACTTTGAAAAGGCAAGAGAAGTAGAAGATTGGAAATCTCTTCAACAAGTTATTGAGAAGATCCTGACTCATATGCAAAGAACATTGCAGACTGTAGTGAGCTCTTGTCAGAAATCCAACTTGGGTATGTTCTAGTTCTGTGCTCCACTTTATAGAGTGTAAGCTCATTTCAGTACAGTACAGTTTGCTCAATTTGTGCTGTCATCAGAGCAAAGAGACAAATTTTCAAAGCTTTCCACAGAATTTGAAGGGCTTTTACAGGAATATGACTTTGCCTTCAAAAATGAGCTAAGCTCCATTCTAGGTAAAGCAACTTTAAGTCTTCACTGTTAACATCTTATCATATTGTATAGCTAAAGATCAAGTCTTGAAGAACCTTGAAAAGCTGAAACCTATTGAGGTTGCTCCTGGAAACACATGTTTGAAAGGTACCAGAGTTTTGATTTTGAAAGATTTATCAGATTGGGCTCAAATGGGCCATGATGATACATATTGGCTATATGGTCTGGCAGGAACAGGCAAAAGTACCATTGCTGCTAGTTTTGTTCAGTGGCTTCAGTCTGCAAAGATGCTTGGAGCATTTTTTACTTGTAGAAAAGGGCATGAAGCATTAAGTAGCCCCTTGCAGCTGTTACAAACTATATGTTATAGACTATCCCTTGTACACAAGCCATATGGCAGACTTGTAGCACAGGAAATTGAAGAAGATGCTTACTTTGGGTCTGGGACAGCCACAATACCAACCTTGTTCCAGCAATTTTTTGAAGTTCCTCTTAGGCATTTAACTGAAAATGCATCTGTAAAACTTAGAACATTGGTGATAGTAATTGATGCTTTGGATGAATGTGGAACTGAGGATGAAAGGATTCAGCTAGTACACTGCTTAACTAGCTTAAGAAATTTTTGTAGTGGACTGAAGGTATTTATTACCAGCAGGGGAAACAATGAAATACAGAAATTACTTTCCAAGTGCTCACAAGTGCACCAACTGCTACTCTCAGACAGTGACAGTGATATTGAGGCTTTTATCAAGTCCAAGTGTTCAGATTTTCACTTCAGTGATAAAGAGGTGGAAAATCTTGTAGCAGCAGCAGCAGGGCTATTCATTTGGGCTGAAACTGCAGTGGAATATCTGAAGAAGCCCTTCAATAAGGCAAGAGGCTTACAAATTTTGTTAAACCTTGAACAAGAAAGTACTAGAAGTAGCCCATATTATAGTCTCTACCAACTTTATAATACCATATTGTTAGAGGCAATACCAGAGAATGCAGAAAATGATAACATTTTTCAAAGAGTATTGGGTGCTATTCTATTAGCAGTTAAACCACTGACCTTGGATATGTTGATTCAGTTGGTTGGGCAGCCCAATATTACAAGACAGGTGGTCCAGAAGCTTATAGAGCAATTACATGCAGTTCTTCTTCAGAATGCTGATGGTGAAATCTCTGTACTACACTTATCATTTTCAGAGTGTATACTTCAAGGCCACTGTCCAAACAGGTTCCAAATCCTTGTACCAGAACAGGAAGGCAATCTTGCTCATCATTGTTTGGATATATTATCCACTCAGCTTAAGTTCAATATTTGTGGCTTTGAATCTTCATATCAGTTGAACAGTCAAGTTAAAAGTCTGGAAGAAAGAGTCAACAATTGTATCTCAACAGAGTTGCAGTATGCAAGTATGTATTGGATGCACCATTATATGAAGTGTATATGCAAGAAAGGGCTGGATCAAAGGCTTTATTCACTATTCTGTGGATATAATGCATTCCATTGGATAGAGGTTGTGGGTCTACTAGGTCAGGTTTTTCACGTCTTGAAAGACCTAAGCAAAATAAGCTCAATGGTAATGGTGTGTATGTGTCATTTTACTAAATTGACAAGTCTAAATGTTGAAAATTTTAGGATTCCAAAACAAATACATTGATTAAGGATCTTGCCCAAGTTATTGATAAATACAAGATTCCAATCCAATATGCAACTCCACATCTCTACATATCTGTCTTGCCTTTTATACCCAAGAAAAGTGTCTTATTAGAAGCAATAGGGTCAAACAGCAGGATTCTCAATTTGAAGCATGGAAAATTAGATCACTGGACATCAGATATTGTTGTAGTTGAAGGACATAATGATTTAGTGTCTTCAGTTGTCTATTCTTCAGATGGAAAACATATAATTTCTGGTTCATATGATCAAACAATAAGGATTTGGGATGCAACTACTGGACAGGCAATTATGGATCCACTTTGTGGTCACACAGAATCAGTTCTATCAGTGGCTTGTTCTCCAGATGGTAGACAAATAGTTTCTGGTTCAAGTGATAGGACAGTTAGAATTTGGGATGCAATTACTGGACAGCTGGTTATGGATCCACTTCAGGGTCACACTGGTACAGTTTTATCAGTAGCCTATTCGCCAAATGGAAGATATATAATTTCTGGGTCACATGATACAACAGTTAGGATCTGGAATACACTGACTGGACAACCAGTCTTGGATCCACTCCAAGGTCATACATACTCAATCATGGCAGTAGCTTTTTCTCCAGATAGCAGATATATAGTATCTGGATCACGTAATGGAATGATAAGAATTTGGAATGCAATAACTGGAGAGCCAGCTATGGCTCCTCTCCAAGTTTGTACTGGTGCAGTTGTATCACTAGCTTATTCACCAAATGGAAGACATATAGCATTTGGTCTACAAAATGGATCAATCAAGGTTTGTAATGCAACCACTGGGGAGTTGGTCATACATCTACTCCAGGGCCACAGCAGCTGGGTTTGGTCAGTAGATTATTCTCCAGATGGTAGGCAGATAGTTTCTGGATCTGGTGATGAAACAATCAAAGTATGGGATGCAATTAGTGGTGAATTAATAATGGAGCCACTCAAAAGTCATACTAATTCAATTCTTTCAGTTGCCTACTCTCCAGATGGCAGACACATAGTTTCTGGGTCACAGGATCATACAATTAGAGTTTGGGATGCAATCACTGGAGAGGCAGCCATGGACTCACTTCAAGGTCATACCAATTCAATCCTGTCATTAGCTTATTCTCCAGACCATAAATACATTGTCTCTGCATCAGATGACAAAACAATCAGAATTTGGAATATAATCACTGGGAAATCAGTCATGAACCCACTCCAAGGCCATAGTGATTCAGTTTGGTCAATATCTTATTCACCAAATGGTAAATATATAGTTTCTGGATCAGGAGACAGAACAATTAGACTTTGGAATGCAGTTACTGGAAAACTGATTATAGAGCCACTCCAGGGTCACACTCACTCAGTTTTGTCAGTAGCCTACTCTCCAGACAGTAAACATATAATTTCTGGATCACATGATAAAACAATCAGAATTTGGAATGCGATCACTGGACAGCCAGATCTAGGTCCAATCCAAGGTCACACTGGTTCAATCTGGTCAGTGGCTTATTCTCCAGATGGCATGAATATGATTTCTGGATCAGATGATAAAACAATCAGAGTCTGGTGTACAGTAACTGGAAAGCAAGTCCTGGATCCACTTCTGGGCCACACTGGATCAATTCCGAGTCCGAAACGAAGTGAGGACTAGGTCTTTTTCATGGTCGTCCCGCCAGAAATTGACCGGACTTTGCGCGGCAACTCCCGAAAATATGCAGTGTGGGGAACAATCCTTTGATCGCCGGACTTTGCGCGGCACTTTCCGAACCTTTCTCCCACCGGGCCGCGAGGAGCCAACCTCTGGTTGGCGACGAGTGGCCATTCGCGCAACACGACCACAAGTACGGATATAAGTTCCACTGTATTGTGCACTCTGAGTCTAACGGACTCGGATTTGCCACACAACTGTGTTGGCCCACAGTCACTAAGTCATGTCAGTATCATATAACCAGGAAGGCAAAAATATAATCTCTGGATCATGTGATAAAACAATCAGAATCTGGAATGCAACTGGTGGAGAGCCAGTTATGGCCCCACTTCAAGGTCACACAGACTCAGTTCTTTCTGTAGCCTATTCACCAGATGATGATCATGTGGTTTCTGGATCAGCTGATAAAACTATCAAAATATGGAATGCTGCTACTGGGCAATTAATAATAGATCTGCCCCAGGCTCATGCTGATTGGGTCAGGTCAGTAGCTTATTCTCCAGATGGTAAATGCATCATTTCTGGATCACATGATAACACAATCAGAATTTGGGACCCAGCTATTGAGCTATCAGCCAAAGGCCAATTCCAGAACAAATGTAGCTCTGCATTACCAGCAACCCAGATTCCAAATGGTCAGCACCCCATATCTGAACTGACCATGAATCCACACTGTTTTTATCATTTTCCAACATTCAAGCACATTCTACCTCATGTTCACTTAGAGGAAACAGCAGCTTGTGATCCCACTTGCATTTCTTGTACTGGTCAGTTACAAGTTGACCTTACTGATTTCCTACCTTTGGCTCTACTTCATGGCAAGATTTCACAAGAGGGCTGGCTGACCTATGACAATAAGCTGCTACTTTGGATTCCTCCTTATCTGAGAAATGTTTTCTTGGGTCCTCACCAAATGGTAATTTCACAGAATCCCTTGCACAAGCATGTTATAGTTGACTGGTCTACTTTTGTTTATGGAGAGAGCTGGACCAACATAACTGGTTGAGCCATGTACTATCACCACTTCCATCTTACACTTCTGCAAATTATGCCAATACTTTACCTGGTCTGAATTAGCACAATTAAGTTTCACACTTCCAATACAGTATATGTCATCATTGCACATGAAGTGCTCTTTTTACATATGAGTTATAAGGGATGAATTTAAACAATGACAAACCATATTTCACATCCAAGTATGAGGAATGCTAAGCATTCTGATCAACATCAGGTAAATTCTGTACCTTCTGCATATTGCCATAATTGCTTGAATTTCACAGGTATCAACCTATGCACAGAATATATGGAAGACAGATCAAACATGGATGTGCAAGCTCTTCAAAGACAGAAAACAATAATGCCCCTCAAGATCAGAAAACTTGTGCAAAAGTTCTGTCTATGCAAGCCTCGAGTCCTATCAAATCATCCCGGTACTTTCTAAAATGCTATGACACCAGTCTAATAACCTAAACAAAAAAATCTATGAGTGATATTAATTGCGCCATGCTAATAAATCTATGTCTTCCAAACTGCCGATCACAACCACTGCCTACACTGTCAAATTCTCCATCGCCAAACTAAGCGGATCCGTCGCAGGCATATTCGTCGAAAGCAAAGGCTGCTCCAAATTCGCAACAGCACCAAAGAAAACTTCGGGGCTTGTACACGCCGCAACAGCCCTTCTCATGTGTGTTGTCAAGAATGAAAGGCCGACTTGATATGCAGCTATGGTTCGAAGGAGTCAGGTATGATATCTGAGAAAGTCAACAAGGGGACATACCGTTCATCCATCCAAACCCTTCCCTTGGAACCATCTTGAAATCAATACCTTGATTCCCATATTCCGCATCAACCAAGTGCGAGAGCTTGACTGCGTCGAACTACGCCGGCGAATCCATATCAGCATCTTTGTCAACAGAGTGGTAGCTAGAAGATAGACATACCTTCTCGGGCACGACACCATTAAAATCCACAAATGCCGTCGTCATCCTATCGTTAAACGCCTCGAATCAGTCCCGCCTATATCCAGCTTCCATACTAAAAGGACGTACATGTATAGGAACCGGTAAGCCAAACGTTGGGCTTCGTCAAGGTAGCCGTATCGTTCGAGTCCGACCCATGTCATAATCTGATGTGGTGGCCACGCATACCTGACAGACAACACCCCGAAATGTTAGTTACTACGATAAGACGAAGACAAAACACTCACGGATAATCCCACTGTCGATTCGGCCTGTCCAACGAAATCTTTCCTCTCGACTCCTCAGTACCTGAAACCAACCCTCCCAAAACTTCAAACTTCTTCAACGAGTTTGTCCTATTAGATAGAAACCCCCGTTCTTCAGCCGAAACTCAATAAGGAAAGCAAAACGGACAGTACTCACACCAGCTGCCAACACTGCTCTTCACTCGCACACCCAGCCCACAACGGCCAGAACGACGTGACACTCTCATACAGGATTTGCTTCTCCTGCACCGTATCATAATCGAAATAAAGACACTTGTCTTCGTTCCATAGATATTTATCAATCACACCCCGCCTCCACTCGGCTCTCTCAAACCACTCCTCCGACTTCTGAACCCTCGACGTGGACCGTTCCCATTTCGACTTGTCTTTGTATGTTTCCGGTGTAGGTGGGAACGGCGCAAGAAGGAAATCTTCCTCGAGATCAAGTTCGTCATCGAATACCTCCCGGATAGCGGTACCAATATCAACCTCGTACTTGAAAAGCAACGACTGTAAATCAATTGTTCCGAGGTTGGCACATCGCTTTTCAAATCGGTAAGTCGTATCATGACCGGATTCACGAACTGAGCGATCATGAAGGAAGTATTCGTCAAGCTCTGGCTCTTTGATGGTCCCCTCGTTATACCGTTCACTGAACTCTAGGACAGATAGTCCATGCTTTTCAGCGTATGGTTCGAGGATATGCGTAAAATGCGTGGCCTCAGTCTCGGGTGGAATTCCCAGACCGTCTGGTCGGTATCTAGACAACCCACTCTTGGGATCCATCCGGGGCTCTGCAACCCAGATAGTGTGGTACTCCTTGATTGCTGCCCGAATAGCACGCTTCAGCCACTCTCGGTTCGAGTCCATATCAGAACGATCGAGCTGGTTGTAGATTTGGAGCGCCATGTCCGTGAGGAAGGGAGGCTGGGTTCGACAGAGGTAGTAGCTGCGGCTACCGTTAAGAATCTTGCCGTAATGCTTGATTTCGAAGATGAAATGGTCCACCATGCCCTTTGCCATTGCGACTTGACCGTCGACGAGGAGTCCGAGTGAGATAAAGTAAGAATCCCAGTTGTATAACTATAGAACGTCGTGAGTTCCCGTGATATGTGATATTTTGTTTGACTAACCTCGTTGAAACGAGCACCAGGCACAATGAACGGAATTCCTTTCAACGTACGGCCGCCCTTACCATCATCAACTTCGTTCATCGCCAACGCCAAGATACCCGGCTTCAAGTTCAGGCTCTTCACGAACATGGGATCATCGGGCTTCTCAGGAAGCACCTGGACATCCAAGTTCAAGTGTGGCTTCTCCTTCGCGACCTTCCTGTAATATTCGACCATCGCAGGTTCGCGATGAGGGATATAAATGCGCGGGTTGACGCGTCCTGTTCGATTCTTTGGGTCTGAGCAGATGATCTCGAGCCCATCTCCGTCGATTCGCCGAGTCAGAGAGTGCCAGAATGAGTTGCGTATCATTCTGGAGAGACGGTCGACCGGGTTCTCTGTGAGACGCGCTTCGTCTAGGACAATGCGTTTGCGATTGTGGTCTCGCGCCAATGCAAGCTCTTGGAGTAGATTTGATAGCATATATGTACCCTAGAAGTCGCGTCGTGGCTTGAGAACTTCGCGTAAAGCTGAGCAGAAGAAACTTACGCGAATATCGAAGGTCTTGAAGCCATTACTCGTCGCGGTTCCCAGAGCCATCATCTTTGGCCCCGCGTCGGTGACACTGATCTGAAAATCACCGTCCGTATCCTCTTGTTCGAGGACAACACGGATCGTCTCTTCGACATCGATCAAAAACCGTCTAGACACAGTGACACCTTTTTCATCGTGGCTCAACCTACGCGGTCGTAGGTGCCAATCTTCGTCGAAGGCAGGAACTTTACGTGGATTATACCCGTGTAGTTGGGCCTATGAGCCATGAGTTCGATGTTAGACGCGTCGATGAAAGACAGTAAGCTTACGTGACTGTACGTCCGAGCGCGTGTAAAGGTCTCCCCTCCACCATAATAAGTGGCTGCGTCGACATGGATCCGCTGAGCCTGTTGCTCGTCGACAAAATTGACTCCAGCGGGATGGGGTACGGTTGGCGCCATAGCGAGATCGAGTTCTAGTTATGATTATAATATGGTATAGATTGAGGCTCCCAAAAAGATGTGGTATCGATGTGAGTGGTGGTGGTTGACGGGAAAGAAGAGGTGGCCTCGAGGACGTGAAAGTCGGAAAGGAAAGGGTGGCAAAAAGCAAGAAGCCACGTCCTTTTAGAGGCCGCCCGGAGCTTGCAAGTTGTAAGAGTTTAGCACGTCACCGTAAGCGGGGAACAGGGGTGCCTTGCTATTTATTCACAGTTAGCCGAGATTTAGGTTACTTGCGGTCCGGGCGCTCAGTTCGAGCGTGCAAGGCTCTTTGTAGTGGACTTGTTCCTCACTCACTTGCTGGCCTTATGACCGGAAGAAACAGTGCAGCGATGGTCCTCGAGTCTTATTGGTGTTGTAGCTTCGAACAAATTTATCGGAGGACGACAACTGCGGCAAGCAAGCGGTTCTAAATTTACTTGGCGGATGGGTGAAACAGTGTCAGTCCAAGCACTGAGTGTTATGTTCTTCGATGAGGCGGTATCTTGATAGAAGTCGAAGTCGATGCGATGGTAGTCGTGCTCAACAGGAGGAAACTCGAAGGGCGGTTGAGGAGGAATTGGGCTCTTTTTCACGTCCCTGCCCCTTCACATTTATCCCTTCATTCCACCCGAAGCGGTACCCTCACCCTGACGATGATGAGGAACTCAGCTTGCAAATGGGTCTGGAATTGCGAATTTCTGCCAGCTGGAGATAACGATTGTAGCTTCGTCTCATCTCCAGGCTTCCCTGCACGATTGCCATGCCCATTTTGATTCTATGTCGCTCTTATCTTGACGTTGACACCAACGGAATTCTCAAAGGGTACAGGGCGTCTAAGATAGGGATTGAGCTTGCCAAAAAAAGCCGTTGAGATACTGGTGGCCTATTCAAAAATTCAGATATCTTCCTGCGTGATAGATTTTGAGGTGATGCAACCAGACTGCCCCCACCATCAAGAGACGATACACCATCCCAAACGCAGACAATGCGAAAATAGTCCTGTCACCAGTTCCTGTGTCAGAAGATCCGGACAGGAACAAACTGGACGTTGAGCGCTGCGGTGTTTCAGCATGCAGCCTGTGAGTCGGGGAATCACAGGATTCTGGGACAAAGCGTGCGGCGAGGAAAGGTTATATGCATACGACCCGTATCATGAATGTAAATGCAGTACAACCTTTCATATGGATGAAGGAGAGCATGGACAGCAGATCTACACAACTCGAAGACGAGAACAAAAAGGGCGTGACGTCATTTCCCTTGTTCGGCAGCCCGGCCACGTGACGCTTCATGATCATGTTTGCTCGCGTCCGCGCCGTGAGGTTGGGCCTGTCGACAGTCGGACGATTAGCTTGTAACCCGTTGTTCGCGTTGAACGATCCCCTTTTGAGTCCATAACATCTACTCCAGGCTCTTTGGAAAAACTATTCATTCATCATGTCTTTCGGAGGGTACGTCGCTTTGAACGAAGATCGTATGGCAATCGACTCACGAACAATGCTCTTTGTCTAGCTCATCCACCTTCGGTATTGCATTCATGCGTCATCGTGTATTTATACGTGACTTAACTTGCATTCTGCTCTTTGCCTTCCTTGGGATACCATTGTCTCTGATTTCTAGGCTCTTCGCTATTTGCGAGCACCCAAAACCAACAACAAAACCAACCTGCCACCGCAGGCTCTACTCTCTTTGGCGGAACTACCTTTGGACAACCCCAGCAGCAGCAACAACAACCTGCCACCACCGGCGGAGGCTTGTTCGGGCAGCCAGCTCAACAACAACAACAACAACCCGCGACTGGTGGTCTCTTTGGAGGTGGCACGACCACAACTCAACCTGGTACTGGTGGCCTCTTCGGAAACACGACAACCCAACCTTCGACTGGTGGATTATTTGGTAATACTACCACGACTACCCAGCCTGCTGGTGCTCTGTTCGGTAATACCACAACGACAACCACACAGCCGAGTACTGGTGGTCTATTCGGAAATAACCCAGCGCAACCGGGAGCGACAACTGGTGGTTCTCTCTTCGGCCAACCAGCTCAACAACAGCAACAGCAACCTGCTGGTACAACTGGTGGAAGCTTATTCGGTGGTAGCACCCTTTTCGGTGGTGGTACCTCATCGACAGGAACAGGTGGATTTGGATTTGGACAACCCCAAGCCCAACAGCAACAGCAACAACCTCAACAGGGATTATTCGGAAATACAACGGGGACAGCGAACCCATTACAACCACAAGCAACGATGCCTGCCTTTGGAAACTCGATGGCTGGGTCTACTTTGTTTGGAACGAGAACCCAGAGTCAGCAGCCGCAACAGCAAATGCAGCCTGGAGGGTGAGTTTTTCTTGTTATCTCTTTATCCGCCTTATCGGGAAGCTGATACTGTGGTGTTTCTCTTTTTCGATATGTAGATTCGGGTAAGACTCTTATGATCTACGCCGGGAGTATATATTGAACTTGCTTAGTTCATCAACCATCGCAGCACCACCTGGCCCACCAGCTTTCGTCAAGTCAACAAAATTTAATGACCTTCCCGAGGACATGAAACGAGAATTCGAGGCCATCGAGTCCGTATTCTTCCTCCTTTCTCCATCGAGCTGATCTCTTAACATTACGCCCTAGATCTCACATCCAAGGACGCGCTCAAATCAGCAAGGAGTTACACCAACTCAAGCTCGGTGAAGAAGCGACCAAAGGTCAAGATCTCATTAAGGGGATGTACAAAGACCTCGTGAATATTTCGACGACGATTCATAACGACTTGTTGCATACGAAAGACTTGAAACGAAAAGTTGATAAATCGGTGGAGGATATTATTGTCGGGATGGGCATTATCGACGCTTGTAAAAACCCGCAGACGGGTGGTCACTATTTGAAGGGCCACGCTGGGTTCCCGTTAGAGTGGGTGCTATTGCGGTAGCATCAATGTTTGGAGCTAATCTACTGATTATAGGTACTTCACGAGGGTGATGGAACAAATGAAGGAACGACTGGCTTGGTACAAGTCAACCATCGAGGTATGCCAACTGTTCTCTCCCTTGCATATCCTCCTAACCACTGACATAATTCCAGCAAATCGAACGAAAATTATCCACCTCAACAGCGCCCACACCATCACCCCAAGGTTCGTTATCATTCATTCTCTCTTCCCCGTCAATCGACGATACGTTCTCACATCATTACCCCCGAATAGCAATCGTATCAACCCTCCAAGTTCAACACACCACCTTCCTTTCACTAGCCGCCAAAACCGCAGCCATAGACGCAGAACTCCAAAACGTCAAAGCGATCTATACACAACTATGGAGACTTGAGACTGGGAGTGTTCGAGACCCTTTCAACGAATTCGACAGAGTTGACGGTGAGGGAGGTCCTAATGGATCTGGTCCAAACGGTGACTTTGGGATGGCAAACTTAAATGTGGGTAGTGGGAGTTTTAATGGTCTTAATGGTAGTATCGGCGGTAGAGGGTTAGGAGCGAGTAGTACGGGAAGTTTGGGGAGTAGTATGTTTGGGGGGAGTTTTGGGAAGTAGGCGGATATCAAAGGTAGTTCTCCCTGGTGTTGTTGGCTGCGTCCCCGCAAGCCCACTTAATACAGTCTGGCATTCAAGCAGTACCAGGCTGCCTACTTGACCCGTCATTCCACCTCCGTAATTAATCTTAACTCACGACTGTACTCTTCGGGTGCCATCGCTGCACAATAGCACCATCATAGCAACATTGAAGTGTTCAAGCGTTGATTAAAAAAGAGTAGTGCTGCGCCACATCGGAGACCTCGGACGATTGAAGAAGTATACGATTCACCTCGTCAGCTGGCCGCGCGCATATACTCTAATCAGCTTCAAGTGCAACGACACAATAACTGAGGACCAGGGTTCGGTGAAGCAGGCACGATTTACAGCACACCTAACCTGTTCCTTCAAACTTCGTTCCGACTTCACGCACTGCATAGGCGTATTGTCCAAATTAAACCATATTCATTATTACATGAACGGCTAAATGTGTGTGCGGCCTTGGTGGCTCCGTGATACGTATAGTATAGTATACGTAGAGGGGTGGTGGTGGTGGGGTGGTAATTATAGCTACAATTGTAACAACGACAACAGCAAGAAAAAAACAACGTTAACAAGATGACAGACGACATCAAAAAGCCCGGTAATAGAGAGTAAGGTAGATTATAGTATTGTATAGGAAGGGGGGAAATCTCCCATCAACACTGACAGAGAACATAGGTAACGCAGTTCCTATGATGACTAGTCTCTGACCGTGAATGCTAGCATTGGGAAGGGGGTGAAGGGGAAAAGGAGACGTAGGTATACAATGCATGCAATGCGTAAAATGGGTCGTGGTCGATAGCGATGAGAGAAAAAGAGATGAAATGCGTGAGGACATCAATCGTCACTGTCATAAATAATTAAGTAGGGAATAGAGAGTTATGGTCATTTTCGAGACTTGCGATGAGGAAAATGATTGTATGCGTGAGGTATGAAGTGATGCGGGTGGTATATGAGATGCGATGATATATGCAAGAGACCAGAGAATGCGAGTGTTGCAGCGAGTATCCAGAGAGAAAAGAAGAAAAAAGGTGATGTATACGTCGGGGCGTAGATGCAGGTGAGTCGTGAGAGGAGGGTCGAGAAGCCTCAGCAAGACATGTTGAAGCTCTGCATTGAGCCGAGGTACATGCTAGATTCGTGTGGGCGTGAGGGGGTGTCATATGCGGGAGGGGAATACGCGAGGACACGGGGACCCTTGCCGTGGAGTGTAGCAATCTCGACAGGCTCGGAAACGAGGTCTGCAGGTGACGATGGGGTGAAGTTGCCAATGTCAAAGGGACAAAGGACGAGTGAATACTGAAAGGCGTGAAGATCAGATAAGGAAGCGTCCAGATAGCGAGGTCAACTTACAGAAATGCTAAAGTGACCTATCATTGAAGATGGTCGAAGATCTTTAGCAAGCTTCACCTCACCATCGAAATGACGACTATGTGTGCCACTTCGCGATGTAGCTGACGGCCACCAAACGGCGGTTCCTACGTCTTCAACGGTTTCGCTCCACGCAACCTCTGAACGAATATGCGAAGGCTTTGTATAGAAGCGAACCCGTCGACGAAGGACGACGTTGACGGCACCTGGGGAGGTAAGGAGATCCAAAAGTTGGGTGTCCTGGCCGTCAAGTGCCAGGTTGCAAGGGATGACAGTCCCCCGAGTATAGCACAACTACGAATACATCGTTAGGCGCGCATATACTGAGAAAACAAAGGATGCTTACTGGTTTCGCGACTGATAGCTGAGAGAAAAAAGGGGGTACATCAGCATACAAGTCAGAAACGATGAGAAAGAATCTTACTGTGCATCGAGCCTCAACCTGCCGCGACTTGAACATCTTTCCCCGAACAGAAATGGGCCGCAGAGTCTTCCAACCTTCTGGATCGACTTCTGGTCCCGGTAGGGCACAACCTTGCTGGTAAGCCAGCTGACGCATCATCGAAGGTGCATCCGGTCTGGTTCCTGGAACATAACCAAAGGGTGTCTTAATCCTACATCACAAGACCCAAAATCAGTACGCCACACTTCAAAAGCGAAAACAATAAAGAATTAACGACATACCGAGCATCGGCGCGCAGCTTCCCCCTGGAAATATTAATGGAAAAATCGTACTGTATACTCGCTCTTGTGTGCTTCTCCAAGAAGGTCTCAGGCAGTTTAAATGATTGCATCTCTCCACCATTGACGGGGAGTGTTACGGTCCTCGGAATGGGTATGGACAGTGGCCATACACACTGACCGCTCAATTTGGCTCCAGTTGTACCCTCGGAAGCTGATGGCAGCCTAGGTACATCTGGCGACTTTGACCATATCGGAACGGAATGATTCAAGAAAGTGAAGCAATCGTCCGAATTGGCCCCAGTGATAATCCGTCCCGTGATCTAAGTAAGAACGAAAAACAATAATTCGTGAGTATACCACCCTTCAAAAATATTCAGGTTCAAAGGGTAAATGACCAGCTGACACCACGATGGATGACAGGCAACAGAAGGTACGGGAGAATATAACGAGATAAGATAGAGTTGAACAAAAAGAAAAGAAAATATCCAAAAATATCCCATGGATAGCACGGAATGAGGAAACACATACTGTGGCGTTAACAGCCTGAATCGAATCCCCACGTTCGACGTTCAACTCCAGTGATCCATTCACGTTCTCTTTCTCAAAGAACGTAGGCAGTGACTTTGAGGACTTGGCACTGCTATGGATCTTGAGGATGGCCCAAGGTTTGTTCCGACCGTCGACGAGAGGGTATACGTGCTCTGTTGGTTCGCGACGAACGGCAACGGGCTGAGCAAGAGTATTTCGTCGACGGCTATACGGTGGCAATTCTGAGGAAGATACTGGTTCCAGACCAGGAATCACAGAAAGCCTTTGATATTGGGGAGGGGGGAGAACGTCCATTGAAGTCGGTGGGGAAGGGAGGAGGGTTGACAGAAAGTTATTCGGGCGACAAAGTACCGTCTATATAGCCCATAAGAACGTAGTCGACGCCTCACATTCTGGAGACGTAGAATACAAAAGACAAAGGGATGGCCAATTGTGGGCTGGAGCCGGAGGTTAGGTACATGGCTACCAGGTGGGATTAGAAATTAGAGATTAACTCAACAAACAATTGTTCTACTTTGGCAGCCGCGGCCGTTTTCATGGGGTTCTCTGAACAAGCAACAGGCAGCTTCCGGCAGTTCGCAAATCGTTCGGAGAACAAGAGCATTCAGGGCTTCGTCCGCACGTGTCTGATCGCTCTAACCCAAAACACAATAACCGTGCGCCTCTCAAACGACGCCCCGCATTCGACAATGTACTTCAATTGCCTACAACGGAAGCCGACCATCAAGATGCGCATACGGTACAACAACAATTGCTCAGGAATGCAATACACACTATCCTCCCACACGGACATCCTATCGGCCTCCCATGACATAAATCACCATCTGACCATCAACCTGCTCCAGGCATGTAGATCAGTTGTGGAAGTGGAGTGCTTCCATCCTGCGGTATGAATGATCGCCGTCGAGGTCCCTTCCCAAAGCTTGTAGCAATTACCACTGGGTATTCGAGCAGAGGCTTGGTTATCGCAGTATTCGACTTGAGCGCAGCATCTTCAAACGCAAAGATGGACACCAAGTACTGAGATGTCCAACAAAACAATTAGTCAGTACTGACACTCCATCAAATGTAACATGACACTTGGACAAAAGGGAAGGAAACATACCTTTATCGATAGATGCCCAATTGCTGATGAAGGCGCCAACTTATTCTTCAGCGGAATTTCCCCCAGGTATTGATGCTGCGACTGTCCATCTGTGGTTTGTGATGTCGTCGTAGGTCCCCAAACCGCAGTTTCGATGTGATCTACAACTGTCCTTGATTCGGACTTATCGAATAGATAATTAGATCTACTGGAGTACTCAATTGTCCTCCTCAGCATCAGCGCAATTGCCTGCCGGGAATTCGCAAGGCAGTATTCTGGTGTTGAGCCAGAATCAACGGCCTCGATTGTCATCGCACAAGGAATGACAGTCCCCCGAGTATAACATAACTGCAAAATGACACCTGGTTAACCAATCCACTCTGTACCGCGCTATAACCACTCGACTTACAGGCTTCGCTAACGAAAGCTGCCATCATCACAACTTGTCAATGATGTCTGGAAGATAGTTTGCGGGGTTTCAAAAGGGACATACCGTGCACTTTAACATAATGGATTGTTCACCAACGCCCATACCCCTTATAAAAATGGGGCTGAGTGTCTGCCAGCGATGCGAGTCCACGTCCGGGGGCCGAAGTTCTGAATCCCCCTGGTTGGTGATCTGACCTGGTATGTACGGACCTGGCGAGGGTCTTGTGATTTGAATATATCCGAATATTGCAGCCAGCCTGTCGTAATAATTGGGTGTTAATCCAATGATGAGGATAGGGTGTGCATACTGCTTATTCGTTCTCAGCCGTGAACGAGTAAAATTAACAACAAGGGTATATTGTATGCACGCTTGTGCACAATGTTCGAGGAAGGCCGAAGGTAACCGAAAAACCCGCGAGGAATTCCGCGAATTTGTGACTTCGACTTGACTTGGAAGTCCAATACAGAAGTCCCAACAGGATTCATCATTCGTGAAGTCTTCTCGAGACGAAGAGCGCATATCACCCATCGACTTGTTCCAAATTGTCACAGGATGATTTAAGAATGTGTAAGTGTCTTGTGCACGGGTACCCGTGATGACCTGTCCTTGGACCTAACGTTAGACGAGATCAATTGAGCACATATATGCACGGAATTTCGAATGGATACACACAATGATGTCGATGGCTTGTACAGGGTCACCCTCCTGCGTGTTCAGAACCACCGAGCCAGTGATGCATTCACCTTCGGTATAAGTCGGGATGCTGGACGACCGCGAAGCATCCGCGCACAATATTAATGACGCCCACGGTCGACGGTTCCCTGATTTCAACGCATATGTGAACTCCTTCGTACTCCTCCCTGACCAATCGGTAATCAAGCGATGACTGGAGAAGTTCTTGTACGATGGCGGCTCCTGCAAGAAAGCGTCGTAGGAATTTGATGTATCTGAGAGACGGGAGTCTGCTGATATCGATGTGGAAGTATAAGGCGGTGGAAGTGCTAAGCCATGCATGACAATCCTGGACGTCGACGAAGTCGGTAACAAAAGGTTGAAACGAAAGGAGTCTAAAGTCTGAGGAAAGGTTATATAGTGAGTTTAGGAGGATCACGCTCCCAAGATATACTCTATGACCGCACACGTATGGCATCCAGATGGCCAATTGCATCAGCGAGTCAAAACTGTGTGGGAACCATGAGAATCTGAGGCGTTCGACCGTTTGGAGACGATCATAATGTGAATTTGTAAACGAGCGCAGAGCAAGTCAAGAACAGACCCAAGGAGCCGACCGTTATTCAGTAGTACGAGAGCGGAAGCTTAGAAAGGTAAAGGGGTTTACTTACAGTTGTAGTAAATCCAGACTGACGTCTTCATGCCGACGTGATTGATGAACGAATGGAAGCATAGTGCCTCAGACTTCGGTGACATCTCCAGTCAACGTCGGACAACGAAGTATGGGTTTATCGATGGTGGCCTGGCAGAGTTATGAAGGAAACCAGGTTTAGAAAGACTAATCCTGCCATACAACTCTTGTGGCGAGAGTCTGGATCCATGGAGATAGTCTGCTTCAACTTCAGAAGACTGCACTCCCACGCGAATCACGAAGGAAGTCGAGCAAGCTTGTGTGGGGTACTTACCGAATTGCCACTGACGGTGGAAAAGGCTTGCTTCACGTATCATTGATTGGGAGGACCCGACGGTACAACATAACATCTGTGAAGGCCGACAGGTTCCCCGTGGATTAGATAAAGTTCATAACAAGCATGTTCGGCAACTATTGAGACGAGGATGAAGTAGGCTCGACACCGAGCGAAGAACCAGACAGATGGCGGCCGAGTGGACACGACAACTTGAAATCCTAGTTCCGGAAGTGACACCGGACAAATTCGAGCACTTCGTAAGACCTTTAAATTCAGAACGAATAGTGAGTCCCGGGGATGACAATACCTGTGGGACATTGCCTAGACGACCAAACTATAGGAGAGTGCAAATGCGATCGCCACATGTTTTGAGATAGACTGGTCGCGCGAGCATTTGAAATCGCTCACCGCAACGTTTGAGGCCCATAAGACAGTAGTGAGGAGCCCTCTAACATCGACAAAGTTGCGAGCCCGCTGCTGGCCTCGAAGGAAGCAAAAGTACTACAGCAGCTGAGCAGCTGTGATAAAACACTGTTTTCAAGAGCCAAATTTGAAATACGAGGCGCTTGATTGGTCCAAACATGCGATTTGTCGTTATTTGCAGCGTCGACGTCGACCAGTTTAGAAGGTCGTCGCCATCGTGGAAAGCCTCGAGGTGAGTATTATAAGCTTGAGGGAATACGCCCTCGCTATACCCGACATAGGAAGCCGAACTTTGAAAGCCGAACCAGTGATCGTCAATGGTGTCTGCCGCCCACCATTGGAAGTTTTGCTGGGATTCGGGAGCAGACCTCGAGTGAGTGAATCCCTCTATCCGTGGAAGCGGAGTCTCCAGAGCTGAGCAGAGTTTTCCTGGCGGCACCTGTAGAACCAAGTAGGTTGGGAAGTGCCTCTCCCAGGTCTCCATATTCTTCCGTTGTAGCGGCGGCTGATTAGGCTTGACGGGCAGGCAGGCTCCAAGGCTGGGGTGAGCCAAAATTAAAAACACGATCTGGTCGCTTACGACATACCGTATCAGGCTCGCTGAACAGAAAAACAAAGCACGCGCAAAAGAAAACGGAAGCCATCTGAGCAGAACTCGAACCTAATCTGTGCGAATATCCCCATGTCACGAACGGCCAAAGCTTCGGGTCGCCCAGATTCATCACCAAATCTCAAGATCTCTTCACATGTAACGATGCCGGAATTTCAAAAAAACAGAGGACTCGTTCGAGGTCGCCCCGAATAGCTTCCTTTCTCTTGCATCCACTGCTCGTGCACGCGTCATGGCACAATTTCCTCCTCCCCCAGGTTACGCGCCTTCAACGACACCCCTGCCTGCTTATTCACGAAGGAGACCGGCTTCGAGGCCTTCCACTGCTCGCAGAGAAGGCACAGAACACGTTTTCGATCTGAGAAATAAACATAATAACATATGGGCGTTATTGAAGATCACCAGTGCTGCTCGGGGACCAGAGCACCTCCCCACGTATCTTGAAGGAGATTCAATAAAGGGGTCTCTATATCTCAACCTTGATCATCCTGATGCCATTCTCAGCATTACCATACGAGTGAGTAGATTTCTATTACTCGCAGTACTAGGTTGGCGGACCTAGTCTTCAAGTTCACATGCTACGATCCAGCTCAAGAGAAACCGATATTCTAGGTGACAGGGCAAATTACAACTGGTGATCGACCGGAGGATACTTTCACATTCCTCGACTTTCCCGTTGCGCTTTGGTCAAAGGATGGCTCCGAAGATTCATCACCTCCATCTCCAAGCTCCCCACGGGCCGGTAGCGGAAAGCTACACGGTGAATACACCTGGCCAATCCATATATCCATCCCAAAGGGAGTTGACATCGCTAGCACCCACAGTGCTTCGGGTAGTGGCAACAGTAGCGGAACTTCTCTTCAAACTTATCAACTCCCTCAAACTTTCATGGAGCGACATACTCGAGCCAGCGTACAGTACAGCCTCTTGCTCCATGTTCAACGCGGTGCGTTCCGTTCTGACAGCAAGTATGTTTCTACCAATCCCTTCCTTCGCGAAATGAATCGCCATGCGTTCCTGACTTCTGACCTGCCCGCTCCGCGTAGGATCAAGACCCTGTTCATCTATGTTCCTGCAATCCAACCTGGTCCCCCTTCAATGCTCCGTCAACTTGCCTACCAGGAGAACAGCCCATTATTAGGACCAGAAGCAGACCCTGATGGATGGAGGTCATTCTCTCCAATTACGGTCCGAGGAAGAATTTTCAGTGCTCGAGATGTCGAGCTGACTGCCACCGTGAGTGTCTTTCAACCACTCGGGATCAAATTCGCCGGCTTAGATTGGGACCTCTATAGTTATCTCTAGCCACACCTGTAAGTCTGGTTATAAAGCCACTCCGCAAAATGGAACTGAACGTTCCACTTAGTTCAGTTACACCCGCGGATCGGCTATACCTTGTCACCTGGTATTTACCTGCCCTGATCCCCAAGCCCTTGACCTTCTCGCGACTTCCCGTTCAATAACCCTCTGCCTTCGTCGACGTGTCAAACCAAGTCACGGAACTGTACAGGCTGAACATAACAGCTGGAGTGTGGTGAAGGTCAGCACAGACGATGATGTCGCGACGGCCGTTTGGTGGCCATCACCAGAAGGTGATGGCCAGACCACGCCAACAAAACGAGTATTGGACGGTGAGATCAAGCTCCCAAAAAGTCTCAAGCCAACTTCTCTCCTGGCACATTTCAGTATAGCGGTGAGCTCACAGAATGTCCGATCTTCCCCTGTTTACCCCTGGCTTATTCGGTTCCCCACAGTACCGCGTCATATGGCTCCCCTTTCGTGCTCCAGCATTCAAGTCCATGAGGCCAGAACCTATCTTGGAATACCCAGTCCAAATCGCGACAGTATTCGCAAATGGTCCTCGAGCACGGAGTTATGCACCACCGGAATACGATAATATTCCCAGAGGTGATAATCGACCCTCGTCACGTCCAGGGACTGGCGGAGTTAATCCATCGAGTGTCGTCCCTTGGGCGCTGGCATCATAGAGCACGGCTGCTGTCATCTTTCACCTCCCGAGCTGCTAGTATATTATTAATACTAATGTGGTCGTCCCATTGCGGATCCGATGTATGTGTACTCGCAGTGTATAATTTCGTGTAAACTGGATCAAAAAGTCGACTATCTTTTGATGAAGCTTGAGCCTCACTTAGATGACGCCGGTAACTCGACCGGGGAGGTCTCGACGGCAGTAAAAACATGCCGACTTCCTTCTGCAAGAACGAATTGGTCAAGTTCTGAGCGACTCTTCTCCACATCAACGGCCCAGAGGAAGCCAGTGCTCACAAGACCGCTAAAAATCCCGAGATTCAATCAATCTACGCGTTGAAGTTGGGACGACTGATGTCAATACTCACAGCCCAAATAGAAAGGCAAATGGCATATTGTCATTTCCATTTGCGGCCGTTATGATTGCACTTGATACTAGAGGTCCGATGAAAGCTGACGTCTTTCCAACCTAGGGTAGTACGCGGGAAGGTCACAACACTGCCATGATGAAGAGAAGCATCGCAGATTCACCACGGAGAATAGTGCAAAGAATAAGAACCTATCAAAGAGCGATGATGCTGGTGAGTGGCGAGGAAGCGGAGAGTTGAAATGTTACCACTGAAAACTGAACGTACATCTGTGGCAAGGGGGAAACCTCGCTGATCATAGTTTGACTGTATGCATACCAAGGACAAACTAGGAGGCCGTAGAATACCTGGGGGTTGCGCAATTCTGGCTGGCGGGCTGGCGGGCGGGCGGCAAGGGTCCTGGCGAATACGCTTACTGCTGACCCTGCTGATGGCCAGCAGCCGTGTTGAGTCTCCGCCTGAACGATTCCACATGAATGTAAGGATATCAACACCCTACTCCTTTCCTTGCAGACGAGAGTTTTATGGAATACTCGCAGGTGGCTGCTAATTCAAGTTCTACTGGCATTGCTCGACCTATTCTGCCTTAAAGCAGTCTCAGCGTTACCTCTGTACCCAAGCGGAGATTCAAATCAACGCTGGACACTAGCAGGGTCGGCGAAGGGTTGACCGTTCGTCAGGACCCTTTCCGCCCGCCCGCCAGCCCGCCAGCCAGAATTGCGCAACCCCCTGGTAGAGCCTGATGATGAGGCGTTAACACCGAAATGGACGCGGAGGGGCACTGGCCCAGATAAACGACCAACCAGATCTCCCAAACATGCTTGAACCCGAACTTGTCGGTATGGATCCCAATTAGACCCCATACTGTCAAGATCTGTATTTTTGATCAAGAGCCGTAGATGGCTAAGTCACTTGGCGAGCTCAATCTCACCATGATCCAAAACACGTTGAAGGATAACATCTATCGTCGATAGAGCGTGAGATTACGAGTCTAGGGTATGAAGGGCTTACGGTCTTCGTGCTCAATTTATACCTCTTCTGTACTAACCAAAAAGTACTTCCAATTCATTCGGTCAAAAGGCGCAGATCTTGAGCACGAGTCTCGACTCACTAGATGCCTAGAGCTTGAGCTACGATTCCCACAATCAAGAGTAAGGTCAGCTGCAGGGTTGAGTATGCAACGATACTGCAAAAGGTCAGGAAGCACAAGGCCAGCTTGCCGAAACACGAACCTGTTTTGCAGTGTGGCAATGACAGTCCTGCGCCAAAAGTTCGAAAACATCGGATATCAAGGACAAGGACCACGTACACGGTGGTATTGAGAACATCACCCCTGATCACGACACAGGAACTCATAAGTCTTCCCCGGCGTGATGCCTTCGTGGAAAGGAACAGCTCACATGAGAAAATAGAAGATGAGATATAAGAACGTTTGCTTCAAGCGGGAGCATTCTTGGAGTGCGACGTAGGCTTGCTTAAATCCAATCGTTAACAAGGTAGCGCCCGGTGGGAGTGTGAGTCCTGGCCGCCTTTGCTCCAACCAAAACCAGGGCAGGGCACAGAGAACTAAGTCCAGATCAGTTGAGTTGCGATGGACGGGGTAACTCGAGTCACTTACGCCATAGTCCACCGGAGAATGCAATGAGGACGCTAAACGCCCTTGTGTTATTTTCGACGCTCTCGTCAGAATCGAGGCCTTTCAATATGCCAACCATTAGCGCTAGGATAATAATTTCTCCAACGGAGCACACGGCAAAAGAGATGTTGCATATTCTGTTACGGGCAAGGGATGCAAGGTTTGCATGATCTAACACGCTGAAAATGATAAACTCTCAGCTATACCGAGGAAGAGCTCCCAGCCCTCACGTCTTATGGCCAGTAATGGCTTCATGATACGACCGTTTGACTTCGGGCAGGTCCCGTGCGAGACCTGGAAATGCAGCCGTCCAGAAAGTCAAAGAGCACTTGAACAGGTCATGATTAGCTCTAGGTGTCATTGGAAAACCCGAAGTTACAAACCTGATATGTAGTAACTAACTCGCCAATAGGTGAATGACCCAACGGAAGGATGGGTGTACTTACGACCAAGGATATACAAGACGACACTGGCTCGCCATTGCTCGGGCTGGTCCACGCCCAGCCAGGCGAAAGAGACCGCAACGGCCAGAATTGTGAAGAAAATGGTGATATTTGGCCTAGAGATTGTGTATATGTGCGGGAAAATAGAAGCTCTAGAAGGAAAGGGCGAACCTCCAATGTCCATAGTCTGCCCATGCGCCGACGATTAACAGGAGGACGGCTTGGATAGCAAAACTGATGCCGTTCGTAAGGAGAACAATCGAGTTGACTTCCAGGGCTGGTTGTCATCCCGGGTAGGATAGCAGAAATACTACTTACTGTCGCGAACTTTTCCAAGATACGGGAGTACGCATGCATTGGTTGTGCATGGAGAAGTAAAAGGTGGCTCGGAGGGGTCATAACCTGCAAGGAACAACAAGTTTTGGAATTGGGAAGGTCCAAAGTTAAACCCGGATAAGCCATTGTTTCCAACGTAGTACAAGTAGTATGACCAGAGTTCTTTTCTCGTGGTCGTGAATTCGGAGTGCTCCAAAACACCTGTATAGACAGCTCGATTCGACTCGGAGTCTGCAGTTGGTGGACAGCCGTGATCAACTTCGGGCACGAATCCTTTGAGGCTCATGGAGGCAAGTTGGAGGCGAGATACAAGCGCACAGTGTCCTACTATCCATTGACAACGCGTGAGTGAAAGAAGCGAGACAAAGATAGAAATGTCGCCATTGCTGTCGGTGGTGCCAGCGATGGTCGACGGTCCATGGAAGGAAAGTTCAGAAGTCCATCAGTCCATGGTGTTGGACCGGCCGCGGACAAATCCGGATTCGGGACCCAAACATACCTGCTCATCGTTTTCCACAACATCGACGTTTCCCTTCTATACGGTCGTGTAGACCGTCATTGACACCGGTTCACGCGTACACGGGATGTATCGTGCAGTCCCTTCTTCCAGGCGGATTCCTGCTCAGTTCGCCAGAGGTGTCGTCCGAGTGACAAGACGGGTACGTGCTCCGTTTTATCCGTTCATGCTGGTTTGTGGTAGAAGTATTGTGTGCACCCATACATAAATTCTCTTGTGTCTTGTTACTTGTTTCTTCTGACAGTCTCAAAGTTCTGACAATGCATCTAGCGATTTGCGACAGAGTCGTCTGCACCTTCCCCCACTGCTGCACCAAAGAAATCAAAACATATCCTTCGGAAGATATTCCTCACAACGACTGCGCTCACAGGAACATTCTACGTCGGGAGCACTTTCGCTGCTTTCTCCAATCAGCAGTATTACGACTTTTTCTCGGACAACGTTCCGTTAGGCCAATCTTTGCTTGAATACGCGGAAGCAAATCACTGGGACAAGTTGACGGCCAAGGACGTCGTAGATGCTGGGACACATGCAGCTCTTTCCATCAAACACTTCGTCACGGACACAATAAACGGAACCTCAACGGCTTCCCCTGCCGTTGAGTCTGCCCGCCAGGCAGCCGAGAAGGCTCTAACGGAATCCAAGACTCGTGTGGAGAACGTTTTTGCTGAACTCAAAACGAATGTGCACAAGGAGCTCGAAGAGGTTGATAAGAAGGCTGTCACAATTGCCAAGCACCAAGCTGAACAACTCTCCGAAGCCATTATGGAGACATTACGCAAGGGTGAACCTGCAAAGTCGAGCGAACCAACCCCGTCAGAGCCGTCACCTCCTGCACCCACTCCGACTGAGGAACCTGTCCCTTCTGTCCCTTCCGTCCTGGCTGAACCCCCAGTAGACACAAATGTCTACAGCGCACCCCTCCCCGTTGGTTTTGAGCTCCCACCAGGTTACAAACGGCCAACTCCTCCCAAGCCTCCAGTTGTTGCTGAGCCAGCTCCTGAACCAGTTTATATCCCCCTAGTCGCACCTGCTATCTCCTCCTTGGAGGCTTCGGCTTCAGAGCCTATCATCACACATCTCGCTGGTACAATCGACAACCTTGCCTCTTACCTTGCTTCGAATCCTGCTGCTGCCGCCAAGGCTGTTGGTGTCCTTGAGACCGCCAAAACCGATCTCACTGCTCTCGCAGATCGGATCGAAAAGGCTCGGGAGGAAGAGAGAATCGCGTTGGAGGCCAAGTTGGACGAACAAACTCGTGAATATTCGCTGAAGCTGATGGAGTTAGAAATGGAGGCTCAGGACAAGCTGGACAATCAGGAAGAGGGGTTCAAGAAGTTCTTCGAAGAGGAACGGGCTAGGTTTGTTCAAGCCTACCGGGCTAAACTCGACCACGAACTCCGAACACAAACCGAGTTGATTAACGAGCGGTAGGGTCTTCTGTCCTTGGCACTTCTCCCAACCGATAATTGACACCGTCTATAGGCTGAAGGAGGAGGTCATCGCCCAAGGCATTGAACTTCAACGGCGGTGGATTCGTGAAATCAAAATTCGAGTTGAGCAGGAACGTGGGGGTCGCCTTGCTAAACTCGACGAACTTTCTGCAAACCTGAAACGCCTAGAAGGTATTGCCTTGGACAACTCGTCGTACCTGGAAGAGAATATCCGCATTCACTCGCTATGGTCTGCCATCCGCGCTCTTCACGGCACAGCACTAGCTACAGCTGAACGCCGTCCATTCCGGGAAGAGTTACGTCGGTTGAGGTATATCTCCAATGCTCGGGAAGATCCTGTCATTCAAACTGTTCTCGAAAATCTTGATTCCTCCGATGTACCGGATTACGGTGTCGAACCATTTGCTGATCTCGCCACATGGTTCACCAGCAAAGTCGCAGCCGAAGTTTCGAACGTCGCCTTGGTTCCAGAGGAGAATGCTGGTGTGCTGTCGTATCTTGCGAGTCGGGTACTTTCCAATTTGAGGTTCAAGAGAACTGGTCTGGTGGAGGGTGACGACGTGCTGAGCATGCTAGCAAGAGCAGAGTACTATCTAAACGAGAAGGACTTGGACAGTGCTGCACGGGAGCTTAATCAGCTGAAGGGTGCACCCAAGCTACTTGTCCACGACTGGCTTGAAGCTGCCAGACGGAGATTGGAGGTACAGCAGGCGTTAGAGGTATGTGAAATCGCCTCCCATGAAAGCAGTCAATGACAATTTCGTTTAGGCCGTGGGGGCTCAGGCTACGCTTGCATCGTTGCTGGTTATATAATTCTACTCTTTAATAGATTTTCACCCCCCCTAGATGAGGCTGTTGAGTAAATTATGGATCGTTTTCGCACTCGGCACGTCTTGTTGGATCCTGCGAATGAAGGTACTGTAAATAGGCGCGGGTGCGGTCATCGGCTGGTGTCGGCCTTCAGCGCTTCAGCACCTTAGCTGAGGCTGCCACATAATATTATCAACAGGACATTGCATTGAAGTGATGAATTACAGTAACACAGCTTGGATTTCGAGCATTGCCACGAAAAGCAACACTTGCACCGCATTCATTCCGAAGTGTGGTGGTCCTTACCTAACATTCTTGCCAACCGTGTGTGCCTGATGGGCCACGAACACCATAAGTCGATCCCAAAATGACCATCAACGCAGCCCAATTCCATATCTCCCTTCCACAACCTCCAAACCTCCTCGACGAGATCTCAACCTCCGAATCCATTAGTATCGCGCTCATTACGAAGTAGGAATGGCTTACCAGCAGCAACCTCCAGGGTATCAGCAAGGAGTTCCCCAGCAGGTTCTCCAGGCACAGGGCGTTCCGCAACAAGTCGTCCAACAACAGGCGGATATTGTGTCTGGGGAGCAGTACCGATATGCTTTGACCAATTTCGTACGTTCTTTGCCGTCGCATATGGTCTCCATCGCGTGCATATATTGATCCGGGATATTTAGCGTATTGCGCACGAGAAAGTCGAGCAGCAGCGACAACAATTAGAAGAGCAGGAACGGCAGGTTGCGCAACTTAGGGCTAGGATTGCATTATTGGAGGGTTCGTCAGAGCCCCAGAGACATGGAAAATCGGGGAATACGGTTGACGACTTTTCGATTCGCGTGAGTGCGCGTACCAGACGGTCTATTTGTAACTTATCTTGATCTTCACACTCTCTCGACTAGAATGCCGCCGCACAACTCGACAAACTCATCAATCGATGGTCCGCCGACATCGTTCGGGCACCGCCCACGGCCATGGTCGATCTCTGTCAAGCGATTATCGCTGACGTCGGTAATGGCATGGAACTAGGTCAAGCCGAAGTATCTCCCATGCAACTTCAGTGCTATCTCCGTCATGCGATGGCGGAAACGATCTCAGAAGGAATTATAAATTGTCTTATTGTCACGAACTCGAGCGAGGCAAATGTTCAGCTGACAAGAATCCACGAACATCTATTCGCTCGTACGTCCCTTTTTGATCTTATCCACAGTCTTCTGCATGGTATATATGCTGAGATATCCGTAGGCGACCCGACTGTCGCTTGCGTATGGCGGCGTCAAACGTTCTCCGCCGCGGTCGAGACCTGCACGCCTGACATGTCTCTCGGCATCTTATTTGAGAGTGTCCCCGAACTCATGAAGCTCCTGGGTGGTGCCCTCCCACAAGGTGGCAATCAATCTATATTGGAATCAGCGTATAGTTTCTCTCGAATGCTTCATGGTTCGTCATCTGGTCCTGGAGATGCTTTCTATCGGGCATTTGTACCCGAACTAGGGAGTACTTTGTATCCAAGACAGATTGAGCTGGCGAAGAGGTGTTTGAGGAATGAAAGAGGGGAGGAGGACCGCGTTGGGGCTACAATTTTCCCGGGATTGGTGAAAGTGACAAGAGGGCCATTATTGCCGAGTGGACAACATGCTGATAATACACAGGTTGGTCCTCTTCCTCGATAGACATGCCTACACTCTAACATTGAATAGACTGTTGTGAGAAGAGCCCAGGTCATTTGTGAATGTGCTATGCTGGGTTCTGCTGCTCATGCAGGTCCTCCAATGCACATGGGTGGTATGCCACCTGAACAAATGCATCCTGGTATGCCTATGGGGGTACCTCAACCTCCTATGACACCCATGTCACAAATGTCATCAAATCCTGGATCACCTAGTCCTGGTTTGCAACATCAACATCAACATCAACAGCCAATGGCAATGCAGTATATGCAACATCCACAGCAGCAGCAACAGCCTATGCAATATATGCAACCTATGCAGGGCCCCATGTAGTTTTAGTTCTGTTTGTAGATCTTAGTTAAATCAATGTTACCATGTTTTCTCTTGGGTATAATTCAGGTGTTATGACCACAATACCAAAGGGTGGAGTAAGTATAGCAGGCAAGTCACTTGATTGTCAAATTAGTTATATTATTTACTCCATGAAGTATCATCAAATAAAGTTGACAATGAATTAAGTCTAATAAGAAGTAAAGCCAAGAATAAAAGGGTACATGAGAACATCACAGAAACATGTACAAGAGACAAAGTTGCTGGAAGTAGGAGCCTAGCTACAAGTAGCATCTAGATCTATCACTATAAACAAATATGAGATGACCATTTCCTGATGTCTAGTAAAGGCTTTCCTCAGATAGGAAGGGATCTAGAGCAGCAACTCATTATCATAGATTAACCAACCATCAGGTAAAATTTTGCCAAAGAATAATGTAGAAAATCAGCATCACTGAGGTGCAGATAACAAGGGATATGGGTATATAATATGTAGACAAATCCTATGGCAGAACATGAATGCGGGGGTTGAGCAGGCGCCTCGCAGAACAGCAGTTCAGCAAGGATATAGAGGGCATGGGTAGAACCATGGGGTGATGAGGAGTCCACGGGGACTCGGTGGAGCAGGAATGAAAGCTGGAATCAGCACTGCCGCGACCGGTACCTGAGGGCGAAACTCCCAACATGGTCGATGGCATGTTTGCGATTGGGTGTGAATGCAAAATCGTAGGTGTCTAACGAACAAGGGTGGATGCTGCTTTTGCCACCTTCAACGCCACGGGAGGGTATGAGCAAGCGAGGTCGGACTTGGCGGTCCGGTGGTTGATGGCGTTGCTGACTTCAAGGGATCCCTTGGATGGAGGCGGAGGGACCCAGCAGCACTTGAGCGACACCATGAACTCGGCAAGTTGGTGTTAGTCCACCGAAGTGGTAACCGTCCTGAACTTCTATGAAAGAAGTCGACAATCGACCAAACGCCACCTCCAGAGAAATATTCCGAACGACGGCGATGACTTCTTCTGTACCTGCGGAGTTCGAGAAGCCGGGGTGGTCTCATTCGAGACAACAGAGTCCTCCGCTCCTACCACCAGACATCCTGTCCATATCGTCCTCCTAACCTTCCTCCACGCTCAACTTCCCCTCGTACCATATCCAGTTCGACGTCGTAGATTTCGTCGTCAGGGCCATATGTTATCGCGTTACTATATGGATGCATACAAACTCTCCGCGTTGAAGTATACCATCTTGCACCAAGAGTCTTTTATATCACGGCGAGATATCGGACCAGCGCCTCCGAATGCATCTCACATGTCGTCTCTATGTACGACGGCGGTGGCAGCTAAACCAGGAGGTGGTTGAGGTGTGTAGAGGGCGTGATCGTCGAGTCAACGTCGATAAACCCAACCTGGGAGCGTTTCGTTCGGGTGGTGATTCGCGTTGTTAAGGCATGTCCCAGAGCGACTTCGTATTGGCCATAGGGTGGAATCCTTGTTGACATTGAGCAGATGGCTCTGAAAGCCCAAAGGACGATGAGACGTGAGAACTTTGCGAATAAAACTCATATGAAACTAAACAAGTTGCAGACAAACGCAAGGTCAAATGCTGTCTAACGAACCACGAGCAAAAAAAAGAGCAACTCACCTGGGAAAGCCTTCTCAAGAGACCTGCACAACGCTCGCTGAATCCTCGATGTCGGCATGATGGACGTGCCACCAGATTTGAGAGACAGGGAGAGAGACAAGATATATCATCTGGGCCTCCGATTTAGTTTTGTAGACTTGAACGACGGGCGAAAAGAACGGGGATCGTAGGAGGAGGCAGAGTATGGGTATCAAGGGTTGAACGTTGAACGTTGAACAGGTGCTAGTTCAGTCGAAGGAACAGCGAGACGGCGTAGTCAAGGTCGGTAGCGATTCTCGACGAAGGAGAACGGCAGGAGGCGGGTGGGAGGCCGCGAAGTCCTGAGCGAGAGTTGTGAGCTATACTGATGCGATTTAAAGAAAGGAGACATACGCCAGTGTTGAGTCGTCCGAAGACAATATATAGCCTATACCCACAAGCATTTGAAAGAACGGGATCCCTCTTCTCAGATTGGCGCACACAGTGTCTTGTCTCCGCGACTGTGATGCTTTCTGGACGTCATAGAACCATCCCTTATTACTCCTAAGGCCCACATCTCGACTGGAGTGCGAACTTCTTCAACGCTAAGGAAGGGAGGATGATGAGACTTCAATATTCAATGCGCAGATAGAGTTGAAGATATGGCTGATCAGTGTGTGATAGTGGATTTCGGACTATCGTAAGAGGGGTGGAACTGAGGACGTTGACTCGGTCGACTGGAGTTACTACCTGGCCCGTGCGGACAAGGCTCGGAGTTGTTTGATTGCTAGAGGTGGGAAAACGGCACAGTGCCGGTCCGAGGACACACACCTGGACCGGAATGCATCACGATGCCTCACCGTACCGAAACTCATTCACTCCGAGTCCTCAGCTCACTTTTGTGAACGTGATCAGTGTTAACACTCTCAAGGATTTCTAACTCCCGAAAAAGGTCCGGGTTATTTCATTGGGGCAAACAACGTCCTCGCCCGCAATGTCCAGGTATTCCTGCCTTCCTCATTTTCACCTCCTTGTTTGACATTTAAGGACTTGACGCTATCAACAATCACTAGACTTGCTAGACTTTGGACATTGGCACCCTGGACGCGTCGATCTCTCGGGGACTTGGGCCAAGGTTGTCCTATGCCTTTCAGCGAGAAACCTCCGCAGAGATTCGTTTCTTATTTTCCGACGCATATAAGATGATCTACGGTTGAACTTCGTGCACTTCCCACTGGCGCTCGACTTGCTTCATCTCTTCCAAGATGTTCGCTTATCTTTCGTTGTTGGCTTTGGGACAGCTCGCGGTGACTGCAGTGGTCGTGCCTATTGGACACGGTACGTCAAATGTATTCGTTCATGATGGATCTAGCTCATGGTGCAAACCTCAGGTGTACGTTGGCTTTACTTGCTACATTTGAACGCTGCTCATATCCGTAGGACACCCGACCACAGGCCTCAACAGGAGTTCGTGCCCTCCCCATCGCCACTTCTCCCGTGGGGTTGTCCCAAGCTGCGAAGGCAGCTGGGAAACTCTACTTTGGTTCCGCAACGGACAACTACCATCTCACCGATGGGCCCTACATCTCGATTTTGAGTGATCAACTCCAATTCAACCAAATTACGCCGGTCAGCATATGTTGTGTTCCCGTCAATCCTTGTGAAAACTCTGACACTGGTTCAAGGGAAATAGCATGAAATGGGTATAAATTCTATTTCAAGTTTCGGTCGCCGCCATGCTCACCGCGTACAGGACGCTACTGAACCTCGACGAGGCGTGTTCAACTTCGCCGGCGGTGATGAAATTGTAGCATTTGCTAGAAAGAGCAACCAGCTCGTTCGGGGTGAGCATCTCATATATGGATACTCTGGCTGGTCCATTAAATACACCCGTGTAGGACATACTTGCGTTTGGCACAGTCAATTGGCTCCGTGGGTTACTCAAGGCAATTTCGACAACTCGACGCTACAACAAATCGTTAAGGACCACACGACCGCAGTCGTAAGTCACTGGAAAGGACAAATGTACGTTATATATTCTGTGTGCTTCCTCTTCTTAGAACTTAACCTCGCCGTCTTTTCTTTTTCTAGCTGTGAGTAAACTTGAGGTTACCGTTCAGTTTTATGATCTTTACCGAGGCCGAAGACGCTTGGGATGTCGTGAATGGTAAGCCAAGATACTCACTCCATTTGAACGACAGCTGACGTCGTTTTAGAAATATTCAACGAAGACGGGACCTTCCGCCAGAGTGTGTTCCTCGACACGATCGGGCCCAGCTATGTCGAAGTCGCCTTCCGAGCTGCACGCGAAGCTGATCCCAGTGCGAAGCTCTACGTGAGTCTGCACTCATCCCTAACATGGCAAACTGTAATGCCCTTCTCACTTCCGTTTCTGTGCAGCTCAACGACTACAATATCGATGGTCTCGGTGCCAAATCCACCGGCGTCGTCAACCTCGTCAGGTCACTCAAGTCCTCAAACGTACCTATCGACGGGATCGGTTTACAAGCCCACCTCATCGTTGGATCCCTCCCACCCAATATCCAAGAAAATCTCGAACAGTTCACCAACTTGGGTGTGGAGGTGGCAATTACGGAGTTGGATATTCGGATGACGTTGCCAGTTACACCTGAGAAGTTGGAACAACAGAGGAAAGACTACGCGAGTGTTATTGGAGCTTGTAATGCGGTGAAAGGGTGTGTCGGGGTGACGATTTGGGATTTTACGGACAAGGTGAGGCTTATTGATGGTTCGGCTCACGAAGGGAAGACCTGAACATGACTATAGTACTCGTGGATCCCTAGCGTATTTGCAGGTGAAGGCGTTGCATTACCATGGGACGAGGTTTGTCTATTTTGTCGTCTCGTACTCCAAATTTCCAGCTGACATACATTATAGAACCTCGAACGCAAGCCAGCATATGACGGAATTATACAGGGTTTTACTGGTCAAGTACTGTATAAGTGAGAGCACATATTGTCCAATACACAGAGCGTTCGGTTAGACATCCATCCTGTTGTAGTCCAAGTCCTCACATTACCTGTAACATGATGTCCAATTACAGCACCACCCCGTCCCGTTGACACCCTCGGTATCCTCACCATGCCTTCTGTTACGGATTCACTTCCTCCTGACATATCATCACCACATCATTCTAGCATCCGAGGCCGAGAGCCATCCAACGACTTCAAGAAGAAAAGAAAGATAGAACACACCCACTAAGCTACCCATCGCCAGATGATATCAACGAATGTCTGATCGCAGACGTCTTCCCCAGAATCGCATCCACGTCAGCCGTCATCGCTATCCGTATTAGTAAAAGATGGAACTAGTAATCCCTATCATCGGGTAGTGGTGGTTTCGACCTGAGCGTTAGTACATTTTGTGCTTGCCGCCGTTTGTAAGGATATAGCGAATGTCGATCGTGGCGTTAATACATTGGATTTTTGGCATCGTTGGGGAAAGTACGGGGTATAGTGAGTCACGATTGTGCGGGAGGCTTCAAGATGGTTCGAAGAGGGTCCCGGTGCTGCCAGGTTGACTTGTGTGGCACGGGCCGCCTTCGAAACAACCAACACGTGTCCGACGCACTCGCGCCGCAACTCTCCTTGCTTCGGACTCTCATCATCGAAAAACATCGAACAGCTTTCTTTCGACTAAACTTCCATAAACGATGAATATCAATCTTGGAGCAGACATGAACATCAACGAGCTCAACGTTCATGCTCCTGGTGGAATTTTCACGCTCAATCAAAGTGCTCCGACTCAGAATATGTACGCACTTGTTAACTCTGTGATTCCGTTTACTCAAGTGCTATTAAAGGCCAAAGTTAGAGCTTACCTTGACAGGTAGGTGTCCAGATTCGCAAAATAACTGACATTCATGTTGTCTGAATACTATAGGCATATCACTTGAGTTCCGGGATGATAATCTTTCTGCATGTCATATGATTCAAATATGGCATGTGATAAATAACCAACACAGTTTGTCACACATCTTTGAACAATGGGCACAAGGAAGCAGGGGACAAGCTCAATGGAATGTGACTTTGAGAGAGCCAATTGACCGGGTGTTAGTACCCTTCAGTTTGTAGGAGGATTTGATATGCTGACCACTTAGGTGTATATCCAGTCTGTGGCTGACCCTTTCAAGGAAACAGGTTCCAACTGGAGAAAGGGTAATTGGGGGATTTTATATATCCCTTTCAAATATTATCATTACTTGCCTGAACAATTCAGTGGAAAAAGGTATGTGGTGTATTCAAGATAGCTAGAATGACAATAAGTAACCAAATTTAGCCTTGGTCTTTTCTAGCCCTATGAATTCAATAAAGGTGCATGTTGATAAAGCAGGTGTCTTGAATTAAGTCAGAAGATCTAAGCTTACCACCAACCAGAACTCTTTACATAGAATTTTGGGCCAAGTGGTTCCAGGATCATCACTGGCTGCAATATTAGCAGAGACAGAGCAGCTGGTCAACTTGTTGATTCAAGTGAGTAGTCTGTTCTGCTGTTTTGAGCCAGATATATAATCTTCTATCAGATGGAACCTTCTCAAACAGTCCCTAATCTTGTTGAGCAAGCTCAGAAGGTGTGTTTGATGGTTTTGAATAACAAAAGCTTATAAAACATATAGAGTGTACAACTAGATAAGCTATATGCTAAAAGTATCTCCAAGTTACTTCTTTTTCTAAATAGCCTATCTACTACTGTGGTGGAGGTTCAGGATATGAGGTTACAACCAGAGGTCATCAAGAATGGGATATTTAGGATTTCAAGCACTGTTGAAGAAACCCTTTTAATGTTCTTGCAGAACTCTGACTCTATCATACCAGGTGAGGCTCACTCTGGTATTTGACAATAAAGGCTTATTTGGTGCAATACAATTCAAGATCACAGTCCTTCAGTTGATGTAATGCTTTCTAGGGCTTCAGACATCAAAACAGATCTAGACATAGCACTTGGTTTAGGTAAGAATTTGTTAAAAAGAAATGTCACATTTCTACAAGAACTGATATTGTATAGCCAAAGACAGAGTTTTCAAAAACCTTGAAAAGCTCAAACCTGTGGAAGTCTCTCCTGGAACCATCTGCCTGGAAAATACTAGGGTTGTGGTTTTGAATGAATTATTAGTTTGGGCACAAAGTGGTCCTAATACTGAGGCCATTTTCTGGCTTTATGGCCTGGCAGGTACAGGAAAAAGTACAATTGCTGCCACCTTTGTTCAATGGCTTCAGTCCCACAGAATGCTTGGTGCATTCTTCACTTGCAAGAGAGGGCATAAGGCATTAAGCAGCCCCTTGCATATGTTGCAGACTATATGCTATGGACTCTCACATGTCCACAAGCCATATGGCAGGCTTGTAGCCCAAGCAATTGAAGATGATCCTTATTTTGGATCTGGAACAGCCACAGTATCTACATTTTTTCAGCAGTTCTTTGAAATTCCTTTCAGAAGTTCAAGTAGCATTTTTGAAAACCAAGTTTTGTTTATTGTGATTGATGCTTTGGATGAGTGTGGAACAGTCAATGAGAGGTTAGAACTAGTACAGTGCTTAACTAGATTGAAAACCCCTTCCAGTTGGCTGAAAGTATTAATCACTCGCAGAGCAAATGATGAATTTCAAAGAGCACTCTTAGTATGTTCAAAGCTGTATCCAATCCTTCCTTCCAATAGTCACAAAGACATTGAAACATTTGTCAGATTCAAGTGTTCAGACTTTGGCTTCAAAGACTCAGATATTCAAGGTCTGGTCAAGGCAGCAGCAGGGCTTTTTATCTGGGCTGATACTGCTTGTAATTACTTGGCCAATAGGTTTGATAAAGAGAATGCTCTAAAAGCTATTCTCAAGCTTGTACCAACCAGTACTAGTCCATATGTCCATCTTTACCAACTGTATGAGACCATTTTGTGTGAGGCAATTCCAGATAATGCAGAAAACAATGAACTGTTTCACAGAGTCTTGGGTGCTATTTTATTAGCTGTAAAGCCTCTTACTCAAGATTCAATTATGACAATGATTGAGCAATCTAACATCTCAAGAAGGGCCATAGAGAGTGTAGTAAAGCAATTGCATGCAGTACTTCAATGCAGTGATGATGGCAAAATCACAGTAATACACTTATCCTTCTCTGAATATTTGCTTGAACATTACTGTTCAAACAGGTTTAGGATTGATACCAAACAACAACACTTTAATCTTGTTGAGCATTGCATCCAGATACTATCAACTCAACTGAAATTCAATATCTGTGGATTTGAATCATCACATATCTTGAACAGTCAAATTGAAGATCTTGAATCAAGAATTAAAACTTCCATTCAAATAGAATTACAGTATGCAAGTGTGTACTGGGTACACCACTATCTTGAGTGTTATGAGTTACATGAAAAGGAGCTTGATGAACAACTATACCAGTTACTTCATGGCTGGAAAGCACTATACTGGATGGAAGTTATTGGGTTATTAGACCAAGTTTTCTATGTTTTAAAAGAGATAAGCAGTGCAGAGCTTGTGATAAAGGTAAATGGCAGCATAGTGAATATTAATGACACACTCTTACATATTTCTAGGAAACTAAATTGCAGAGGCTTGTAAAGGACATAAGTCAAATCATAGATAGATACAAGGTGCCAATACAAGAAGCAACTCCACATTTGTATATCTCAGTACTACTATTTCTACCAGAAAAATGTGCATTACTTGATGCAATAGACATGGACAAAAGGAGTATAGCAGATCTCAGGCATGGGAGGTTGAGTGAATGGAACTCAGATGTGATGGTACTGGAAGGCCACAATGGAGTTGTGTGCTGTGTAGCCCTTTCTCCAACTGGCAGGCACATAGTTTCTGGGTCAGGTGATAACACAATCAGAATTTGGGATGCAAGTGCTGGACAGCCAGTCATGAATCCACTCAAAGGACACAGTCAGAGTGTCAACTCAGTGGCTTATTCACCAAATGGCAGGCATATAGTTTCTGGATCATGTGATGCAACAATCAGAATCTGGGATGCAACCACTGGACAGCCAGTCATGGATCCACTCCAGGGGCACAGTGATTCAGTCAACTCAGTGGTCTATTCTCCAGATAGTAGGCATATAATTTCTGGATCAGATGATAAGACAATCAGAATTTGGAATGCAAATACTGGACAGCCAGTCATGGATCCACTCAAGGGACACAGTAATACAGTGAAATCAGTGGCTTATTCACCAGATGGTAGGCACATAGTGTCTGGATCACGTGATAGGACAATCAGGATATGGAATGCAAGCACTGGACATCCAGTCATGGACCCACTCCAGGGGCACAGTGATTCAGTCAACTCAGTGGCCTATTCTCCAGATGGTAGGCACATAGTTTCTGGATCAAGTAATAGCACAACCAGAATCTGGAATGCAACTTGCACTGGCCAGCCAGTTAGGGATCTACTCAAGGGACATAGTGTCTTCTCAGTTGCCTATTCAGCAAATGGTAGGCACATAGTTGGAACTGAAATGTGGAGTTGTGCACTTATAATCTGGGATGCAATTACTGGGCAGCAAATTCTGCATCCATTCAAGGGGCACAAGGGGCAAGTCACCTCAGCAGTCTATTCTCCTGATGGCAAGCATGTAATTTCTGGTTCCTATGATACTACAGTCAGAATCTGGAATACAACTGCTTGGCAGCCAGATAAGGACCCACTCAAAGGGCACACCTATGCAATCAACTCAGTTGCCTATTCTCCAGATGGCAGGCAGGTAGTTTCTGGATCAGTTGATAACACAGTCAGAGTCTGGGATGCAATAACTGGACAGCCAATTCTGAATCCAATTTATGCTTATGATGATCCCATCACATCAGTAGCATATTCTCCAAATGGCATGTATATTGTTTCTGGTTCATACAAAAGAGTCTGGATTTGGAATGCTGCCACAGGGCAACCAGTTATGGAAAGAAATCATATGACAGGTCACTCAATAGCCTATTCTCCAGATACATACTTTGGATCATATACAGGGGTAGTAAGTGGTGATCTATTTGGGATTGAACAGAATTCTTTGAGACCAGTCCTCAGAAAATTTGGTTCAAGCAACTCTGTGGCCTATTCTCCAGATGGTCTGCATATAGTTTCTGGATTTGATAACACCATTACCATTTGGAATGCAACCACTGGACAGCCAGTTATAGATCCAATCAAGGGGCATAGTAATACAGTTGAATATATTGTATATTCTTCAGATGGTAGGCACATAGTTTCTGGGTCAAATGACTATACAATCATGGTCTGGGATGCAACCAGTGGTCAGCCAGTTCTGGGTCCACTTTTGGGTCATCGTCATTTTGTCACATCAGTAGCTTTTTCTCCAGATGGTCAACACATTGTTTCTGGATCAATTGACAAGACAGTCAGAGTCTGGAATGCAGCCACTGGGCAGCCAGTTATGAATCCACTGGAAGGACATTCTGATTTTATCACCTCAGTAGTCTATTCTCCAGATGGAAGGCACATAGTTTCTGGAGCAGAAGATGCTACAATCAGGATTTGGGATGCAGGAACTGGACAGCCAGTTATGAATCCACTTAAAGGACATCTTAGTGCTGTCAACTCAGTAGCTTATTCTCCAGATGGTAGGCATATCGTCTCTGGATCAGCTGATCTCAGTGTTAGGATATGGGATGTAACTAGTGGCCAGCCAGTTTCCCATTTACACTCCTCAGCCTTGCCAGAGTCCACTCAAAGCAGTGGGTACACTGATACCTCTACTCCTTCTCATGCATACTACTTCCCTACAAGCAAGCACCTTTTACCTCATGGACATGCACTGGACCCACCCACACAACATTCCACCTGCATTCCTTGTACTGGCCACCTCCATGTTGGCTGTGCTGATTTTCTGTCTTTGTCTTTAGTTTTTGGACATATTTCTCCTAAAGGGTGGCTTACTTATGACAATAAAGTACTTCTTTGGCTTCCTCCTCATTTGAGAGATATTTTCATAGGAATTCACAATGTAATCATTTCACAACAATCTCAACAGAGTATTGTAGTAGATTGGACAAATTTTGTTCATGGAGAAAATTGGACTGCTGTGCATAATTAAGTAACTTGTATGTTGACTGTGCTTCTTTGTTCAATGTTTCTTTTTTGTCAATGTATTTCTTGCTCTCTTTAACATTCTTTTCTGCTACCTAGCCATTTTGTAGAGCCACCATTTTAATTGAAGTCTTGTGTTGTATAGCCTCAATTTCCAATTTCATGTACAGTACATCCACCTGCATCCCCACATCTGTAAAACATCCACCATAGCAAGCTTTTTCAAGTTCCAGGGTTTTCACCATCAGCTCTTGAATACACTGGGAGAACTAGCAGGTGTGTTCATGAGTCATGAAGCATTGAGAGCAGGAGTGGCCTCATCCCAAGTATTTAAAGGACTGTACATGACAATAATCCTATGCAGACTGATTGGAAACTGTTACAACAAAGGAAGGCCCAGTGTTAACAGTCTGTCTAACCAAATCTTGGCAGGAACATTTCACTCACCTCCAGAAGAACTGTCTTGACAAGGTTCAGCTCCTCAACCCTGACACTCTCAACAATAACACTGAAGTTGTTCAGTAATATTCCTAATACTTGTCCTGTACAGTCTACTAAGATAATAGAAACAGGCAGTCTGGTGTGGTGGGCTGAGTCCTTGCTTCCATGTTATCATTTGACATACCACACAGTCCTGGAACAATTGGTATCTGAGATGTAGCCATAACACTTTGTAAGTTGGCAGTGGTTTGGTACCTGGAATGTTGCTGGAATATTTGATGACATTGATGGTGGTGGACAAGAGGCCCTGATGTTGATGGAAGGCTAGGTGAGCAGCAGCAAATGGTGAAGCACAGGTTTGGGGAAATAGTGGTGAGGTGGCAAACATTTTGGAGATGGAGGATCAACTGAAAGAGGTCAGGTGGAAGTGCTGATGAGCTCACAGGTAGGGCTGTGGTCCTGTGCTAACATTGGCAAGATTCCATTTTCCTGACTGCAATGAAGACATGTAATTAGTAGGCATACTGTCTGGCATGTATGGAGAAATAGTAAAGCATAACAGTGGGATTGGTTTTTTTCCTCCCATCAGGCTACATAACAGGAAATGGTGGTGCCCATTTCTTGGGTGGAAATGTGACACTGCAAAGATATGCAAAATGTGAGATGGAAATCACAAAAGTCCTATTCTCAAATAAATGTCAGTGACATGGGGTGTGCATTTGAGGCTGGAACCAAGCTTCCTGCATTTTGAAATAGGATGCAAGCAACCACATCCTTAGCATACAGTAACAGCAGCATCAAAGTTCAGATAACAAGAAGGAAACAAAGAAAACCACAGAAGAGGTAGAATAAGTTGAAAAATGGTGCATATACTCACCCATGAAACATGCAGGTCTGTGAGCTACAACAAAGAAAGGTCTTCCCCAGCCTCTCAATCAGGTTCAGGACACTCTTTTACTCCCCAAAGAGCCACCATATTTGGTCATAGAACACATGCCTCTTGGGGGCCAATGGTAGATCTGTGTTCGATGTCATGTAGCTAATGCCCTCACATCATGACAGTGAGGTATAGCTTGCGCAATAGCATGGGCTATGGAAAACGAGAGAAGTCAACAGTGGAAGGGTCGCTGCGGACTTGATAATGTCTGGGGTGGAGGTCTGATGCCAGCAAGGCCGAAGAGACCGGTGTGGCAAAGCAGATGACAAGCGCGAGAGGTACGTCTCTCAGTGTATACTCAAATCCCATCGCTGAAAGGGAGTGCATACAGCGGCCGTGGTCTGAGAGGGGAGATCTCCAACTCCTCGCACAACGCAGAACGGCTGTGCTCTCCGCTCGCCAGGCACCGGAATACGCGCTGCTCTCGTCCGATTTCATGCTATATAGATCATCCTTTCATCTTTGCGTAGATGTACTTGTCCCGGAGCCCAATACCACACCGCAATAATGCACCCTCTCTGACCCTCCTACCCTTCCGACGCCTGTCTTCATCCACCCTCACTTTACCCCGTATAGCGTTCTACCAGTTGTCTTCAGCACTGTATGCGGTAGAATTGCACCAGCCAGAATGACGTTAGCTCAAGGAAACAGAAGGGAGGCGACGTACCCATCCGCCTGGCCACAAATTGACCGTAAGAAAAGTGCCTAGTCACCACGGCGTGACATCAATAATCGGACTTGCGTAGCGGCTGCGGGGTGTGCTCTTGAAACTTGAAGCCTGGGAGTACCTGGTGAGTTACTACGTAGGGGAAGGGATGTATGGTGCGTATACGCTTGCAAAGGGCAGCAAGTAAAATGGAAGAGATTGATGTCGACTTCGAAGATGCGGAACCTGGACAGAGGACTGAAAAGCCGATGCGCACCACATTCCTCAACTCTCGTTTTTTTTTTGCAGCTCGACAGAGAGGTCGGAAAACCAGTCGCCAACAAGCAGAGCGGTCTTATGCTGGAGGCTTGACTGATGTGACCGATATGACGTCGAACCAGAACTGAGTGAATGGCGGCGAGTATTTCGAGGACCACAGATATTCGTAAACACACGAGGATCTTGCCGTAGGTCTATTGCACACTATAAGAACAAAAAGACGCCCAATGTCAACATATCGTGTTGAACAACACACAGCAGGTACGGTAAGTAAAAACACACCTTGGAAAACACTTCGAGATTGACTCTGAAGTTCGATAACCTTAGCCACATCAAGTCGAATGTGCCATAGGCCCGTGCCTCCTCGCCCCCTGATCCAAGTCCCAATCCACCCCGGTGTATCCTCCCCGTTCGCGTTTGAGACGATAGAAGAACCCTTGCATGTGCCGTGAATCTGTTGTTGCAGCGAAAAGCCTCGGTTTGAATGACAGCCACTCCGTTTGAACCTCATTCCAATTTGCAAAGTGGTTGACTTGTTGGGGTCGCATGAGACCGCGTAACCGAGAGCAGTGGGGATAAGTTACAACTTGAAGGTACGGGAGCTTCAATACAAGTGACCTGGTTAGTGACCAAGACGGGACGTCGGCGAGAAGACGGCATCTCGAAGGCGTAATCTTCAATGAAAGGTGTGAGCTCTGCTGACACGATTTTTCGAGTTGAAAGTGAAGGGCTCACCGCTGTGTCTAAGCTTTCTCAATGCCAGATGTATCGCAGAGCTGCCTTGTGATAGAGCATCTTGTCTCCATGAAGAAGCGTCGTTCCAGATCGTGCATCGCGTGGAACTTCTTTAGAATCGAAGATGATGAATAGTTTTTCGTTATAGAGCGAATGTAGGAGATTGAGACAGAGTGGGTCGTAAGACGGGAATATCTGGTCCATAAGTTGGGGAGCGTGTGGTGGTGGCTGGTTCAAAGACACGGCAACCGATGAATCCAAAAGGGACATCCTCTGCCGCGACCCGAACTCTGAATCCGTCGATTCAGCCTTGTGCGTACTTCCCTCTTATTGAACTACATAACAAACTCACAGCATTTGCGGAGGCCAGACGACGTCGACAGCTGGACTCGCACCGTGGACGTTCACGCACACACTACCTCCCCACTCGCCGTCCTACTCGCTTTCCTGATCCTTCGCCAACTTTACCCATCTCTAGACGCAACAACACTCCTCTGGACTCCTTGCCTTTGCATCCAGCAACCGCCCGCATTCACGTCCACAATCCCTAGCCGACACCGTTCCATCCCGAAAATACCCCCCGCTCAACGTGTTACTGTACCTCTCATGCAAGCTTTCCTTCCCCATACTACTGCCGACGTTCGCACTGCATACGCTCACAAGCGCCTATGGACGCAACCAACCGTTCGAACATCGTCTTTTCGAACTTGACCGCTGAGGTGCCCACGTTCCGTTTGATCAGTGAGTATTCTCTGTTTTTGAGCCTGCGTCCTTTTGAATTCAGAGCGGACTGCCCTAGATTTCGTCTGCCTGCCTGGTACCCAGTCATCTATCACACTACCCGTCGTGAACATCAGACCCGTGCAGTGTTGGTCCTCCTGATTCCGCTCTGTAAGTCCCACCACTTTTTAGAACGAATGCTCTTCATTTACCCTGGCCCTTCCAGTCTCCCAGCATTCCTGCTCGACTGCCATATCTTCCAGCAAGCACCGGAGGCAACCCACCAGCCCGCTACCATCCACTTCCGTTGAAAGCTCTGGTGTTGGGATATTCGATGGCGGAGTCCATTGGGATACAGGGCCGCGGTGAAGACCGATACACTCTGACAGTATCTAGCGACGAACCGTCTAATGTAGACCAACCCTCGACTCCGGTTCATCTCGAAGCGCTCGAACGGACGGGCAACGTCTCTGCACGCTGGCAGACCTTCCCAGTTTTCATCCTCGTTTCGAGTAGAAGGGTCCACAGCGTTGCTTGTCCGACGCTTGGGAAGGGTTTGGAGCCCTGGGGGTCGTTTGAAGGCATTGACGTCGAGGCATACGACGGATTCGCGATGAATGTAAGACCTCCATTCGGAAGACCAAAGTCAGGAGGGTCCGATTAAACTGGTGTGGATTAGCGGCTGACGGTTGAAGTCTTATCTGAAGGTATTCCTCTCTCATGCACATATGAGAGGGTATTGACGTCGTCCATTGCTTTCCCGTAATAGGTAACAATTTACATCTTGACGTGGCAAGCACAAGATACTGGCCTTTCACCAATATGGGTCGTTGATCCCGTTCGTTGTTATGAACAATCGCTCACCGAGCGCGATGAAGACAGCGACACTGTGGGCAGCTGGGGCTTTGGGGAAGGTTCGACTTTCGTACCTGTTGCTACCTAAATTTTGTAGGTTCGTCATTTCATATCGGGTCAGTTGAAGTCGCTAACATCGTTTTATTTGAACTTCTATTTTACAGAGTGCGAAAACGGGGGATACGGAAACGTAGTTGATTGGGAACAAGTCAGCAGGCGAAAGGATATACGACGACGGTTGCGGCGATGACGCCAGAGGTATCACCTGGTGCAAACGCTCCGAATACGACAGGACGTGGGGAGGAAGAAAACTCTGAGGGATGTCCCACCAGGTTGGTTATATCTACTCTTCTTTCCGGGAGCGCTACAGCGAAGAAGGTGAATGCGCGGATGCATGAGACTGGTGTACCCGGTTACTTTGCGCGCTGGTCTGACTAGTGTCATCAATGTTGGAGTTCTATGTAGTACGAAAAATTACAATTCCGGCTCGAGCAAGTCAAGACCCACCTTTGCCTGAAATCACCTCGTAACCTGTCCTTCTATTGCTCCACCTAGCAGCATTGTTCAAGAACTCCGCAAGCCGACTGGCAGAGGGTTGCTGTGAAGGTCAAATGCCCCATCCATACCCATCTCATGCCGTCTAGCATTTTGAACCTTCGTATTGTTCCCTTTGGCACTGTCCTCGCTGGAAGTATCGATATAACGACGTTAGCTCAAGGAGAAAAAAAGAATGATATGATGACGTACCCATCCATCCAACGAATTGAATGTAGGGAAAACTTCTCAACGTCGTAGAAGCCCTCGCCGGCTTCCTTTCACCTGGTGAAGGTCCATTCATCACGACAAAATACTCGCGTCGAGGCTGGGGAGTGGTTTCTCTTGAGAGTATTGGGTGGGTGATAACTTAGGGACAAGGAGTGTGTAGGATGCGTCAATGTTGTCAAAACAACAAGGGGACTGGAAAGTATCGATGTCGACGCGGAAGATGCGGAACTTGTAAGGAGACATGTCGATACAGCAGTTGTGGGGTGTTTCGGTGCCGCATTGCTTCAGCTTTTGCGTTCGGAAATGTTTTTGCAACTTGACAGGGGTCCGGGGATTGGAAAAATAAGTCGAAAACAAGCCGAACGATTCTATGTTGGAGGCTTGACCGAGGTGACCGATATAGCGTCAAAGATCTGGATGAATGGCCCTAAATGTTTTGTGGACCACCTCGAAAACGCAATGTGCAGGTTGCTGTTCGACCAAGAGGTGCCAATGTCAAGGTCTACTCCGCCAAACAACATGGTAGGAACATACCTTGGGAACGACCTTGAGAGCGACTTCGATAACACCCGCCGTATCGAGGTCACCAAAGCCGAACGGTCCCGTACCTCCGCTCGCTCATCCACTCCAGTGTAATGATCGCCCTGTCCCTATTCGCGTCTGAGACAGTAGAGGAAGGCTGCGCGGGTCCGATATGTTGTTTAGATCAAGAAAACTCGATGCTTGACAGGAAAAAGACCGAGAATTGCAACGATTTTGGTTACAAATCGTAGTTCCAATTTGCAAAATGGTTGAGCTGGAGTTGAAATCAGACCACATCTCCGGGGACGGTGGTGGCGACTTACAGCTTGAAGGGTGTACAGATTCGAGATGATCACCAACGAGTACAGAAGTCTGTCAGACAAACAGCACATTGGTGAGAGGACAGGACCGCGAAGGTGGAAACCGAGTCCTGAGTGGAAGTTGTGAGCCTGGCCTAGAATTTCAAGTTGAAAGTAGTTTAGGGCGTACCGCCGTCTCTAGGCTCTCCAAAAGACTAAAATGCCCTGTTATAACGCGTCTCATTCTACGAAGAGGCATTCCGAGTTATTCATCGTGAGGGTGCGTCGAGCAGCTCTCTTAAACGTTGTAGAGCAAGGGCAGGAGATCGCGACGGAGTGAGGCGGGATCTGGATGACATGGGGTTGGAAGATGGATCTGGCGTTCGGGAACTCGACTGAAGCACGGGTCATGGTGCTGGGTTCGAAACAAGTGATGAAGCTTGAAGCTTGAAGGCGGGAAAACAGCAGCATGTTGGGCGGATGAATTCAAAAGGGTCCTCAAGAACCCGTGCGTCTCGAGCGCATCGATTCATTCCAGTGCGTACTCGCGCGCCGAACGTTGTAGAGCGATTTCAGAAAATTGAGACAGAATGAGGCCGGACCTGCAGAGTCTGAGGTTGTTCCTTGCCGGCGGGATAACGGCGGTGTCGGTCCGAATCCAAAGTGACCGTCAACTCGAACACTCAAGCTCAAGTTCGTCGATTCATCCCTGAACTACATAACAAACTCACAGCGTCTGCAGTAATACCTAAGGCCAAACGTTGACAGCTGGACACGTCAGCTGCGTCCGTGCCGTGGACATGTGTGCAGAAACCATCCCAGTCGCTGTCCCACCCGCTTTCCTAGTCCACTCTAGATTCGATTAGACCTACACCCCCTCGCCAACTTTCCTCGTATATGCTCTGGCTACGGCTGCCTGATGACGACACTCCACCGGACTCCTTCGCGTTCAACATGTCCATAGATCGCTAGCCCACACCTCTCCATCCCCGAAGCACTCCTACTCAACGTCTTAGTACAAACCTCTGTCGTGCAACCTGTCCCTCGCGCCTACGCACTGCATACACTCACCAGTCTCGAAATTGGGTCGCCATTGAAAGCCAAAGGGCTATGGATTCAAACGAAACCTTCGAACGTGGTCTTCCCGAGTTTGAACTGCTGAAGTGCATCTGTTCCGTGTTTTACGAGTGAGTATTCTCCGTTTTTGGCGTTCTTTTGAACTCATAGAGGGCTGGTCTTACGTCTGCCTCCTTGCACCTAGTTAGCTTTCACTCTATCAATTGTGAACACAACGAGACCTGGCTCACTTCCTGAATCCCCTCTGTAAGCTTCATCACCGTTTAGACTTAGCGCTCGTCATTTACTATGGCCCTTCCAGGCGTTCCCGCTCGACCGCCATACCTTTCAACTCCATCAAGCACCGCGGTCAACACCCAACTCACGATCGTCCCTCCATGTCCGCGAACAATTCTGTCATGGGATATTCGATGGAGATGCCCATTTGAATGGAAGGCACCAGTGATGATTGGCGAAGACCAAAAAACCATTCCCCTTCGACTTCAGTTTTTCTCGTAGCGTTCGAACAGCTGGGCAACGTCTCTCCGCGAAGGAAGACGATATTCAAGTTTTATACTTTCGAGCAGAAGGGCCCCATCGTCGCTTCTCCGACGAAGAGATAGCATTCGGAGCCTCAGAGTGGTTTGGAAGCGTTGGCGTCGAGGTCCATGACGGCTTTGCGATGAATGTGTGGGACCTCGAGTTTCCCAGTAGACTCGAACTGGATTAGCAGCGGGCGGTTCAGGCTTTATTTGAAGGTATCCCTTCTCTCATGCGAATATTTCGTCGAGGAGGGTATTGACATCTAGCTTTGCCTTCCGCTGATATGTATCAGTGGACTCTCTCGACGTGGCAAGCACAATATACCTTGGCCGAAACGATATCGGTCGCTGTTCCCATATTTCGTTGTTCTGAACATACCTTCACCAGGCGCAACGAAGAACGAAAGCGGTGCGGACGAGGGCTGCTGCGACTCTGGCAAAGGCACTTCGCACTTGCGTTGATAGCTACTAGATCCTTCGCTGGGTATGTCACTTCCTCTCTCTCTAGTTTGGGATGAAGGGGCTAACATCGATTTATTGGATAGAACCTCTACTTTAAAGTGTGCTAAAACGGGTGGTACGGAAATGTCGTCGACTGGGAGCAAGTCAAGGACAGAAAGTGAAGACGGCGACAGTGATGGTGATGACAACAGAGGTATCAGCTGGTGGAAGGGCTCGTTCTCAACTACGACAGGACCTGGGGAGGAAGGCAACTCGGAGGGATACCCTGCTAGGTCAAGTAACTCGAGTTGAATGAGGATGATCTCAGCTTCTCGTCTGGCAATGCTGCAAGTGGACAATGAGTTGCGGATAATGTGAAGTGGTATGTCGATTTCTGGTCTGACGAGTGTCGTTCAAGGTCCAAGTCGGAATTGAGGAAGTTAGCTAGAGTCGTCGCATGTCTATGTAGTACGAAAAAAAATAATGAGAACGATTCCGGTTCGAGCAACTGAAGACTCACCGTTGTCCGGAATCACCGTAACATGTCCCTTCTGTCGCTTCACCTCGCAGCAGTGTCCATGAACTTCGCAAGCCGACTGTGGACCGGTTTCGAGCGAGTGATTGGACTCGAGACGAGTGATGGCCTTGGGTTAAAACGTCAACATATTATCTTGAGAGGCTGAGTTGTATGCATAAACTAGCTCGAGTCGTCCATATTGAAGTTATTTCCCTTCGACCGCCCATAGTAGTAGTGGGGTGACTCGGAGTAGGATGTTGAGTTTTTCGCTCCAGCAAACGTTGAAGGCCGCATCATGACAACAACATATGGAGACTCCGTCAAGCTGATGAAGGAGGTGAGAGTGAAGAGGAAACTGTTGCGCTCAAAGAGAAACCAATAGCGCCGTTGCGACGGTTGCGTTGGGTGTTGGCTCACTTGTTTGTTGGTGCTTCAGAACGGCCAACACGTGTCGAACTCGCATGCGATTCTCCTTGCTTCTAACTCTCATCATCCACAACATCGAACGGCTTTCCCCCAACCACTACAAGCAATGAATATCAATGTTGGGGCGGATATGAACATCGACCAGCTCACCGTCCATGCACACGGTGGAACTTTTACTCTCAACCAAGGCACTCCAGCTCAGACTATGTATGCACTTGCTTGAGCTCTGGCATTGCATTTATTGAAGTGCTATTATAGGCCAAAGTTAGAACTCACCCTGACTGGTAGGTGTTTGGGTTTATAAAATGGCTGACATTCAAGTTGTGCCCAATCATAGGCATATCACTTGAATTTCGAGATGCTGATCCCTCAACATGGCATCTAGTTAAGATATGGCATGTAATAGACAGGCACCCTTTACTTGCTTTTGAACAATCAGCACAAGGAATCAATGGACAAGTGCAATGGAATATGAATTTAATAGAGCCAATTGACCGGGTGTGAGTGCAGAATTTAATGGAATAATCTAACTAACTAAACACTTGGCATTTAGTCTATGGCTGACATTTTCAAGGTGGTTTGGCTCTGAGGCTAGGTTTACAGGAGAGTTCTATATCTCTCTTGTAGATATTGTTGTCTTTTGTGCAAATAATCCAGTGGATGGAGGTAGATTATTTATCTAATATTCCAGACACCAGAAGTAATGAGTTCTTTTAGTTGTGGCATTTTCAAATGCCTTGGGTTGTATTATGAAAGTCTATATAGACAAAGTGAGTAATTTGAATGCCATTATTGATTACTGAGGCTGACCAGTTAGCAGAACTCAATGCAAAGAATATTAAGCCAAGCTCTACCAGGATTCTCCCTTAGTGAGGTTTTAGCAGGAACTAGAAAGCTTGTTGCATTTTTGGATGAAGTGTGTAGGGTTGTGCCTTATTCTGAGCCAGATTGATGACACTTAATTAGGTAATCCCTTCTCAAATCATTTTCAATCTTGTACACCAAGCTGAGGAGGTATGTTTTGTATGTTTTGACAATCACAATGCTTATACAAGATAGAGCATTCATCCAGAAGAACTATATGTCAAAAGTATCTCTCATCTGCTTAATTACCTGAACAGCCTTTATCCAATTTTGGTGGATCTTCAAGATATGAAAATGCAACAAACAATTCTTGACCAGACTACTGTCATTTCAAGTGTTGTTGAAGAAGTACTATCTGCATTTCTGGCTTCTCCACCTCTTATGATACAAGGTACAGCTCATTTGGTGCTTGCAAACAAAACCTTATTCTAGTCAGATTCAATTCAAGATGATAGGGCCACAATTTATGCAGCATCTACCAAAATTTCTGTAACCAAAACATATCTGGAAACAGTGTTAAAGCAGGGTAAGATAATTGTTCTAAGAGTATGGAAATTCATTGCAGTGGATTAAATATATTATACAGCTAAAGACAATGTCTTGAAAACCCTTGAACAACTCAAACCTGTTGAGATGTCCCTTGGAACCTATTGTTTACCAAATACCAGGATTCTAGCTTTAGAAAAATTATCAACTTGGGCCCAAGGTAGCCCTGGTACTGATCAAATGTTCTGGCTTTATGGTTTGGCAGGCACAGGAAAAACCACTATTGCTGCTAGCTTTGTTCAATGGCTCCAGTCTCACAAAATGCTTGGAGCATTTTTTACTTGTAGAAGGGGGCACAAAGCCTTAAGCAGCCCCCTACAACTATTACAAACTATATGCTATGGACTCTCACATGTCCACAAGCCATATGGCAGGCTTGTAGCCCAGGCAATCTCAGATGATCCCTACTTTGGATCTGGCACAGCTACAATCTCTTCATTTTTTCAGCAGTTCTTTGAAGGCCCTCTCAGTACTTTGGGCAGTATTCTAGACAACCAGGTCTTGGTCATTGTGATTGATGCCTTGGATGAGTGTGGAGATGTGAAAGAGAGAAAAGAACTATTACAGTGCTTGACCAAGTTAATGGGCTTATATAGTGGATTGAAAGTTTTGGTCACAAGTAGAGCAAATGAGGAGATTCAAAAGGCTCTTTCAGGATGTTCAAAATCCTATCAAATCCTATCATCAGATAGCAATGGTGATATTGAGACCTTTTTCAGGTTCAAGTGCTCAGACTTTGAATTCAATGACACAGAGATAGAAAGTCTTGTCAAGGCAGCTGCAGGCCTCTTCATTTGGGCTGAAACTGCTTTCAATTACTTGAATGATATGTTTGATAGAGAGAATGGTTTAAAGGCTGTCTTAAGGAAAGAACCAACCAGTGCTAGTCCACATGCCCATCTTTACCAACTGTATAACACTATCTTGTGTGATTCAATTCCAGATAAGCCAGAAAACCATGTGATCTTCCAAAGAGTATTAGGTGCCATTTTATTAGCAGTAAAGCCACTTACTCTAGATGCACTTGTAAAGATGGTGCAGCAACCTAATATCTCAAGAAAGTCTATTGAAGGGATTGTGAAGCAATTGCATGCAGTACTTCAATACAGTGATCATCATAAAATCACAGTCATACACCTATCTTTCTCTGAATATCTTCTTGAACATCAGTGTTTGGAAAGATTTAGAATTGATACCACAAAGCAGCACTTCAATCTTGTTGATCACTGTGTTCAAATTCTATCAATGCAACTAAAATTCAATATCTGTGGATTTGAGTCTTCATATATCATGAATAGTGAAGTTGAACACTTGCAGGCAAGAATTAACAGTTCCATCTCAATGGAATTACAATATGCAAGTGTGTACTGGGTTTATCATTATATTGAGTGTGATGACCTAGAGAGAGGAAAGTTGGATGAGAAATTGTACATACTATTTCAGGGTTGGAAAGCACTATATTGGATGGAAGTTGTTGGACTGTCAGATCAGATTTTTTCTATCTTGAAGGGATTGAGTACAGCAGAGTTCAAAATTCAGGTAAATGAACAGCATGTGTAATATGTATAGCATGATACTAATGTGTTTTTTAGAATACACCTTTTCACAAGCTGGTACAGGACATAAGCCAGATCCTGGACAGATACAAAGTGCCAATACAACAGGCAACTCCACATTTGTACATTTCAGTACTACCATATCTACCAGAAGAATGTGTATTGCTCAATGCAATAGATAAAAATAAAAGCATGGCTATGAATCTGAAACATGGAAGGTTGGACAAATGGATCTCAGATGTGATGATATTGAAAGACCATAAG
>ML208270.1:140153-151642 GCA_004369065.1 Pluteus cervinus
ACTGGACAGCCAGTCATAGATCCACTCCAGGGACACAGTGATCAAGCCATATACTCCATCCCTTCCTCCCATGATGTCTACCATTTTCCTACAACAAAGCACATTTTGCCACATGTTCACTCACCAGGTCCACTCCCACATCATGCCACCTGCATTTCTTGCACTGGATGCCTCGACACCAGCCAGGCTGATTTTCTACCATTGGCACTGCTTTTTGGCAAAATTTCTTCAGAGGGCTGGTTAATCTATGACAACAAGTTGCTCCTCTGGATTCCCCCTTATTTGAGAGATGTTTTTGTTGGCTGTAATGAACTTGTTATTTCACAAAACCCCCTTCACCAACATGTTGTAGCAGACTGGACAGATTTTGTTCATGGAGAACATTGGACTGCTGTACATACATAAATGTTTCTATGCTCCTGCAATTCCCTTCACTATGATTCTGTCTTTCTTGTTTCTTCCTTACCTATTGCATGTTTTTTTTGATTTGGCCCTTCTTTTGCTACTTACCTATTTTGTACAGCTACTCTTCAATTGAATCCTTGTATTATTTGCCTGCCAGCCTCTTGGCCTAAGTGAAAATTGTAAGTATAAATCACAAGTTGTTTGAAGTCACAGGTAAGACACAGTATACAACAGCTGTTGTGTCACTTTCAGTCCATTGCTTCACAACAAATCTCATCTTATATCCTAGTTCTGCATTTTATATAATCTGCCAGTACTAATTAGACTTTGAGGGCAGCATTTTTCTTGTAATTAAGTTTACCTTTCTACATTATGGTAGGCTCTTGAACATTTGAAATCCAAAAAGGTGGATGAGTGATCAAGAATGATGACAACAGCCACTTTGTGGTGTGAATAAATTGTGTTCTCTGCTGTTCATGACAACATTTGCTCTTTAGATAAGTGCATTACAACCTTGATTAAGTACTAAGATCAATTTATACAGCAGTTAAAACTCCCCATCATTCAATTCAACTTGGGAGATCCCACAACAAATACACAAGTAGAAGTATTAATATTATACACTATTCAACAAACCCAAGCACCAATGCCTTGCATGAGAACATCTACCTCCATCCCCTTCTTTTCAACCTGTAGGTCCTACTGTTGTTGGGGTTGTTGGGTTACCCTTGCAGACACCATGACAAGGCTTTCTGGGCAAACCACCACCCTCACCCCATTGTCCATCTGAGTCTTCATTCTCACCATTATTTGTTTGTGGATTGGCTTCGTCCCATTTCTCTCTTCATATCTCCGCACCACCCGTTTTCAGTACTCTGTGGTAGATGTAGCATTACCAAGAGGTCAACATGAATCACAACATTGAAAGTGATACAATGTACCCAGCAAACAACCCACCAACCCACGGCATCAACAAAGGTAAAAACAGTGCCTTCCACAGCGTCGCAGCAGCTCTCGCCGCCTTTGTAGGTCCCGGAGAAGGATTATTCATGATAGCGAAATATGGCACTAGCAATCTTAAACCCGTGCATCAATCATACGACGGTGGTGGCGGTTTCCAGTCCAGTCTTAGGGCGTTGTCGTCGTTGAGAGAGTGGTGTATGTTGTTTTGTCGGCTTGGAGGAAACAGTCAACGATCTTGATGTTAAAGGTGCAGATCTAGAAGGGGGTGTTGATATGGCTCGGAGGGGTTTGGCGTGAAGTCAGTGGTATGAAACCCGGGAGCATAGCAGTGCCACCTATAACTAGTATTGAAGACGCAAGGGTCTTCCGCAGGTACATCGGTATCTATCACAGCAAAGCAATGCACACGTCAGTACTCCACTCAATGAAGGGCTTGTATGAATACACTATACCATTAAAAGTGTTTCGAAGATAGCCTCAACGATACCCGCTTCATCAACGTCACCACCTTCGAATAACACATCACCCGCTCATTCCCTGATCCACCCCGGATTAAAGCAGTGTTCCCCTTCCAGTCCCCGCTGCCAAGAAACCGGGGGGATGACCTTCATCTGCAGATCCATCGCTGTCGAATGTCTTGTATACATCGACGCCAATACCTTCAAATGACTCTCCAAATTTGAACTTTCCCTCGCCGCAGAATGAGCCACAATCGGCACCCTTGGATTCGAAATAATCGACTTGGTGTCTCCCTTTGTGAGGACACATGAATTGAGCTCTCGAGGCCCTGTCTGCGGATTCGGATTGCGTTGTGTCGCTCGGCGGTGGTTGGTCCATACCAGATGATTCGTCACCTGCGCCGGGTGTTGGTCCTCGCGTGTTGTCATTTGACGTACCACCTGTACCCGAACTAAGGGTTTCGCCCACGAAGCAACAGCAAGTCTTTATCTCCTCGATCACAGTGTCTGTGAGGATTTCTCGCGGAACGCGGGAGGAACGACTAGGAGCTGGGATGTTGGCCACGGCACTTAAAGAAGTTGGGGGTGGAAGGTAGGTCCCAGAAATAGCAGGAGAGCTCGGAGATGGAGAGTTAAACGGGCACCGGCGAGTGGTGGACCGCGGAGTTGAGGAATAGCAGACGAGCGGCGAATATCTGGAAGAGCGAGATGAATGAGTGCTAAATTGCGAAGAGTGGTGATAACTTACAGATTCGAGATGACCGATATCGAGAACAAGTGCAGTGATCTTGCCGACTGCTAATAAAGATAGCAGGTGACTGGACGCAAAGGAGACTGACAGAACCTTGTGTGACGTCAGCCGGTCTGTGTGATGTTGAACATGAAACTGAACGCACCGCATTCTGTAATAGAATACGCGCGATCATGTCCTTGATGTAGAGTGGCAGGAAGGGATGTTCCACCAAAATAACCTTGCGCGCTTTCGGATCTGTCAACAACGAGCTTTATATGAAGCTTGTCAAGCCCAATCCAATTCACAGATAACGACAAGAAAATTATATAACAAGGGTAGACCATGAGCCGAAAAATAGCGCATATACTCACTCGTGAAACGCAGCCTCAGCTCGAGAAGACGACCCTCCTCAGCTCCGTCGGATCTGTAGCGCTAGGTCTTCCTTCTCCACTAAAACTTAGTTTCCATATGCGTGAACCGGGGTCAATGATGACTGTCTTCGACGGTGCCGTTGCGTTGTGACATAGTGAGGTGGTCTTGAACGAGTGTGCGCGGTAACACGTTGGCCAGCAGGTGTTGTCGTAGAGATTGCCGATTTTGTCTTGGGGTTGTGGGCTGCCGTCGCTGGACGTACGCAATCTGCACGCGGTTGGCGGAAGCTGAGGGAGAGCTTTGTCATCAGGCAACTCCAACGCGGCTCCAGCACCGATCGCGGGTCGGATGCATCGGATGACGCACCCCTTGCCGTGCTACCGATTTCGATTTCTCATTCAGACAGAAATCGGCAAAAGAAGAGAGCCCTCGGCTTCAATTCCTATCACGATACGAATAACAATTGGAATAGCGCTTCCAACCAAAAAAGCGCTCGGCCAAGGCATCAAATTTTTATATATCTCCAGATCCGTTGAATAAGGACGATGTCGAAAGGCCTCGAGGCGGGGATATTAGGGCAGGGGCAGGCAATAAATGACGGACAGACTGAACCGAGGCCCATATAATCCCAACTCCAAATTGCGCCCCTTTTCCCCCTCGACTCCCTTTCTCCCAGGGCGTTTCATCCCGTGGTCCTTCATTGGTCCACTCTTCCACTATATCTACGCCCTATTACCCCAGCAACCGCCCTCCGCCCTAGTCCTCCACATACTGGAGTAGACCGCCCATTTTTTAACGATGGTCATCAGGTATAATCTTCCTCCTCCAGATTCGTTGGAGGAAATCACGGTTCAGCATGCAATGCCCATCGTTGGCTCTTACGTCGTTTTTTCAATCGACGTGCTTGCCACACTCGAGTCCTTGGACTTGCACGCCGACCCCACAACGAGAAAGTTGGCACAGGAAATCCGAACGCACAAATATGTCGCGTACGTTGAACAGGTACGTCCACGACTCCTTTTCTCTACTTTTACCCGACTTACCTGGGGTCGCTAGACCCTCACAATCGACGTTCTCAGTCCATGGCGCGCCCTATCGCTCCGGCCCCTCCACTCCGCACCCCCCAACCCCTCCTCCGGCGGTAGCAGCACCCTCGTCGACCCAGACATGTACCTCCCCGTCCTCCCAAGCACCTCCCACCCACACTCCCGTCGTCCTCTCCGTCCAACCAAACCCCTCCCATGGCCACACTGCTACCACCACACCACCACCCCCGATATGCTCATCCGAGTCCGCGGTGGCATCTACGCAGACCCTACCACGGCCACAGAACTCCCATTCCGTGATCGAAAACGACACAAAGCCACCATAGACATGGATGGTGAACGTATTGTAAAACGGATGTTGAGAAGACGGAGATCGATGGGTTCAACGATTCGTGATGAAAATTCGTTGCTGACTTCCATTGGACCTGCTACTGCGAATGGAAGTATTGCCCCTGGGTGGTGGGAGGATGCTGGTTTACTATCCGGGAGTGTCAGAGGCAGCAGAGTTGTCGAACCTCCTCTTCTTCTTCCTCGGACCACTGAAGCCGAAGCTATCATCGCCGGCCTTGCTGCAGGACCTGGAATAACGATCACCGGCCCTAATAATGAAACAAACAAACTCCAAGATGAAGATGACGAAGATGACGACGAACGATCAGTTTATACCGAACAAGATCATCCCATATCAACTCAGCAAAACGATGTTCATACTGCGGAGCTATATAGCACCTATGCGAAGCCGGGTGGTGGTTCTGATTTGCTTCATCTTACGGCTGTGTCGGTTTCGTATGATCTGAGTGAGGTCGATGAGATTTTGGATCCAAAAGGGTTTTATCAAGAGCTTGACCAACTCATGCGGTACGTCACCATTCTCTTTCTTCCACACGAAACACTCTAACGTATGTCTCCCTCGATGCAGAATTGCCGAAGAAGGCAAAGAACGACGCGGTTCCATCATCCCGCTCCCACTAGCACTCGCATTACCCGACACCGACTTCACAAACGAACCGCTCACACCTATAACAAGAGACCATCAAGACCAAGGTCGAGCACCAGACGTCGTCAGCCAACGAACTCGAACACCAAGCGGAGTTGGATCTACAAATACTTTGAACAAGTTTAGATTGTCGTTTCATTCTCGAATGACAGCTGACAACCATCGACATCATCAGTATCAATATCATACCGGTATGTCTGTTTTTTCTTGGCTGTTACATCTCGGTTCTTGTTTTCTCTCCGGTCTGTCTGTCTATCTATTCTTGGACGACGAGCACTACTATATGCATCTATGCATCATCTTCCATCATCGCCTATTCTTATTCTCCGTCTCCGTCTTCTATCCAACCGCGGACTAATACCACCATCTCCCAACAGCAAACCCAAACCACGACCTCCCAACCTTCCCATTCCTCTCCTACCTCATCCGCCTAATCAAGCTCTACCTTCAAAAACTAAAGAAATTCATAACATCCCTTCTATCCACCTCCACCTCCAAATCCCGCGGCAACTCTGATAACACCAGAGAAAAAAGAAAAACCAAAACCAAGCACGTTAAATCAGGTTCGAACGCGAGCGCTACCGATCCGTTGTTAATGGTCCCTTTGAGGGTCAGTACGGAGGATGAGGTACCACCGTCATCGTCATGAACAGGAAATCGGTGCATGATATACAGCGTATATGACCACTATGGTACCGTTTATCTCGATCTCGACTAAGCCTATCTTTTCTCGTTTTCTTGTTTCCTTGGGGCTTTCTGAGTTGACATACTTACAGTTTATAGTAGTACGAGTTCCCAGTATCGCTCACGCGTTCTCGTTTTTCCCCCGGCTTCTTGTTCTCTTGTGCATACATCCTATCGTCCACATTAGTGTACATTCTTTTGCCCTTATTTTTTCACCGCATATATTGTATTTCTTTCCCCCGCATCGCTATCGTCTTCTTCCTTCGTCAACTGTGCGCATAGGCGTACGCGTATTATACTTATGTTCTGTTTTGTGTACACACATAATTTCTAATCCTTCTTCATGCACCTACCCACATACTTCGCCTTCCTGTCTCGCATCTTGCATTCCACAGTAGATGAACCCCATAGTTAGAAATTTCGTCAACCCAGTGCTCCGTAACGATTTGGCGTATCCTCTTAGGGTAACATGGAAGATGACCATGTATATACCAGCTGCAGATACACGATATAAACACTGAAGGGATGAGTTGGAGACAAAGAGTAAGTACTGAGTACGGTAACCAATCCGAGTCAGTAACCAATCGAACCGTCCAAGTATCCGCCCGCAAATAAGAACCCCCGAGGGTGGAAGCTACTATGCTGTCAAACTACGAGCCGACATCATCTTAGCATACATCATCATCAACCCCAAAGCCCACTGTTCGAACTGTTCCTTTGACATGAACAGTAAAGCTTGCGATATGACGGCTTTTGTTATTTGAGCTTGCATACCCTACATCATTCCCAAACATAAGTCAGAAAAGAGCGGGCTTGTGTGGGCATTGGGCAACGAGAAAAGAGACATAAAACGAACCTGATACCATCCAACAAACCCTTCCTTCTTCCAAACCCTAGCCAAAATATCCAACGCGCCAACATGTTTCGAATGATCATGATGATACGCGTGAGCATGGGGTTGTGGTAATTCATGTTCCACAGCATCTTCGGCATCGGCACTGCGTGCTTGTATGCGTACTTTTGCCATGATGTAGGGGTAGGTTACCTGTGAGATGACAGTTAGTGGTGACCAAATGAAATGAACGAGGATATGAGGTAGGAAACCGCCGGTATGCACAGAAAACGACGTCATCGTCATCGTAGATAAGATGAGGGTTGAAGGAAGAAAGGAAACACTTACAACAGTAGCCAACGTCTTACTCAACGCACCGACCAAGAAGCTCATCCCAGGTGACATCTTCCCTCCTTCAGCAGCACCTCTCGCCAACAACATAACACTCTTCACTCTTTCGAAAACGCCATATGTAATCGCCGGATTCACAGTCAACACAAGACCAGGTTTCAAACCCAACCAAAGACCCGTAACACCCTCCTCCTCAACAATTTCTTGTGCGATATTGAAGAACGAGTCTGGGTCTCCTTTGGTATTTGGTGTGGACTCGGAGGATGAGCCACTGCTGTCGGTGAATTTGGATGAAGCGGGTGTGGGTGTACCAGATAGAGAACCAGGACGACCGACTTGTTGACGTGTAGCGATGACAGAGACGGGGATGGTGAAAATTTGAGCGAGGCCTCCTGCGAGCGCACCTAAAAGGAGTTCAGCGGCAGTTGAGAGAGGTCCGAGTTTGCCCCCCGGTGGGAGTTTTTGGGTTAAGCGTTTGATGTATGCGTTTCGTACGAAGGAGTAGAAGAAGAAGTAGGCGTATTCTGAACACGAGAACAAGAGTAAGTTCACGAAGTGTATGAAGAGGCAACCGAAGTCTTACGCTGAGAGAAGGTGTTGATCATCGTAGCAATAAACCCTCTATACCATCCTGACAACCCCTCCTTTCGGTATATCCGGATAAGCGTAGCAAACATCGAGAGGTTATCCCGGTTTTTGCCTCTAGGCAGTGCTTGGATTCGTGTCTTTGCCCTGTAGAGCCCAAATTCATTCTAGTTTAGGCAGGTAAGAGCAAGCCCTGGATAACGTACACATCGAGCGGATATACAACACTTTGCATTCATAAGTTCTCGTAGACTAGGACGACGGTAGAGGATAGGACTTACGCCGTACTGAAACATGCACCCAAAGCCCCAGCTAGAGCAGCGCCGAATGGCGTCAACTGCTGTTGAGCTACCGGTTTTGACTGAGCTGCCATTCTCTCCTATGAACCGTTTCCGTTATCCTCCGAAGCGTCCCAAGTCGTATTGGTCGTCAAGAACGCTGTCGGCGAGAGCCAGTAGAGGTAGTGATAGAAAGAACAACGCAGAAATTTCTGGCCAGCGGGACTCTTCCCCATCAATTTACTTGTAACCGGCATCGCTCGCTTCATTTCGCCGGAACTCCATCCCCGAGGTTCTTCCACGTGAATTGGTTGTTTGCAGCCAATTTGCTCCGGATGGATGTTGGCTTTCAATTCAAACATGCACACATCGATCTTCAGATCATCTTTGCTCATCTTGTTCGTTGACGATCTGCGCGACGAGTCGACCTGATTTACGAACGACAGCGCCCGTAGCCTCACCAAACACGATGAATGACCCAAATTTTCCCGACGAGTTGGATATCACCCCATCTTCCAACACCACGACCAATGGATTCGACCCCGATGGAATATTCGGGCAAAGCGCGCAAAAGGACGCTATTCAGAAATATGGGATAGCAGGTCGAGTCTGGTATGTAAATCTTGGTTTTTCGGTCTCAGTCTCTTTTGGTCTCTTTCAACTTCGTTCGATATACTCATGTACTCAAGGAGTTCCATGACACTTTTGTGTATCCAGGGAGGCGGCATACGTCTTAATCTCGTACGCTCAGTTATCACAAGAATCGAGGGGGACGTGGTCCTTTGATCCACCGTTTTGGGGCCATGACCGCCAACAAGAGGCGGATAGGCTTCCGTTTACCATGGTTGAACTTGGTGCAGGTCTCGGGATTGTTAGTGCTGCCATTTCGGCACATCTGACTCCACAGAGGGACATCATCATCGCGACAGACCTGCCGGAGGTGTGGCTGCCATCGTACGACGAGCCATTGGTACATTTCTAATGCCGTTCACGCCATGCTAGGTCTGCCCACTGCTCGAGAACATGCTCGGTGAACATAGCCCAACGCTTTCCGTCCGACCACTTGCCTGGGGAAACCAAGAACATGTCCGAAACCTCACAGCGGAGTATTTTACCCACCGTCCCCTCACACACATCATCTGCAGTGACCTGGTCAGTCGACATATGGAAGGAAATATTGTCCTTACACTCCAGATCACTAGGTCTACTTCCCCGAACTCCTAGCGCCTCTCCTCCGCACGTTATTATGCTTAACAACACCATCCACCACTTCAAAGGGTACCTCCCCTGCTAAAGATTTGTTCTTGACACCCGAAGTCGTTATCTCATACAAAACAAGGAGTTTACCTAAAGAAACACCATTTTGGTCAACATTTGGACTATGGTTTGAATACCACCCTGTTCTTGTTCAACAGAGCCCTGTTCATCAATGGGAAATATTCCATGGTAGTAGCCAGGTGTTGACTACAGATGGTGATGATATTTTTGTATTTGTGGGAAGGAGGAGATGTGAGTCAATGTATTGGACAATCACAGAGGATGATGGTGAGTTAATGAGTGGTGTTGGTGCTGGAGGAACATCAGGGCCTAAGGTAGATGGTACATTTGAATCACTATTACTCATGTCCCTTGATTATGGTAATTAAAATAAATGGGATGTTACATTCCATTATACAGTAACAAGGGCTCAGTGCACAACCATTTCTTAGAGGTACTGTGTGGGCTTCTTCAGATGGAGGGTACATATGTCCACCCCAAGGGTACAACCCCTTGGAACCACAGTACTCTAAATTCCTTCAGGTAGCCAACAACAACAGAAACTTTGCCACCATCTGAAATTGAACTGTAATCCTATTCTGTCAGTTAATAACCAGTGAGCCAAAAGGCAGAATAGCAAACAGAATGATCTGTCAGTTACCATGCAGTATATAACATTGATATGGGAATCAGGTAACTAGTGAGGTTACAACAATTGGCAGTACTCAAGAGAAATAACTAATAAACACTACAGAAATGATCTTCAGAGACTCTGTGCTTGTACATTCATTTACATAATATCAATATCTGAGAACAAAATACTTTTGGCACAGATTTAAAATGAAATACTTGCAATTCAGAGGAAACCCAACATTTATAACAGTGGTAAAGATCAGAAATCAAAGGTGTATGCTGTAAAACATCTAAATTGTATTGTGTACCTTTTGCCAGTCCTTTCCATGAACAAATTCAGTCCAATCAACTACTGGACACTGCTTTAGTGGGTGCTGTGAGATTATGGTATGCTGAGGACCTAAAAATATTTTCCTCAAATAAGAGGGAATCCAGAGCAATGGCTTCTTGTCATATGTTAGCCATCCTTCTGGGGAAACATTGCCAAAAAGCAAAGACAAAGACAAAAGGTCAGCAGATTTAAAATGTAAGTGGCCTGTGCAAGGTATACAGGTCACACTGGATGCAAATGGATTTTGGATGCATGAATGGGGCAAGTGATGTTTGGTAGTGGGAAAATGGTAAGAATAGTCAGCAGAGAAACTGGGATTGGATGTTTGGTGTTGTGCAATATGTGAGGTAGTGTTGGAATTAGATGTCATGGGAATGAAAGTAGTATTGCCTACCAAGTTGGCAGCATGGTTGGGAAGATGTTCAGCAGAGTGTCTAGCATTTGCATACCAGATCCTGACTGTTTTATCATGTGATCCAGAAGCAATATGCCTGCCATCTGGAGAATATGCTACTGATGTGATCCAATGACTGTGTCCTTCAAGTGGATTTGTTACTGGCTGTCCAGTGGTTGCATCCCAGATCCTGATTGTGCTATCATGAGATCCAGAAGCAATATGTCTGCCATCTGGAGAGTAGACTACTGAATTGACCCAATCACTGTGTCCATAGAGTGGACTCATGACTGGCTGTCCAGTGGTTGTATCCCAGATTCTGACTGTTTTATCATGTGATCCAGAGGCAATATACCTACCATCTGGAGAGTAGACTACTGAATAAACTGAATCACAGTGTCCAAGTGGGTTCATCACCAAATGTCCAGTAGTTGCATTCCATATTCTGACTGTTTTATCATCTGATCCAGAAGCAATATGCTGGCCATCTGGAGAGTAGGCAACTGAATAAACTGAACCACTGTGTCCTTCAAGTGAATTTATTGCTGGCTGTCCAGTAGTTGCATCCCAGATCCTGACAGTGCCATCATGTGATCCAGAGGCAATTTGCCTACCATCCCAAGAGTAGACTACTGAATAAACTGAATCACAGTGTCCAAGTGGGTTCATCACCAAATGTCCAGTAGTTGCATTCCATATTCTGACTGTTTTATCATCTGATCCAGAAGCAATATGCTGGCCATCTGGAGAGTAGGCAACTGAATAAACTGAACCACTGTGTCCTTCAAGTGAATTTATTGCTGGCTGTCCAGTAGTTGCATCCCAGATCCTGACAGTGCCATCATGTGATCCAGAGGCAATTTGCCTGCCATCTGGAGAATAGACTATCAAATTGACTGAATGACTATGTCCCTCTTGTAAATTCATTACTGGCTGTCCAGTAGTTGCATCCCAGATCCTGACTGTCTTATCATATGATGCAGAAGCGATATGCCTACCATCCCAAGAGTAGACTACTGAATTGACCCAATCACTGTGCCTTCCAAGTGGATTCATTACTGGTTGTCCAGTGGTTGCATTCCAGATCCTGACTGTTTTATCAGATGATCCAGAAGCAATATACCTACCACCTGGGGAATAGACTACTGACATGACCCAACCACTGTGTCC